>JARLTB010000175.1:1872500-2320000 GCA_030141615.1 Unio pictorum | reverse complement strand
AGCAAACGATGCAGAATTTTACTCCTGTATTAAAATGAATTCACTCATAGTTATGCAAATGAAAAAAGGACAGATAAACAAAATATATTTACAGTCCCGAAAGATACAGTGGGGTTTACGAACCCCAAAATTAGCCCACGGCTGAAAGATTATATGCTTGGAGATACACTCCGTCGTCAGAACACTTTATTTCAGCTCCACGGCTACTAAAGTTCAGTTTCACAGCTGCTAAGATGAATTCCTGTGGCTGGTTTTACAGCTTGCACCACGTAGACATCGATCACTCTGATAACTTGGAACGTTTGGGTCACTCTAGCCACTCTGGACACTCCAGACAGATCTACACTTTCCGGATGCTCCATGACACCAGACTCTGGACAACACCAGACACTCCAGACATTGGGCAGTTTAAAACATATCGAATACAGGATACTATATATGACATGGGCATACAAACATAATAATGCTACACATGGCAAGTTAAACAGATTACATTACGGGCACAATAATTACAAAACAACAAATTCAGAAATAAACCAAACATTGTTGGATAAGATTCATACTGTACTAAATATTTCTTAAAAATGTATCCTTATATTGCTAATATAAATCCTTCGCTAAGTCGTAAACGAGATTATACAAAAAGTGACGTGGTATCGTATAGACGATAGATTAATCAACTTACATACTTCTACAGATGGAGATGTGCAATCTTTATATTAGACTGCTGACTGACAAGACAATCTAAAATATAAGAGCTTAAGTTCGATATGGTATTTATACATAGATATTGTCTGTGCACTGAAGGCATTCGGTTTGTCCCATTGAAAGCACTTCGCACGTGCGGCATAGGATGGACCGAACTCACTATTTTCGAAATGCGACACAATATGCACGAATCATCCTCGGGTATCGTTGCACGCTAAAAACGACATTCTAGCATGTGCATTTAATAAATAAAAGGGTTTATTACAATTCCGTGACACTATTGGTGTTAAATGATCCTGAATCTATTTATTTGTAGGGTCGTGAACTTATTTGGATCATGGAATCCTGAATCTATTTGGCTCTTGAAATCCTGAAACTATTTTGTTCAGGGATCCTGAATTTATTTGCTTGTATTGATACTGAATCTATGTTGATGATTGGATTCTGAATGTATATGGTTTACTGATCCAAAATCTACTTGGGTCAACGGATCCGGAATCTATTTTGGTGTAGAGATCTTTGAGTTGCTTCTCATGGTCCTTGAGTTTTTATACTAAATAAGCTTTGTTTCAAATCATGGTTGTGTGCCTAATTGCTATAACACAGTTTTACACATTTTCCACATCTGTACATCTGTCGTTCTATACAAGAAAAAAAGTGAAATAACTTCTGTTTAGCTATTTAGAACGAAGATTCCGCTCATTTACTCTGACATAGATCGTTTCTCATCCACTGTGTTGCAAAAACTTTATATTATGATTCTCGTGTATTTTCAGATCCATTCTTGATGCAAGATTTATCAAGTAAGTTTATGTACCATGAATCTCTCTCTCTCTCTCTCTCTCTCTCTCTCTCTCTCTCTCTCTCTCTCTCTCTCTCTGAGAGATAAAGGGTTAGAGTATGTATCAAAGTTACATTCTCTTTTTTTTATATGAGAAATGGTTGATAAACTAAAAAACAATGTCAAAATTATCGTGATGATGTAATTTACGTTCTGTTGAGTGAAATAATTGATTTATGACATAGTTTAGCGTACACAAAATGACAACTCTGTTAAAGTAACATTTATTTATCTTGATACGAAAATTGGGTGGGGTTTTGGGAGGGTACCCGTTTTGATTATGAGAATACATCAATGAATTTAACCGAATATCATTATTGACAGTATTTGCTTTATCTTTTAGGACTCAAAGAAAAGATGTCATACGGTGAGTGGTACCTGGAATAACGGGATAGGTATCTTTGCATTGGTATTATATATCTGTTGAAAATGGTGTTTCGACTGAAAGTTCATCGTACCTATGCAATTTATGTCAAATTCAAAGTCTTTATTATGGCAAAATCTTCCATTGAAAGTGGAGTGCATTCCTAGTATAGACTCAAAATCAATGAGAATTTTTTTGAAAGCTTAAACATTTGAATTTGTATGTTTCATTTGCTGGAAATTATGATGATGCCAAAGTAATCTGAGTTTCCGCTGACCTTTCCACTACGTTTAAAATGTTTCGATTACTATTTTGGCTGGACGGTAGAAAGCATTTTCTGTTGAAAACAGAAACTGCAGAACAACTCAGTATCAACATAAGGTATTAGCTTTAAAAATGAATATCAAACTTAAGCAACATTGTATCGAACCTTGCTTAACTCATATATATATATATATATATATATATATATATATATATATATATATATATATATATATATATATATATATATATATATATATAATTGGGGTTTTTATTCTTTAGTAAACAAGGAAATTAGGAAATGCGCTACAGCCTTCCGTCCCAACATAAATGTCCAAATAAGTTAAACGAAGTGCGAAGGGTCAATGAAATTCGGACTTGTGTCGGAAATGCTCCAACAATCCAAGTTATATAATTTAGTTCAACGTCATGAGATGATGCTATTACTACAGAAAAATACAATTTTTTGCTGGCAAGAATGCTTTTGCAACTGAATATTGTTAATGTGCAGAGATCGTAATTCTACTAAGATTACAATGTGATGGATATGCTTTTCCTCGCCGTATTTGATAGTGCTTCTGAATTGTTTAGTTCTTCTTCTTCTTCTTCTTCTTCTTCTTCTTCTTCTTCTATCATCATCATCATTATTATTATTATTAGTATTATCCTCCTCCTCCTCCTCCTCATCATCATCATCGTCATCATCATAATTATTATTAATAGTAGTAGTATCATCGTCATCATCAACATCATCATTAGTATTATCATCATCAATAGTAGTAGTATCATCGTCGTCGTCATCATCATCATCATCATCATTATTATTATTATTATTATTATTATTATTATTATTATTATTATTATTATTATTATTATTATTAAATTCATGTTCTGCAATAAACTGAAGTCTTCGTTCATTCGCATACATAACATACGTGGGTAAAATGGGAGTCAGATTAACAAGACTAGAATGTACAAAATGCCTGGTACAATGTATATTACCCAATGTACAATTTTCAGGGAAATCGTCCTGTATGATGAACCTAGAATTACTGCACGAGTTCAGAGTTCAATGGGCAAGAAACTAGACTGCATCAAAGCGGAACCGTTGTCCAACCGGGATCGGACAGAAATGCTAGTGAGTAGGACGCCCTCATCATTGACTGGAATGCAATACATTAGCGACATCTATCGGATTAATGGTGGTTTCAACTTCACTGTTCCTTGCTGTGTGAGCATTCAACTGAAAATGAAATATAATGAGAAAATCAGTGATTTGAAGGCAGTTGTAAAGGACAATGACAAATGGACCGAAATTCCAGCGACTCTGGAGGTAATTAATCATATTACTGATCCTCCAAAAGAAGATCTTTAAATATAATTTGCTCATTAGAATATTCATTTGTATACTTTCAGAATCGTTTCACATAAAACTAAATAATTACATTAGCAATAACCTTAGGTATAAATTTAAACTGGTGGAAAGAAATGCAGTTCTTAATTTTTTAAGATATTGGTTATAAAAGCTGTTCATTCAAGTGTAATTCAACTGTACTACGGTGTGCACAGTTAATTATGTCTTTTCAGAAATCACTGCTGACCTGTAGGTATGTCTTAAGTATGGCCAAAATAACACGTTGGAGAAACAGTAGGGTCAGTTAAGGGTAAACCAATAGTTCCGGTTGCGAGATGAATGGTGCTAAGGTTTTATAAAAGGTTTTAGCTGAGTGTATCCTCATACTGATTACAGTAAGGCCAAGTCAGTTAAGGGCAATTGGAAATCTTATAAATTTACTTTAATTTTGATGATTAGTATAATATTCCTTTTTGCAGTAATCAGCATTGGCTATTTTGATGGTGTAAGTTTACGGACGCATCCTTCATCGAATTTTCTCCAATCTACCTGCACCATGTATGTTGGTCTTGGTTTATGGCTGGCTTTCATTTTCAGAACCTAATGCATGACTTAAGTCTTTAATCAAACTCTATGGTATTGGATTAAATGTCCTTGAATTAATATCATCAATCAAACTCAATGGTATTGGATTACATTTGCTTGAATTAGGATCATCAATCAAACTCTCTGATATTGGATTACATTTTCTTGAATTAAGAGCATCAATTAAACTCTATAGTATTGGATTACATTTGTTCGAATTAAGATCATCAATCAAACTCTGTGGTAATGGATTACATTTGCTTGAATTAAGATCATCAATCAAACTCTATGGTATTGGATTACATTTGCTTGAATTAAGATCATTAATCAAATTCTATGGCATTGGATTAAATGTCCTTGAATTATGATCATCAATCAAACTCTGTGGTAATGGATTAAATTTGCTTGAATTAAGACCATCAATCCAACTCTGTGGTATTGGATTAAATTTGCTTGAATTAAGATCATCAGTCAAAATATATGGCACTGGATTACATTTGCTGGAATTAAGGTCCCGAATCAAACTCTATGATATTGGATTACATTTGCTTAAATTAAGATCATCAATCAAACTATACGGTATCGATTAGATTTGCTTGAATTAAGATCATCAATCAAACTCTATGATATTGAATTAAATTTGCTTGCATTAAGATCAGCTAATCAAATGGATTAATAGTAACTTCAAATAATGTTTTAAAAAGCATTTGGATGAAATAAGCACCAGGTCCGTTAACAAATGGATTCACACTTAAAAGTCAAATTGTAAACAATGAAAATGTCGCCCTTGTTACAGAGATGGTATTATGCATGCTGTCTACCAGTAAATCAGCATAATCTTGGATCTAAGGTGCAGAACGTTAACCAAAATGACTGGTTCAAGCACTTGCCAAAAGTCTCCATTAGAAAACATCTCCCCAAAAAGGAAATTAAATATCCCGCCATAAGAAAACATATAAAATATAAAAATGTTGCAAAATGTCACCCTCAAAGGCAAAATCACATATATAAGGATATAAAGGTGAAATCGTTTCAGGGTCGACTACTTATATACATCACAATTTGTTTTAAAATTACAAGACCATCTCAGAAGGGACACACTCTCTTGATGTACTTAATATCAAACATATTAGTTTCCTTCATAGACTGCAGGTAGATACATATAACCTATTTTGTATCCTCAGACTGTCCTCGATTGTTAAAAGAACAAGGTTTTTGAATTCATAGAAATATTTCAGATTCAGAAATCAAATAGAAATATCAGCATTTGGGTTTTCACTTCTTTCTCTTTTACTTTCTATCTTTCGTACTTTTATTCGTCTGCCAGTGTTTCTTTTTCTCTAAGAAATAATACATTAAAGGAAAATAAGAATGAAAGAAGGAATAATAATACTTCTGCACGCTTCCAATAAGGTAAGCATATTAAGGATGATGACTTTTAATAAATATGTTGATATTTAAGTATTGTGACCTTAAGTAACGTCACATAATCGTTTTCTTGCGACATAAAAAGACTGGTGACAAATTAACACCGTCAGCATTCAAGAACTGTATACCTTACCAGCCACCTTACTCATAGAACAATGTTTCATTGACAGAACGGACACGCCGTTTTCGGACTTCGGAGCATGGACAGTGTCTATGTTGTGACCGTTCCCAAAGCAACGGAGGCTGAAGTAACAGAAGATGGTTACGAGTATTCGTCTGATGCAGACGACAGAATCTGTCTCAGTGTCCCAGCAAAGGCCGTGGATCAACCAACTTCCATATCAATCAAGGTTAGGATCTCTCTCTCTCTCTCTCTCTCTCTCTCTCTCTCTCTCTCTCTCTCTCTCTCTCTCTCTCTCTCTCTCTCTCTCTCTCTCTCTCTCTCTCATCTCGTAAGTCGCCAACTATAGTAATCTTAGATAAAACACTGTTGTTTAAAATTTAATAAAATGTGCCAAAGAATGGCTATTCAATTGTGATTACTGAATGCTCTGCATAAAGAAACTTCCAGACAAAATGCTTCGATTGCTACGGACTTTTACAGTGGTAGCCAAGTACTAATCTGGGTAAAGAAAAGCAAAAAGTCTAATCTTCACTAAATATGGTACTAGGAATTTGTTTATTGATATGTATACCTTTCATTGTGACATCGCAGTACACGAAATTCAATCCCGATTGTGCTTGACCAGGCCTTAACGTTGATTGCGTCCAAAAAAATGACCACATACGTTAAATTAATGTTGCTTGTTGGGTGTGTAAAATTGATCTTCCAAAGGAAAACGGATGTTTGAGGATCCAAATGAAATATAATGAATGCTTGCTATTGTATAATCAAATTATAAACGATAACACCCAATATTGAAATACTCGGTTTTGAACGTCTACATTCACTGTAAGATTCTGGCTATAGCGAACCTGTTGAGGATCTTGGCGTTGATGGCAACGAGTGGTCTAAAGCACTTGCCTTTACCTATTGCTGCCATCTCATCTCTGTCCGTGCTCTCCTAATGGCGGAGGGATTTAAAGCGCACACTGTTTCGGATCATTGCCATCTCACCTAAGCCTGCGTGAGTTCAAGTCTAGGGCTCGGCCAATGTGGGTGTGTGCGAAAGCTTGCCAGTAACGTCTTGTGGGTCGGTGGTTCTTTCCCAGGGTTTTCCTGGGTTGTTCCACCATGATTGATATCGTGTACTGAAAAATGGCGTGAAACCCTACAACAACATAACAACTCACCTCTGACCGAGTGGGTTCGAGTCTTGGACTCGGCATCTGTCGATATAAATCAAAACTTGTCAGTAGCTTCCGGTGAGTAGTTCATTCTTTCTGGGGCTTGTCCGTTTCTTCCTCCACTATCTATACTGGCCGCCATGTAGGGCCTGTCTACCAATGAGAAATGGCATTACATTTAGAACTACAAAACCGATGTCTACTATAATTTTAACTGGTAAAGCACTCGTTTTACATTTGTACTATTCAAAGTTCATGTACAGGCGCCTTCTTCAAAAATTTAATATATTCTCGTTATCACCTTTATAACTTTACCAAGACAAATCTGTATTTGGATATATAAAATGTATTAAATAATCGTGTTGATACAAATTTGGAAAAAGACTGACATGTATTCAATGGAAACATTTAATTTTATTTTGTTTGTATCGGTAGTACACTTAATTTAAATTATTTCCTATCAAAATACGAAGATCTTTTCTTCTTCTGTAGCATAATAATGACTTACTAATTGAAATGATTATATAGATTGAATCACTAATGGCACACATTTACACTAATCGTATCTATACCATACTGTGCGTTATGTTTTTATAAGGTTCTGCTTCCCGATAGCGAAGTAGCCAAAAAAGTCCAAAATGCCAAGGAAAAATATGCTATCATGGCGTTATCCCCTTGCTTGTGTGTGGAATACAAGGATTCGAGGAGGCCTAAAAAGCCGGTCACTTTGACACTACCCCTTAACCAGCCGCCCAATAGTCAAGATTACGAGATGATTCTCCTAACACTGGAGGAAGACAGTGTATCACGAGTGAAAACCACGGTACGAGTAGGCGACAATAACGTCGTATCATCGGAAGTTTCGTCACCAAAGAAGTAAGCCCCACGTGTTTACACTTGTATTTTAAATAGGTTTTATTTGTTATTACGTTCATCATTCAAACAATGTGCTCTCCTCGACCTAGATGTTTGCGGTGAGCTTTAATCACGGGAGACAACAAAGAAATGTCGCCGACTCATAGTGTGTGGCTACGTGCTGTTTTATGTGCCAGATATGTGGATTTAATACAAAGACAATGGGGTGCAAAGCAGGTGGTTAATAAATGTAAATACCACACATTCATATTTTTATATTCTTACGAGATATGCCAGTTAGTAGTGGCTTGCTCATACAGGTAGTTCAAGAATATTTTCATCATTTAGTTGTATGTGCAGGGCCGAATTTAGACTTGATAAGGCCCTAAGCTATTTGAGATATGGGGCCCTTTATAAGTCCAGATATTATATGTCAGTGCCAAATATGATTTTCGGATACCTAGAGGGTTAAACTGAAATACAATTAAGAAGTATATAGATAGTGAAATAATAAATATTTAACTTAAAATCATTTTTATTTATAACAAACTTAAAAATGCAAACTCTGGTAAAAAGAAACAAAAGTTCTTTTTAAAGGCACAATTTACAAAGGCTTATTATCTAATCTCTTGAAACATGTTATAAGGATTAAGGAATTATATTAAACTAAAATATTTTCTTTCTTGCCTTTGCCAGAGCAAAGTCACTGATGACATCATCAAATGATAAACTGCGTAGTTTGTCACTTTCTATGCACATGAGACTGAGGGAACATAATTTATCTTGAGTCATTGTTGTTCTAAATTCATTTTTTATTCTCTTCAGCTGAGAAAAAGATCTTTCTCCAGAGCAATTTGCATCCATCATACTAAGAAACAATCTCAAAATTGCTTCTACATTAGGGAATGCTGATTGGACACGATCGTTAAATATTACCTTATACATATCCTGATGTGTCAGACTATCATGTTCCGCTGAACCATAGGCTTGACTATGTCTAACATATTGATGAAAATGCTTGACTTCTCCTACAAGATTCATGTCCACATCTTCAGGATATGTTTGGCATAAAGAACTAACTTCTTCACGAATCTCTTCTTCTGTAGCTTCTAATTTTGTTAAGAATGAAAACTTTTTTCAGCATCATTGTATACTGAGGCCCTCTGTGCCAGACTTGACTCTAATGCATCCATCACAAGAATAAATGTTTTGATTCTGAACTTGTCTCTTCTCTCAAGGTTCTCTAAAGCATCATCTTCATCATCATTGATATGCCTTCTTCTATATCTGCTTTTCTTGTAATCAACATCAGGTAATTTTTCCGTTGCTTTTTCTTCAAAATGATCGAACATATCCCTGGAAACTTTAACAAAATCCGAAAGTGAAGCATACAATTTCCTACATACATCTAGACTAATTTGGGGGTCTTGCAGTGATTGACTAGTCTTGTGAAATTCATCCAGCAAGTAACTCCACAAATATAACATTACCATAAATTCAAACTCCTCCATTTTATTCAAAATGTTTATGGCTTGATTTCTTGTTTCGCCTTTCTCTGTAGTATCAATATGCAGCTAATGCAATGCAGACATTATTCCATCATAACTATCAAGTATTGCACTTGTGGCCATTGAATGTGCTTCCCATCTAGTCTTTGACAAAGACTTTGGAACTTTTGAATCATCTTTGAAGAATGACAACAGTACTGCCCATCTATGTGTAGATGATGAAAAGAAATTATATATTTCTTGAACAATTCCAAAAAAGTTTACTGCATCTAAACAACAGTCGACTGATGCTCTACCAACAAGATTCAGGGAATGACCAGCACATGGAATATACATAGCATACTTGTTAATCTTCAATATTATTTCTTGCATACCCTTGTATTTGCCAGACATATTGGCAGCATTATCATATGACTGACCTCGACACTTACTAAAGTCTATTTTGCACTCATTTGTAAGGTAGTTGTGCACCATCTTAGCCATACTTTCCCCTGTGTGGCTACCCATCTCTAGGAAAGTTAGAAAACGTTCAATAAGGAGCCCATCATCTGGTGAAATTAGAAAGATAAGATGTGACACCTCCTTTATTCCCAATTTTTTTATATGGCTTGCTAGAAAAGGATCAAATTTTGCTATAAGTTCGAGTAATCCAAGGAAATTGCCATTGTGAGGAGAACTAAATGTTTCCTTATCTCCTCTGAAAGGTAAACCACGCTCTGCCATAGTAATTATGACTGCCACAACTCGTTCAAGAACATTTTTCCAGTAATCCCCGTGTTTATAGTAAAAGAAATTATATACTTTACAGGTTCCATTTCTATTATAAAATAATAATGAAATAATTTTAAAAATTACCGAAATTACCGGCATTTGCTGTCGAAATTTATCAGTAATTTCGGTAGTCATAATTACCGGTAATACCGGTTAACCGGTTATCGGTAATGCAAACCCTAGGCACAATAGCGCTTTGTTCTTCGAAAAGACGCGCTAAAAAAATGGGTGAAGAGTATGGGATGTTCCGGACGTGCGGCATTGGGACAAATAATGCTGCAGTATATTTAAGTATATATGACAATTGCTCACTCGGACAATTTTTTTTGGGGGGCCCCAAGAAAATGGGGGCCCTAAGCTATAGCCTGTGTAGCTTATACGTAAATCCTGCACTGTGTATGTGAATAGGAGAAAGCATAATACCTTTGAACAGCATTTTTGTCTCTCCCTCTCCTTCGCCCCAAAATGTTACGCTGAGTAATTTGTTTGCACGTTTTATGAAAGACAATTCTAAACATTTTGTTTTACTGAATGTCATCCCAGTTTCCTTTTTAACAAGACCTAGCAACTCCATAACATTAAAAGAATAGGTGTGCAGAATTATATAAATAGCCAAACACGTTTTGGAATCGGTTCTAGCAGTTTAAACTAAAATAGGCAAAATAGTCCAGTATGAATATATGTGTTGAATATGGTATAACCAAAACAATTTTAACAATGGGTCTGACAATGTAAGGTACAGCTTTAAGTAAGCAAATATTTGCTCGGGGTTGTGAAGTAAATCATTTAGTATTCTGCAGAAACATAGAAAACGTTTTACAAAGGTAAATTATATACAATTGTATTGTTCATTCCAGTCAGGTGTACGCACTTGTTAAAAAGAGAGCTGACGTGAAGCTTCTTCACGATGAAGTCTTGTTGTTATTGGATTATGCCAGGTATTACAAGGTACTCTCTTTCCGAGATTCAAAAGATCACAAAACCATCCGCATAGAATGTACACCATTAGCAATGGTACAGCATGTCATCGACGAGCGTAAGAAGGACGGATATGTTCTGGAACGCAACGGAGGTCAATCTAATCCACTACTTTTACGTCAGGAACAGCGGCTTCGAATGGACATAACGGGAAACATAGAAAAGGATATCACGGTCCCACAAGTCGCCTATTTCATCACTGTTTTGTTCGGCGCACAGGACCAGAAGACCTTCTTCCCTTACAAAATCAAAGGAGTACTTGGAGGGACACATTTCGGAAACCTGACTATATCCTCCGATAACCTTAAAAGAGGAAATTTATGCCATGTGTATTTTGATCCTGAGTTTGTGTAAAGTAATTAGTAGACAAACCACTAGATAATAATAGATTATATTATTTTCATGTTCGTATCCATGTTATTCGTCATGGGCTCGTACGCCATATCGAGGTGTTTTCAAATAAGTAATAAACTTCTAAATAGTAGTAGGATAGTATCCTTTGTTAATTTGCCAGTACTAATCAGTTATATATCAATGTAAAGCTGCAGAGTTGTAGGCAATACATTCTCCTGATTTTAAATCAGTGCAATCATACTCAAGAGTGGCCCTTTCTGTTTATTAGGATTGCCTTAAAGTGATATATTTGCTATTCCAATAAGTTAATGATGTATGCATATACGTTTCTAAAGTTTGGTTAAAGGTCATGGAATATTAACTTATATAGTTTTAGTTGCTTATAAATCCTTTGTAATGGATCACCAGTACACATTTTATGTTTTAGTGTCTTTATCAGAAGGTTGTACAGTTTGCGTAAAGCATGCGGCTATATACAAAATGATTACTTACTTACCCCGTGGAATTGTCATGTCGGCTGTTCTATCCGCTCCAGTTGGCTTTAATCATGCATTTGATGGTGGTTTTACAGTTGTCACCACTTAATCAGATACATAACATATTGGCATCCATTTTTTCCTGACGCCTTTTGCTTGCAAGTGCTGTATTTTTGGGTTCATATAGTGAATAGGTCAAAATCTTTTAATATAACCATATGAATTCATGTTGTTCAAGAACCAAGATTGTAATATATTGTTACTAACGGTCCCAACGGGCTTCACTGCCAGCATTAGTAGTATTCCTTTCATCCAGTACAGATGATACAAAAATTTGTACGATGATAGCTAATCTAGAGTCTCAAAATCCTTTTCAAATTTTTTTTCTTTAAAAATAAAGTTTGAAAGTATGGGAACATGCATAAATATCAAATTATGTTTTGAAGTTTCTATGAGAAATAAAAGCTCATTCCTCATATGGGTAGATTATACATTGAAGAATATGTGGAACAGCAATGGAATAATTTCTGTACAATTATAACTAGTAAATTAATATAAAGAGGCTGTTCAGAATCGCATGTTGTCAGTTTAGGAAGATTAGTCAGTAGATACATACACGTAACGAAAAGTATACATTTTATACGCAAAGCATGAAGCAAATGAATTTAAGTGTATGACATAATTTCAGATGTTCATAACCATTTTAAATTTTAACATGTTGCGGTGGTCTTTTACAATAATAACCCTTGATAGCATGTCCCTTTTAGCAGCAGAGAGGGTGAATCAGACAACATTTTTAGACAAGTTTTCACTGAAATCACGCTTAAAAACAAAAAAATCAATGAAATCAGGCAAAAAAATCAATGAAATCAGGCAAAAAATAATAATGAAATCAGGCAAAAAATAATAATGAAAAATCAATGAAATCAAAAACTTTTCAAGAGATTACAACGTCGTTGTCACTCACCCTCTCAACCGAATATTTGATCCAGTCCGATACGATATCGTGTCCGAGGGTCATGTAAATTTATTGTTACAAATCCGTGTGGGGCAGACTGAGCATGACTAAAGAAATTTCTAAATTGATTGAAGTCCATATCGGAGCACCATGTCTGCCAAATATTTCGTAGCGTATGTGTATCAACTCCATTAAACACACACAACACATTACAATTATCGCGAATCACTTTTGGTATTTGTGTGTAGCGTTGAGTGACATAGATTACATCCGTGTTTTTGTTCCTGCCTCTGGAAAATATTCTAGCAGGATTTTTTTGTTTATCTAACATTACATCGTCGTATACTACCATGTTGTTAATACTTCCATCAAGATCTTCTACTGATGGTGCCTCGTCAATATCGGTTATAAATTCAATAACATCCTCACCAGCAATCTCTGAAGCGTTTTCATTAAAATCTTTTAGCACTTCATAGCATTTTTGGTCGTCTACGCTAGGGGCAATTAAATACAACTTATCCCACTTCATCCATCTCATTATTAAATTGAGCAACAATTGCGTTTTACCGGATCCAGATGGCCCGATTATAATTGCGCGGATAGAGTTTGGTAGCGCTGCATGATGCTTCACTGGTTCTCTTGTTTTAGTCGCTGAAAAATCAATTATATTCATATCTCTATACATAAATTATGGATCTATATTGTGTGAAGTGTAAGGCGCGTACTGGCACAGATGACTTGACGACGATTACAACTAAAAATAACCGATCAGCGCTTTCTGGTAAATGCGTACAATGTAGTACAAAGAAATTTAGATTTGTTTCTAAACCCAAGGAACCTTTAAAAAAAAACGAGGAGGTGATATCGCTGCCAAGTTAGCAAAACTCCCTGGAACTCCATGGGCAAAATACCCCGGAGAAAAACACCTTCCAGGGTATAGTTACTGTGGACCGGGAACAAGACTTGATATCAGACTCAATAATCAAAATCAACCCAACCCCGGTGAAGAACCAATAAACGCCATTGATAAGGCGTGTCACCTTCATGATGTCGCTTATAAAAGCAGCAATTTGCAACACAGGCATCTAGCAGATGTGAAATTAATTCATGCGTTGAATGCCATTCCTGATAAATCCTTCAAAGAAAAATTGGCTTCATTTTTGATCAAATCGGCAATGAAAAGTAAATTGATGTTAGGTGCTGGTAATTAATAACAACATGGAATCTATTTATTACTCCCCAAGAGGATACTGGAGGGGTAGCGCTGCAATCCATAAACTCGCTAGCGCTGCAAAGGTGAAAAAAACCACTGCGGCTCATTGGTTATCCAAACAGGCACTATGGCAAATTTACTTACCACCGCCTAAACAAATTAATGTCTCGCATTTTGATGTGACTGTTCCTAATGAAGTTCATCAGGCTGATCTATTATTTCTGCCACATGACCACGGTTACAAATACGCATTAACCGTAGTTGATATTGCAAGTCGATACAAAGAAGCAGAACCGTTAAAAACAAAATCATCACCTGAAGTGGCTTCTGCATTTGAAAGGATTTATCGACGAGGTCCTCTGCACTGGCCAAATCTATTACAAATTGATCCTGGCAAGGAATTTCAGGGTGCTGTTTTAACAACGATGAAAGATCACAATGTCACTATCAGACGGGGGCATACTGCACTGCATCGTGATCAGGCAATTGTAGAACGATTTAATAAAACCCTTGCTGAGCGGTTATTTGGATATCAATACGCAAAAGAATTCATCCAAGAAAAAAGATCCCGTGAATGGGTTAAAAGATTACCATCTGTGATTACTGCACTGAATAACGAGATTACTAGAACCATCAACATGAAACCTATCAACGCGATTAAAAAGAAGTCAATACCTGAAAAACCACAAAAAGATTTTAGCGTTTCCGAACCAATTCTTGGTAGTAATGTCATTGTGAGGTATTTATATGAACCAGGAGAGCTTGAAGGGGGTAGAAAAAGGGCTACTGATCCTATTTGGAGTATTACTGCACATAAGATATCTAGTATAACACGATCTACGGGTAGACTTCCAATCTATAAACTGGATTCAACTGCCCCTCAACGGGGGTTTACTAGACAACAATTACAAGTGATACCTGAGGATACTCAATTACCACCGCATGGGCTTAACTAGCACCCTTGCGTCTATTGCACTCAAGACAAGTCAACATCACATTGTTTCTGACATGACCGAGACTATTATTTTTTCTGTCAACGGTAAATTGGCGAGGATCCTTATCCGAATACTGCCAACGCATTATACAATTGCAACTTGCGCAGTGATTATTCTGTTGTTTCTTTAACGCAATTATTAATTCAGCATCAATATCAAATTCTCGTTGTTTTTTTTTTGTCCTGTTGTTTGTAACCGGAGAGTTTTTTATCAATAATATCATTATCGCCACCAATGATTTCATCATCGCCACCAATGATTTCATCATCGAAGACAATTCTTCGAAGTTGATTTATTTTTCGTACTCTGGATACTGAAAGATAGACTAAATTCGACCATTCGATGCGATTATCTACCATCCAAACAATTGTATCCGATATAGTCAATCCCTGTGAAGAGTGTATTGTTGCTGCGTATCCTAGCGTCCATGGGGATTTATTAGCACGCAATGCATCTTCAACGACATTGATATCAACCAGCACAATATCATTTAATACGAGAATCTGCTTTTCACTCTGTCCTGGAATATCAACTTCAATGTTCTGTTTTTGTGTATCCGATGGCCTATAACAAAGAGGCACTGGAAGTGTTGCAAATTTTTGTTTATGCAATTCAAATAATTTCATCTGAAGTGTGTCTCTGACTATTTTTCTACTTGCAATGATCAAATCGTTTGGTCTCCACATTTCCCAAAACTCATTCATGGGAGTTTCCGAAATTATTTCACGGGCTATTTCACACTGGATTCTATCCGGTTGTAATCTAATTAATTTCTTAAACTCTTTTAATTCATTATCAAGTGATCTATGATCAGTATCAATTTCTTCATAGTAGTCTACAAAACCCTTTAGCCATTCATGTGGGGATGCACCGACAAATGGTGGTGGTTGGCCGTGATCACCGCACATGACGATTTTTGTATTTTTCAATAACAACCACTCAAGAAATATTTTTAAGATATCTAATGGCACTGTGTCTATTTCATCCCAAATGATAATTTCAGGAATAAATTTCTCTCCCATGCGCTCAGGAGTCCATTTATCTCCCTTCCATCGGAAAAAGCTGTGATAGGTACAGGCATTTACCCCTCTCTGTATCATTTCTCTTGCAAGTCTGTGAGTCGGTGTTAGCACAATCATGTTAGAAACGCTAGCGTTTCCACGGCGATATAACTCAATTGCCCGGGTTGTTTTTCCTGACCCACCACAGCCGTTTAAATAAACTGTTTTATATCTACAGATTGGATCAGAAATCGGTGGTGCACTAGAAAAATCTGATTGAATCTCTTTGAGATTCCGATAATTATTTTCAATGGTAACATCTGCTGATGGAATATAATCATGAATCATTTCTTTCTTAATTCTCCATGATCCCCAATTCTCGTTGCCAGTAGCCTTAAAATCAACCATTTTGCTGTTTATGTAAAATGAGTCAGTGGCAACTCTAACTGCGGTGTTAGGAAATTTATTGATCATCGAAAACAGATTAATAGAAGCATAACCGAGCATAGAAGCTCTCAAATGTGTGTACTGCGGATTGTATCCATCATTGTAAGTAACAATTGTACCCAATTTGGTTCCATCGGACATAAATGCGTCCTTACGATTGACATATAGGCCTTTATTCGTTAAATCCGCCATTACAAAATCGTATTCAGCGTTGTCTATAATCAATCGTGAAGAATATCTCGTATTGTCATCTTTGCCACCCTGAGTGAATTTACCGATTATTCTTCGTCCAAGATTTTTTGCTTCATTGTTTCTGATTTCAAATAACTGTTGGGACCAATCCATGATTTGTTGTTCATTAAAATCAGGAAACAGTTTTCGCTCTTCGCTAATTATTTTTTCTAGATCAGGTTGTGGTAACCAGACTGATTTCTGTGCTCGATAGGATATAATTGCTTCACTGACAATTAATGATTTTAACATCTTACAATCAAGCATATACCGTAATAACACTATTGGCATCCAGTGTTTTTCAGACATGTGTTTACCAATCCAAAGATAACTACACGGATGAAGTCCTTCAGCCATTTCAAATGATACCACACAAGCGAATCCGGTTAAATCAAAATCAGGCAGTGGTCCATTAATAGCAACACGGGTCATTTCGTGTGTAGGGTGTCCAAATCGTTTGAAATATTTCTTGCATTCTCCATACCCAAGAAAACTTCCTGGATAACACGCAATCATATCAACTGAAATAACGGTATCAGCGGTGTATTTTGTATTCCATAACCCTCCATGACTGTATTCAAGACAGGATAATTTGACATCTGATAAAAACTCACTTCGTGTTGGTTTCCACGCGTTTTTCTTCCTAGCAAAATGTGCTGCAATGGATGGTACTGTGAAACAGTTTGCTAATAATTGATCTTCGATTTCCTCCCCGTCCCCAGAAAACTCACTAGCTAGTTGTTTCATTTGATTATGCAGTTCTTCAGTACGGTATAATTCTCCGTTGGGCCTTACAAACTGATCAAATCTACATTCTTCGTCTGAAGTACTATGAAATAGCCACATTGACACAGGATCGTTTTTACTCAAATGGTAAATAGCATCAAATAATTTCTGCTCTGAAAAAAACTCTTCTGTTTGGGGGAGATATTTTACGGTTCTATCCCGTGGAAATATTGTTACTGCAGATGACCACGCGTGTGCGTTGTGATCAATAATTTCAATTGGGGTTCCCTGTGATTTATATTTCGATTCGTATAATACTTCACCGGTGATTGTTCTTGCCGATATTGGAAATCTTAATGATTTTTCTAATTTGGTTATATCCTGAATTGTTGCCCCATGCTGTTTCACTGTCAGTTCCCATTCGGTTATTTTTTTTCGTCTTAGATCAGTGAGTTTATTCCCCCGGGACGCATTTGTGAAGTGTTCTATTATTCGTTCTGCTACACAATTGAGCCCTGTCGAATATTTCATGGGTGCTAGTTTTGCAATATCAGGTTTTTCATTGAGCGGATAGATCCCGTAAACAACTGCTGTGACAGGATAAGATCTTTCGTAGTAGGGTTTATCAATTCCAGTCAAAATTCCCGGTTTTGAATCCTGATTCACAGTGATAGTTTTTTTGCCCTTCAAGATGGGTTCAAATTTATCCCTAATAATCCATTTTCCATTCTCACGGATAATGAATTTGATTCGGAAAAAATGACTTTTTTCCCCAAGACGTGAAATGATCTCTGCTGCTTTTTCATCAGTCATGGTAGCGTCAACAACACCATCAATTCGAAATGTTGACCAACAATAAGATGCTCCATCACGCTTGAATTCATTAAAACAGTCTCTGATAGCCTTATCAAGAATTTTATTCTTGGGTGTATTAGAAACTATATCAAGATTGAATTGAGCATCCTTCCAGGGTCCGTCTCTTGGACGTTTGTTACGTTGTTTGGGTCTATCGCGATTAAATTTAGGACTGATTTTCAATAATCTCTTAAACTCCTTCATGTTTCCGTCTCTTGGACGTTTTGGACGTTGTTTGGGTCTATCGCGATTAAATTTAGGACTGATTTTCAACAATCTCTTAAACTCTTTCATGTTTCCGTCTCTTGGACGTTTTGGACGTTTGTCACGTTTGTTTCTGTTTACTACACGTTTTTTGGGTTTATCGATATTAAATTTAGGACTGATTTTCAACAATCTCTTAAACTCTTTCATGTTTCCGTCTCTTGGACGTTGTTTCTGTCTATTGGACGTTTTTTAGGTCTATCGATATTAAATTTAGGACTGATTTTCAACAATCTCTTAAACTCTCTATCGGTATTGAATTTAGCATTTTTCGAAGTCAATCTCTTGAACTTCTTCATGCTATACATAAAACAAGTATTTAAATGAAAGTTTTATATATAATGAACCAGTGCAAATGGCTCATGATGGGAAATGTAACCCCGTGTAACAAATCATGCAGAAAAAATGAGTACTGTAGGTATCATATGCAAAGTTTTCGACATGGGAGACTTGGTCCGTTACCCTGTATTCGATGTGGGGTTGGGGTTAAGGGAAGATCACAATTGTGTATTGATTGCGGTGGTAAGCGATATAGGGAATTGAAGCGTTATTATGATAAAAGAATCAAAAATGGACAATCCATCAGAAATTATGACCCTGAAAAAGTCTTTGACCCTGATAACGTCACTGACAAAATCATAAGAACTCCGCAAGACTACATCGAAAGGTTCTCCAGTGATGTAATCATTAAACCAAACAATGAATTAGACAAACAATAGAATAGTATATATGAACCAAGAATTCAGACCACATCCAGTGATTACAAATTATGAAGCATCCAGTGATGGTGTTGTAAGAAACCGTAGGCTGAAAAAACCGGTCGGTTTTGTAAGTAATCAAGGGTACTTGATGTTTAGCGCTGGAAAGAAGAAATATCACAATCATCGTTTCATATTTGAATGTTTTAATGGATTGATCAAAAATGGTTTTGTTATTGATCACAAGGATTCTAATCCAAAGAATAATTCTGTATCAAATCTGCAGGCTATCACACTAGATATAGAATACGGAGTTAGCACTAACAAATATATGCTACCCAAGAAATATGCACTCATCAAAAGAATTCAGAATTCTATTAAAGACTCTCTTTCATTTTCCAGTGACATCAGTGTGTTCGTTCCGTTGTATACTATCGTAGAGGGGATACGAAAAGAATTAGGTAACGAATACGAATTGAAAAAAGAAGTCAACTCTAAAATTAGAAACCTACGAGCATTAATTCAAGAAAATTGATTACCCGACCCTTTATCATTGACCCCTTATCATTTTTTGATTGCCCGACTATTATCATTTTTTTTAGCCGACCCTCAAGAAGTATGTCAAAAATCGATGGATGATCAAAAATAGAATGGCGAAACTATCAGTATTATTTTATTTATATACAATTTTGATACTTTCGCCATCATTGATAGAAGCTGTTACAGGATGAAATAACACTTCCTTGATCGTGTTAAAAATCATCTGACATGTCAAAAAAGTGAGGAAAGTGTGATAATTATTATTTTATATACAAATTCCACACTTTCCTCATCATTGATAGAAGCTGTTACAGGATGAAATAACACTTCCATGACCGTATCAAAAATCATCTGACATGTCAAAAAAGTGGAGAAAGTGTGATATTAATTATTTTTATATGAATTTCCACACTTTCTCCATCATTGATAGAAGGTGTTAACACTTCCATGACTGTGTTAAAAATCATCTGACATGTCAAGTGTTTTACAATTGAAAAATGGTTTGCGATTTCAAATAATGGTCAATGAAGCATTAACAACCCGATTGGCTCGTGAACGATTAGATGCAATCAGGAGATTTGTACCAATTCGTGACTCTGTACGGAATAAACTGCAACAACGACAGAGTTTACAAACTGATTTTGCTTTAGGGTCTGAAGAATTGTTTAAACCAGTAACCACAGCAACGAAAGGGGTTGAGCGTGCTTTACTGGGAGATGTTCCCGAGACGGGAAAATCTGTTATTGGTGAACTTGAAAAACTAGCAGCGAAAACTGAACAAACAAAACAAACTGAACAAACTGATCCGAAAAAAACGACTGTTTCTCTGTTGAATAAATTTACTGATCATGCTAAAACATTAATAAAAAAACCTATTTTATTGAAACAAAAGGATTATCAAGCCTTTGGTGATTTTGCTGCTCAAAGCTATAATTCAAAAAAAGATTTTTTAAAGGACGAGTATAAGAATAATAGAATATCAAGTAATGATTGGTTCGATAATTTGTATAAACTAAATAAAGGGATTGGTCGTTTGAACAAGGAGGAGATAGGATACAAGGAATTTCAAAGGGGAATTAGGAATTATAAAAGAGAACAAATAGAAGAGCGACAACGAGAAATAGAAGAACGACAAGAGCTAAAACGTCAAACACCAACACGTAGACAATCAAGAAGACAAAAGAAACAACAACTACCACCTGATGATGATGATGATGATGATTATTTACAAAACACGGATTTAGAAGAACTAGATGAAGCAGCTGGTTATAGCGGAAGTGGATTGCAAAATTCAAGGATTAGTTTCTGTCCTGATAGTGTTATCAATGATATATCACGATTAGAAGTTCTTGTAGGAGGGTTCCGAGCTGGAAATAACTCTCCAGAAATAATTAATGAAGCAGCTGATATCTGTAGACGGTTATTTGCCGGCGGTATCATGGATATCAAAACATATCGAGATTTCATTGACGAGTTAGCAGATGGGTATCACAGCGATTAAATAACAATTGAAAACACTATTGTTTTTATAATAATGATCATACATTACAATCATGATAAACCAACCCTCGTCTATGTAGTTAATTCACGGTTTCCAGTTTATAAAGCATACTATGGAGATGGCCTCGGCAATACTATTTTAGGATTCTTTTCAAGAATGGCCCCAAAAGTGATGCCGTTAGCTAAACAATTATCAATGAAAGCCATTGATGTTATTCGTGATAAGGGTATTAGTACTGTTGGAGATCTTGCAGGAAAGGCGTTTTCAACTGCGAAGGATAAAATAACATCATTAGTGAGACGAAAAAAGAAACCGTTACCGTCTACAGCAGAAATGCCTGCAAGTGTTAGTAAAATAATAAATAACGCAGTAGATGAAAAACTAGCGTCAATGGCTTTAACTCCCGACCTAAATATGATAGCAGGAAGTGGCTTTAGAAAACGCTAGCGTTGAAAATCCGATTTAGACTCTGATAAATAGAATAAAATGTTCAAAAAGTCACGTGATCCAGCATTTGATATAGACGCCCCAGTTGGCAAGGATGATTCTGTACGCGATTATCAATATTACGCCTATCATGCCATAGACCCAAATAGTCGATCAAGAATTGATCTTCAAGTCCATGATACCAGTAAATACTTTCTACCCTGTGAAGCGTTTATTGAAATCGAAGGAGAAATTGTACGAACAAATGATACAGAGTATCCAGCTGGTACTCAAGTCGGTTTTGTCAATAATGGTATTATGGCGTTATTTGAGAGTGCAAAATATCTCATTGATGGAAAAGAAATTGAGGCGATAGATCGCGATGTTGATGTGGCTACAACAATCATAGGATTAGCGAGATATTCTGATGATTATACAAGATCAGCAGGACCTTCTATGATGTTTGCAAAAGATGTTAAAAATACCGCTGGTGGGAATCAATTTATTATAAGGCGACCACAGAATAATGCTGGTGCTGCTAATGTTGATGTTGAAAATATGATTATAAACAACGATCCTAACTTCAATCTAGGAGCTGCAACACGTATTTCAATGTTGCAAGGAGCGAGTAAATCATTTTCATGCGCGATTCCACTGCATCACATATTTGGATTCTGTAGAAACATCCGAAAAGTTATTTATGGAGCGAAGCATACAGTATCGCTTGTACGAAAGGGTGATGATAATGACGCAATTTGGAGGATTCCAGCGGATGCTGCAAATCCCAATGCTGATGCCGGTAAAGTCAAATTAACAAAAATATCATTGTGGATGCCAGTGTTGACTCCAGCAATCACCGCAGAAGAACGATTACTATCATTTATGGACCAAGGGGGAAAGTCGTTGTTGAGTTGGCTAACCGTGAGTACAGATGTTAAACAATCAAATGTTAATAATGTGTTTACGTGGAATCTAGCATCAAAACAGGGCACTGCTGCACCACGTCATATATTTATTGCGTTACAGGATATCACACGAGTTGGCGATCAACGTTTCAGTCATATGATATTTGATCAATTAGGTGTGAAAGACGTCTCACTGAGAATAAACGGCCAGCAGGAACCATCCGAGGATATACAACTTAATTACACAGAAAATCATATTGCACGAGTTTATCATCGTCTGTTGTCATTTATGGCACGCGATCAAAATGTGGATACCGGTCTACAAATATCACAATTGGATTTCAAAAGCCTCTATCCGATCTATTACTTCTCACTGGAACATCTCGATTTGATGAGACAATCTGTCGTTGATATACATTTTAGAGCTAATGTGACTCGTGGTACTATTGCTGATTATAGAGCAGTTGCTGTCATTCTCAGTGATAAATCAATGCTACTTGAAGGTGTTGGTGGAAGAATGAGAGTGGTAGATGCCCCAGTAGAAAATCTTTGAACGATTTTTCCATTAGAATCAATCTATTATGTATAATGTCATATAGTGTTATTAGTGTTGCGTTAACTCCTGGTCAAATCAAAAAATTGCAATCAGAATCGGCTAAAAAATGTGGAACCACAATCACGTTGAAACCTAATCAAATGACTGGTGGTGCAAATAAATTATCGCTGACAACTCGTCAAATAAAACATTTCAATGATGCACTTGCAGCCAAAAAAGGTGTTCAGATTACTCTTTCTGCGGCTGCTATCAAAAATATGATGAAAACGGGTGGTATATTTCCATTGTTAGCTGCAATACCAGCATTGATTGCAGCAGCAGCCCCAGCAGTAGCTAAAGCAGCGGCGTTAGGAGCCGTTGGTACTGCAGCAGGAATGGCGTTGAAAAAAGCAACTGGACAGGGTTATAAAAAAAGGGGAAAGGGTCTAAGACTACCAGGAACCCCGTATTCATGGTACAGCGGAAAAGGCCTGAGACTACCAGGAACCCCGTATTCATGGTACAGCGGGAGATCCGTTCACGGATCAGGCCTGAGACTACCAGGAACGGTTTATTAATGGTTCCCATGTCCAATTTTGATTTAATGGATGCTGCTAAAAACCTAGCGATTAAAAATTTCAGAGGTGTTTTTATGAAAGATCAATTACCACATCAACCAAACAACACTGAAACAGGTATTATTAATCTCGATAACAGCACCGGACCTGGAACTCACTGGGTTGCATACGCTATTGATCCACGTGGGATTGTTTATTTCGATTCATATGGATTAGCCCCGCCAAAAGAGTTTTTGCGTTATATAAAAAATTTTCCAATGAAGACTTGGTATTCTACGCTACCAACACAACAAATCAATGACCCACCAATATGCGGCAGTGAAGTATTAAATGTCCTTGATGCTATTTCAGCATCTAGAAAACCACCACACATTGTCGTAAATGACTACACTAGTAATCGCTTTTTAGAGAGAGAAAGAGTTTTACAATAACATGATTGATATTTGGGGGAGATCTTTGAAACCCAAACCCGATGACACTGCAACGGGTGATATTAAAAAAAAAATCAAAGATGAAATAGCTGAGACGTTAAATTTAACAAGTGTTGACCCGAATGAAATAGTTGTATTTCAGGACAAACAGGGTAAATTGAAAACCAGTGATGTGTCGTTGGATGATATTTTAACACGACAACGAAACGCAATCGAGAACACCGTTGCGTTATTTTCCGATCAGGGTAAATTGAAAACCAGTGATGTGTCGTTGAATGATATTTTAGTTAAACAACAAAACGCAATCGAGAACACCGTTGCGTTATTTTCCGATCAGGGTAAATTGAAAACCAGTGATGTGTCGTTGAATGATATTTTAGTTAAACAACAAAACGCAATCGAGAACACCGTTGCGTTATTTTCCGATCAGGGTAAACTCAAACCAGGTGTACTTATTTCGACTATTACAGATAGAATAATTGAACTCGGCAATTCTGCGTTGGAACTAGCAACACTTCAATCTAAAACCGAAGAACACATAAAACAGTTTACCGCATTTCGTAGAAATATCATTGATAAATTTATTGGAACTACATTCGATAAAATTGAAATAAAACTCCCTGATATTAAAAAATCCATCGATGAGACGAAAATCTTCACCGAGGCCATCAAAAATGATTTTTCGAGGATGATAACAGTCATTGAAAAAACAAAAATTCCTCATGAGAAAACCAACAACGTAGTATACACAATCAAACACGGATCATTTGAGTGGACACCTACAAACAACAAATTAGATATCACTGCAACCGTTAAGGGTATTTATCGATTAACAATAGTGAGAACGACTCAATTTAATATTTCATCGTCAAGTTCATCCGGGGTCAATAATACGATTTCAACGATCATCGACAAGGATACAACTGAACAGTTCACGTTAATAGCTACTGATAAAAATTTGGTTAGGGTTACAACAACATGGTATGTGGAATTCGTAGCGGATTTAAGTAAATCGTAATTGAAAACGCTAGCGTATTTAAAATAAAAAATGATTTCATCATCGCAATATCGTTATGATCAGGTCAGAGAATTTCAAACTAGACTCAAAACCCTGTCTGAGGAGTATGCAATGAAAATTAAAAAATATCGCAGGAGAATTACAGCAATTGATGTTACCGTGTATTCAGTGAGTGGTGTAATCACCGGAGCTGGTATTATACTGTCTTCAGTGACAATGATGGCCCCGATAGCTGTTCCAATTTGCATTTCTGCGGCAACAACAATCGCTGGAATTATTTCAATAATCACAAAAAAAATATCATCATGCAGCCAACGGAAACTACAAGACTACATAATTCAATTTCATGTTGTGTCCACTGCATGCTCGCAATTATCCTCATTGATATCGTCATCTCTCGATGATACAATTATATCAGAGAGTGAGTTTTCAGCGATGGTAGATATATATGATTCTGCGATGTCAAAATTAGAAATACAAAAACATGAGTATAATAACAATGACAACACCGATGGAATCAGAAAAAACCAGAATGATCTCAATAACCTCAACGATATCAGATAGTGAATTCTCAGTGATGGTACGTGTCTATGATTCCGCAGTATCAAAATTAGAAATACATCATGAGTATAGCAACGATGACAACACAGATGGAATTACTTCAACAAATAGTGGAGAACACGAACCCAGTACAAACCAGCATGATCTCAATAACCTCAACGAATCCAGAATTCAGTGTGAATTTCCCCTCTCCGGTCCCAGTGAAGGAGATAGCGCTAGCAAAATTACGAGTATACCATAGTTGGCCAAATATCAGATCAAAATCATTTGGTGGTCAACAACCCAATAATTCTTTAGTGTTTGCAAATAAGAATAAACCCGACGGGACTCCAGACTGGAATGTCGTTTCGATACCAACAGGGTCATACCAAATCGAACAAATCAATAATGAATTCGCGCGTAGAATAAAATCGATTACTGGAGCAGAATCAAAAATAGCTATAACAGTTCATGAGCCAACACTGTCATCTGCCATTGAAATAAACTCAGAAGAATACGTCGTAGATATCTATCAAAGTTCTATTAGAACCGTACTAGGATGGCCTGAATTACCACCCGCGGGGAAAACCGTTGATTTACCAGAACCAAAAAAAACTGATTATGTCACAGACAGGATAAAATCTGATAATCCAATAAGGAGTTATAGAGATTATGATAAGTCGTATTTTTTCATTAGAGTAGAATATGATGAAAAAATACGACTTATTCATCATTTTGCTAACCGGGATAAAATCACTGAAAATTTCACAGCTTTCAATAACGATATTTCACTGTTGTTAATATCTCTTAAATCCGGTACTCTCACCCGAGATGAATTTATCAGCGTTGTAGAAACATGTAACAAAATCATCAATGATATGGAAACATTTCATTCACAAATTATTCAAGAGGTATTAGGTGACAGTAGTCCTAAAACAAGAGATGTATTTGCAATAGACTATAAGATCCGCATAGGAGATATTCCAACATTCAAACTACCAGGATATAACGTACCACAACTAACAAAACATCTCAGTGACTCCATCGATGAAGGTTTCAAAAAAATCCATGACACATGGAAAAAAACACCATCAACTATCCTGACACACAATAATGACCCAGATGGCGGCGGCAGGCATATTGCTCCGTTCAATGTGAATATTTCATCGGTGATAGCGCTCAATTTAGTATGTGATGTTATCGAAGGAAGCTATCAAATTAACCTCGAACGATCAAATCAAGCTCAGCAAGGATATATTTTGTATTCATTTGCACCAATAGCTCCTCCAGGATTTTTAATAATCGAGTCTCCGGTGAATCCAGTCTATATGCGATGTCATAATAATTCATTAACCAGAATTAATTTCAAACTCACTGACCAGTCTAATAATCTGATTGATTTACAAGAGAAGGTTTTACAAATAAGTCTGTTTGTAAAGTCATAGTGATTTTCGACCCTCGGACACGATATCGTATCGGACTGGATCAAATATTCGGTTGAGAGGGTGAGTGACAACGACGTTGTAATCTCTTGAAAAGTTTTTGATTTCATTGATTTTTCATTATTATTTTTTGCCTGATTTCATTATTATTTTTTGCCTGATTTCATTGATTTTTTTGCCTGATTTCATTGATTTTTTTGTTTTTAAGCGTGATTTCAGTGAAAACTTGTCTAAAAATGTTGTCTGATTCACCCTCTCTGCTGCTCTTTTTATGGGACTAGTATGGTTTTGTGGTCCATTCATTGGCCTAATAATCTTCAATGATATCTCAGCGATCCCTCAAAGTATTTAGCAAATTGAATGGGTTTCTTCTCCATATAGACCACGCATCCAAGATGGAAGACGATGTCACGTGATAAAGTCAGTTCTGGTGTTATGAAATTCAATGAGCACAATTATTTTCCAGATAAATAACAAAATAAATCCTCTTGATCCAAACGAATTGAAATAATTTCCAACGCAAGTTAATTTAAAATAACTCAAAACAATACAACTTAATGTTCTAACAGCCCAACTTCTACTAAATAGTTCACTCCAAAACATAATTTATATACCTGTTTTTACGTAAACAAGGAAGGGGTCACATGATCTTCTATAATCTTTTAGAACAAATTTACGTTCAAAAAATCTCGTACACACCGTATGACCCAGATGAGAATCAGTTATTTTAACTCTCAAGAACTAAAAATAGAAAGATGTTTCTAACAAAGCTTTATAATGTCCTTGGAATCAACCAATCATTTTAAAAGCTTGTTTACAACTCTGAAGCTAGGTCAGAAATGAGGTCAACAGCTGGTGTTTATTTGTAAAGTACAGATCATCCCATTTTTGAAAAAAATATTATCTCCCAATGAATGAATCTTAAACTTAAAATGTCAAATTTGAATCTGACAAACAAACAATTAAAACAAAAATAAATAACTTAAATCAAATATACGTAACAATACTGTTTATTAATATCTCAGATAGGTCTAACATTATTTTACTAATTGAATGAGTTTGATATCTTTGACTTCAATATACTCTATGGATATTGTAAAAAAGCCGATTAATATTACCTTAATATATTACAGTGATACGAAAGATGCATAGGGGATCTCCAATAATTTAATTCTGAATTTATTAACGAGTTGAATAATGTCCAGTTGTACGAGCCCTGGCGAACAAATGCAGACATCATTTAACGAGTTTCATAACTTTAATATTAAATCATTACCCATTTGGAGATTTTTTTTATCACATTTGTTTTTAATAGAAGAATTTCAGAGAGAAGGTGAACAGAGAATTTCGTTCATTCTGACTCATATGATTTACATTTCATTCGTTGCGCGTTAAAAAATAGTCCCAGGCACAGTTTTATATAAATTAACATATTTAAAACTAGATTAAATTTTGAATAAATTATAAGTCACAGAGCAAATGTCCGTAATAATAAAAAGGACATTCGACACAGACACAGACAGAATAATTTTTCAATACAGAATGTCCAGTGTGCTGTCAGTTTCACACGTGTTATGGGGCATCTGGTAAGATATCAATATTCATTCCTTAAGTGTGCCACTTTCACCACTAATCATTTCCAATTGTTGGAATATTCATGTTTCAGGATGATTACTGAATGCTGAATATCCAGATTTACTGTAACGTATTTGTGACCAGATATTTGCATTATTCGATTTAAAACACACACACACACACACACACTTATATATATATATATATATATATATATATATATATATATATATATATATATATATATATATATCCACCCTCGTTTTTTCGTGAACAGAGGTGAATAAATTTGCTCCAATAAATATAAAGCGCTATTTATAATGGGTCGATTCCATACTCCCCACGCCTCTACTGAATTGACTAGTTTCATAGCTGTATTTGTAACTCTTAATGGTGTTTGTAGTTTAACGGCAATTTTTCAGCGGATGATAGGCTGCCTTTGCATGTCGTAAAGAAACCTCTGTGGGGTAAACTGACCTTATTTAGACAGAAGTGATATTTGTTATCCATTTCCTGTTTGACAATGGAATAGAAAAAAAATGGCCACCAATCTTTTTATAGGAATAGTAAATTCAAAAAGTTACAGAAGGCAGAGTTAGAAAAATCCTGAGGATTCCAGCCAATCTGTAAGGACAACACTGCACTAGAAAATCATTAAGCTTATTTGGACCAATCAGAACCGCATAAAGCAATGTTTTAACATCTGTCATATCAAAAGAATGAAGCTTGAAACAAGACGCCATATGTAATGTCTACCGACTATGTGATAACAATTAATATTAATTCAGTGAACCAGATGTTATACATATACGTAACCTCTAAAGACATATTATGTATTGTCATTTAGCCCATGTGTGTATTATCATTTTGCCCATTTGTGTATTGCCAATTAGCCCATTAAAGTCAATAAGTAACATTTAGGGATATTTCAGATATCACTGAATATTAATTAGCCCATTAAATTACATAAATAAAGTTGTTTACTATCTACATGCTATTATGTTTCATATTTTATATTTACTGTACAATTCATTAATACGATTTAGATATACTATACTCGCTTTTGTGCTTGGCTTATAACATACCTCGTTAAACATGACATTGCTTTTAATACAGTACACCATTGATGGCTCTCAAGAACATACAAAGCATTTATGGCAAACCTATGTGTTTCATTCTTCGGTCCTATTCTCATACCCGTGTTGTCGTTTCATTACTTACTTGTTTATATAATCGAAAGTACTTATAGGTACGTTGGACCGGACGCATCTTATACATTTCATATTATTAGTTTATTAAATAAAAACTTGTATACCTTCTTGTAAATAATGACATCTTAATAAATGTTTACTTACTGATCTAAATGCTATAAGCTGTAGACAGCGGAATTAAAATAATAGTAGTCGTTGTTTAAATTATGTTGACAGACAGAATATATATATATATGGTAGAAAAGCATTATACTGTCTAAGAGAATTTGATATAATTCTTAAGGAGATGTTTTCGTTCGCTTTCATATCATTTAGTTTGCTACGGTCAGTAACGTACGGCCAAGTGGATTGCAAAGCCGCTATCTAGCCCACAACATATTACCAATTCCCTGTTATTATTTCAATGAGGTTGCACTGCAATATCAAAAAGTACTTTACTGTATAATAATGTATTGAGGCTCTTTTAAACAGTAACAAAAAGTGAAGACAACAAGCTTTGTAAAAAATTAACCAAATGATTTATTCCTAGAAAAACAAGGTCAAAATGAGGAAAAGAACTTACAGTTTTAAGAATCAAATCAACAAAAAGCCAAGAATAATCAAAGAATTAAAATTAGAAGTTCTAGTACATGCTTTTTTTAGTTCGAGTCCCGACGAAATCCAAAACAGAAGGCGATGGCATATTATAAAGTCAGTGTCGTACTGATGTGTTCACAGTTCTTTGTTGAACCACATAAAATATTACTTCCGTGTTTGAATTCCGAATACAATTTCAATAAAAGTCTTTGTCCAAGAATTATGTATGAGCACTTTCATATTCCCAGGAAAAATATTATCTCTTAGAATCCAAATAAACTGATCAAATAAAGTATTAAACTCCAATTGGTCACAACAGAATGAACACCATGACGACTAAGTGTATGAAAAGCCCGATTGAAATTATTTTTCAAAACATCACTATGTGTTCTGACTACTGCGCGATTCCTGTAAAACCAAAATTACGAAATATAGGCTATTTACATGTCGAAAGTCACGTACAATCTCGATTTCACTCTAGAAATTCCAGAAAAAAATAATTTTTTTAAAAAGTTGTTTACTTCGACTCTTACTAATTCTGAATCAAGGTCAGGAACTATGTCAGCATTAAGAAGAAAACTTCTAATATTAGGTGTTTACGAAAAACATTCAGGTCAAAATAATTTCTGGAAAATGTCAAATTTCAGTAAATACAATTACATTACAATAGCATGTAATGGAATTTAAACAAATGAAAACTAACAAACAAATACTTTACTCAAATCAAATCAAATCAAATCAAATATACATAACAAAGATCATAAGATGGATGGTCTTCAATACGTCAGATAATCTAATTCATGTTACTTCTTTGTAAAGTCACAATGTTCCTATATTTCGACCTTAAGAATAAATATAAGCCAATCCTTGTATTGTCAAATAACCATGCAAATGCATTGGTGTAATATATTTGGACACTGAAGCAAAACATTTCAAAAGATACGATGTAATAAAGATGAAGTTGACCTTGCTTACAAAATGTATATCGTGGTTTCTTGTTAATCACCTTACAAAATATATGTATGCAAGATATAATAATAAAATCTACATTTATAAACTATCTGTACATTGCTGTTAATTTCATTTCAAATGTTTATTCCCTTTTTTTCATTTTTAAATTGATGAGCAAAACGAGACTTTTATTGACGTTAACTTTGTCAGCATATTTCATCAAATTACTCAAAATATGTCAGCATGGAATGAAAATGTATGTTTATTTGTTACTGATATCATCAAAATATTAAAATCTGGAAAGGTAGAGAACATAATTTGTTTTCGAAAGAACGCTGTTACAGCTATCTTTGAATTGTCAAATATTGAAGCGTATTCCTGATGATTAATTCACAAATGCTGTGTTTTGCTCTTAAACCTTAACTGACTAATGGGAACATCATTTGCATATCAAAAGGGACATTGGTGATATCGGATAATAGCTATATGGTTTTCCAGATTCCTGTGTTATACACCGCCCAAGCCAAAATAAAACATTGCGACCTTCACCAACTACATTTCAACCATTTTTTCATACATCAATTTTACAGAATGCGATCAGCTTTCTAGATCATTATTCTTTTTGTCTTTTCTAAAATAACACACTTATCACTGCTAAAGTGTAAACATTGAACATTTGAAGCATGCCATGCTTAAAACCGGACTTCGGATCTATTATTTGACATTGCACATGAATTTAGATGCTCAATGACAGATTTTATTTTCAAACTGCACACCGCGTATGCATAGTTTATTGCATTATGGGTAAAATGACACCTGGTATTTGAATATGCTAAGTAATAACTCTTATGACATAAAGTAAATCATCTTTTGTTTCTTAAATGATTCATCGTGAACATCTACAAGAAATATTCTACCACTTACACGTGCTCTTGACATTTTACTATACTGTGCTATTTCGAGCTTACGATATGATCTTGATATCTGTGGACATAGTAGTAGTGTTTAAGGTTTTAAGTGAAACCGGCCACGAAGGGTCATATGTTCACTATTTTACACTACCAATTAGTATGGTAGTGATTTAGATTTTCCCGTGGGGAAGGAATAGTGCCACATCCCCACAGGCATTTATGCATACAAAGTATGCTATTTAATTTGGTCGTCATGTCGCGCCCCGAGAAGGGGCTATCGACATAAATGAGAGATATAGGGGAGTGGGAATAGAACAGCCACGCACTCAACCCTATCAACCTATCGGAAGCTGCAGTGCTAGAGGTGCAATGGCACCAAATGATGACTAGTGAAAAATCTGTGGACATGCGCATTTCTCTAGAAAGCGTTAACGTGTATACACGTTTGTGCATGTGCTCATCAGTGATACTGCTAAGATATATATATATATATATATATATATATATATATATATATATATATATATATATATATATATATATATATATATATATATATATATATATATATATATATATATATATATAGTTTCAAGTTTAGGCTCTAATAAAGGGTAACAAAGAAAGAGTGATTACAACAAGCGTTGTAAAATTTAACAAATTTCCCTGGAAAATGATTGTAAATGGAACCAAAACTTACAGTTTTAAGAATCACATTCACAAATAATCCAGGAATAATCCACTAATTAAAATACAAAAGTCTTAGTAATGAAATGTTCTAATAAATAAAATACAAAAGTCTTAGTAATGAAATGTTCTAATAAATTCAAGTTCGAGTCCTGTTGGAAAATCCAAGATGGATGACGATGAAGTAGTTCGAGTACTGTTGGAAAATCCAGCATTGAAGACTATGCCTTATGCTGACATCTGTTTTGTGTTTGTCTATAGTTCCTTGTAGAATCACATAGCTTTAACACCCCGATGTTGAAAATCCGAATAAGATTTGGATACAATGTCTTTCTATAAGAATTTTGTATGAGCACATCAAATATTTCCAGAGATACGAATAAATCCTTTAAAATCCAAATGAAATGAAGAATTGTTAATATGGATTCAAAAGCTTGACTACAAGAAAAGAAAATGACTTAACGTCCATTGGAAAAGCCCAGAAATAAACATATTTCACTAAAAAAAAAGGTTGTACCGTATTTTAATATGCAGTATCAAATAAATCCCCAAATTGCGAAATTACGAAGAGGGAGTCAGGTGATCGTTTATATCATGTAGTCCTAACATAACCCTAATGAGAACCAAACATTTACTTTCAGAATAAAACGTTGTTTACTTCTAATTCACTAGTCACATCTTGACCTTGATAATCAACAATTTTTTAAATTAAAATAAAACGTTTACGTGGTTTTCACTAACCTTGAATCAAGGTCAGGATCTAGATCAACATTACCTGTAAACCGATTACAATAGCACGTAATGCAAATAAAGAATTTAAAACTGACCAACAATATTAAATTAAAACAAATGTATATCAAATCAGATATATGTAACAATGTATGTATGTATGTAGGTACATAAATACATACATACATACATACATACATACATACATACATACATACATACATACATACATACATACATACATACATACATACATACATACATACATACATACATACATACATACAAACATACATACATACATATATACATACATCCTGTAGCGTTTGCAACGGTTGGAGTGGGGTACTTCCAATATATTAATTAAAATATTTTTGGAAGTTCCACCCTGGCTCGTGAAGTAATAAAGTTAAATTACTGACGAAATAGACGTATAGCTCTGAGCCCCCAGTCAGCACTGCCAATGGTTAAATTATATAGAACACGAAGATGAAATTCAAAATAAAAATAACAATTTAATAAAGTCGATAATGTTAAATGATAAACTCAATCACTCGTCCTCAAGGTGACAGCCTACTTCATCTCGTGATTTTCAGTGTGAGTTCGTTTTTCCCCTGGCCTCTGGTTCTACTCATCTCTTTATTTCGTTCCTCCCACTCCTCCTGGACTTCAACTCTCCCGACTTCTCTCCTTCCTTCTCTTTGTCACAGAATTAGGCGAAAATTGAATTTGTTTCTTCTTGAATTACAAACCAATTTCACCATTTTTTTTTGTTTTGTCGTACATGCGTTACCTGGGGTGAATAAGTGTTTTTTCAAGGTAAGTGACGTGTAGCGATTTTGCATGTGCCTGACTACAAATCACTTGCAGTCAGGAACATTAGAATCACGGGGTGCACGGGAATTTTGCCGTGAATTCTGCTCACCTATTTGAGGATATATAAGGCAGCATAATTCTGATAAGATTACGAGTCCAAAAGTATCTTATCAAAGTAGAGATAGCTCGTCATTCTTTCTCCAGCCAAAGGGGTGAGTGTTAAATTTATATTTCGTTTTATTGTGAATTTTATTCAGTTTATCATTTCATGTAATGATGCCTTTATTACAATGCAGATTTAAAACGTTGAATATTTGGAATTGCTAGTCACTATTAGACTTTAAATGCAATAGTGTAATCTAAGTTTTAGATTGTTTTAGAAACAACTTTTATTAGTTTGGTTTCTTTATTGTAGCTGAATTGTAGCTGAACGTCTCTGAATGTCTCTGAATTGTAGCTGAACGTCTCTGAATGTCTCTGAATTGTAGCTGAATGTGATTGATTGTGCCGTGATTATGCTGTTTAATTGTGCGATCAAATTGAAGTATCTGACTGTCTGTCTGTCGGATTGTGTGTCCGTCTACGTCTGTCGTGATGTGTAAATATCCGGAAATCTAGAAGTCTAAATGTCCGAGTGTCGGAGCTGTCTAGAGGTGTAAACGTCCGGGGTAGTATCTAAATGTTTGGGACCAATGGTTCTAGTAGATGCTGTATGCTGTCTGTACGTATAACTGTAGTGGATCCGTGAAGGGCAAGTGGCCAATAAAAGTACTGGGTCAACCCTAGGTATTCGGAGAAGCTGGGCGGCGATTCAACAGTTGGTGAATCGTACGGTTGTACAGGGTCGAGACACATGTGTGTGTTGCAATTGTAGTTACAATTGAATACATTGTTATATTTACACAAAGATACTTTGAATCACAGCAGTATTTCAAGGGATTATATGAATCTCAATAACGGTTAGCAACTGGATAAAATACATATAGATGTTTGTACTTGTTGTCGCAATCCATACGTGCGATAGTATAGTTTGATGTTTGTATTTGTTATCGTAATTTATACTTGCGTTAATACAACTTTTGTAAAGGCTCCATTTTATTTTAAACATTTGTGTAGTTCAGGAAGTTCCTTGGATCTGTGTTTAGTCCAGGAGATTCCTTGGATCTGTGTTTATTTTGTATTAATATTTAATTTATTTTTGAATTGGTAATGGTTGTGAAGTATGATTGTGAGTTGAACGCATGAGTTATTGTGTTGATACATCATTATTTTTCATTAATAATTTATTTCTCAAATTTACATTATCTTTCACATATTGTGTTTGTGTTGTTCATTTAATCCACCATCCACTCGGTAACAATTCTGTTACACTCTTTTCTTCCGTCTCTCTATCGGAGACTACTGGGACCACTATCACTGATCTGTCCCTCGAAGCTTCCTGTGAAAACCACAAGGCGTTAACATATGGTTTATCGAATCTCACCTCACACTAAATCATCAATTAACCATCAGATAAGGCTATTACTTTTTAATTCACGCATACATACACATCGAAATTCCCACACACTTCTTACAGGGTAAACAATGGCGTAATAACACGGTATCATACATACATCAATACATTGTGTCACATCAGTATATCCAAATATATATTTAATCTCAATGAACTTACAATATTACAACTACCAGACGCATTTCAGTACATTACACTCCCACAAGCGTACAGAAATATTCATATTACTAATTTTTCACAGTACAACCATTTCAAAGTTACCATTCAATTCAGCAATGGCAAAATCTATAATTTTATCGACAAATGTGCTAGTCTACTATAAATAAACAGGCGAATTATAATAATATTAACTCTTACGACGGCTAGCAAGCAATATGATATGATTCTTTACAAATATCAATTCATTCTTCAAAATATGCAAACATATCAACATCACAAAATAATTCTTCCTACAATGATTCTAGTAATAAGAATAAGTATAGCTACGATCTACAATTAAATGCAGTCGCATTCAGCAAAGATCGAACAACTAGCTCACTGACCTTTAGAAGCTGCACTTATAATCCTGTCCTAAGGTGTTTTTTTCCTCGCCAATAACGCATGACTGATCGGAGTTACTATCTTCTGGCAATCTCTCTAACGAACTATAGCGAACTAAATCTTGCTGGCAGGTCTAAGGATATTATACTTAGCCAAATTAGGGTCCCGTCCCTATCTCGATTCTGATTGGGTAGCGCTGTGGCCCTGTCCAATCGCCTAAGCGACCAATTCAACCTGGCTGTCAGTCTGCGGAACAAGAAGATAAGGCACGTCCACTCTCTTCCGGCAACTTCTTTGATCTGCACAAGCGCTTCCACACCAAGGTGATAATTGCACTTCTGACGGCCTTGGTCGGGCTTCCCACCCTAACTACGGCAAACTTACGTAAGGGATAGTGTTAGCCTGCGGTCATGTTTAACATTAAACAATGGCTTGTCCGAATTACTTTGATTATACATGTTTCTATACTATTTTAGGTCGGGCAAAACGCCATACATACATACATACATACATACATACATACATACATACATACATACATACATACATACATACATACATACATACATACATACATACATACATACATACATACATACATGTGTGATTCTTAAAACTGTAAGTTTTGGTTTCATTTACACACACACACACACACACACACACACACACACACCTTCACAATGATTACCCGTTTTGTACAGAGTCTATCATTAGTGAGTATAGTTTGTTGTCAAAGGAAGAACAGTTGATAACAGGTGACAGACAAAACTCAGTGAGAAGTAAATTTGTTCCAAATTTGTTGAAAAAAAAATTACCTTTCGCATAAAAGAATTAAAACAAGTAGTAGATGTTATTTGATTTTAAGGAAAGTTAACAGTGTGTTCCAATTTAATCAATCCCCGTGGATGAAGGGTTTATTTGATTCTAACACTGCCCGAAAAACATCAGCAACAACTGATTTTGTTTTTTTAAAAATACTTTTTTTTAAGTTGATGAACAACTTAGTTTTGGGAAAGACCATGGAACATATTAGAAAGAGGGTCAATATTAAAATTGTTAATGATATCAACCGCAGAAACAGATTAGTTTCCGCCCATAATTTTGTTAGTATAAAAATATTTCATGAAAACCTTGTTGCGGTACAGATGTAGAAAACAAATTTTAAAGCTGAATAAGCCAATCTACGTCGGAGCTGCAGTACTTGATTTATCTAAGTGTTTGATGCACGATATCCATTACAATTTTGTCACGGTTAAGTGGCAGTTGAGTAAATTATTGTATACCGACACTTATTCATTAGTTAATGAAATTTTTACCAATGATGTTTATCAAAAAAGAATTGATAACAGCGATTTGTTTGATCTGTCAGATTATCCCCGTGATAGTGGTTTTTATGATATAAAAAAATAAAAACTTATTGGTAAGTTTAAGGACGAAATGACTTTTGCAGTTATTGCTGAGTTTATTGGATTACATTAAAAACTGTACGCTGTATCATTAGTTACCAATAAAGTAACAAAAAAGCGATAGGTATACCGCGTGGACTTGTAATCTTTTAATAAATTTTGTTGATTATAAATACGCGTTAGATGGAGGTGTTGATTTTGTTAGGACGATGACGAACCAATCATCATGAACTTGACACTGATTTTATTGTCAAACGTGGATTGCCACATTTTGATGACAAACGGAATTGTGTGTAGGCGGAATAGATACATTTGCACTTGGTCACTACCACACACAATCAAATTTGGATATATTTGATATTATCTTTAGCGTTTAAAAGCTCTACGACCAGGATTGTCTAAATACATTTTGTTCAAAACTTTATGTATAAAAACATGTTTTAAATTTGACAGTACCAGATAGCAATGGCAGCAAGATTAAAAATCTTAAAATTGATGGCAATAAATTAGAAATTGAAATTAATAATGAAATTTCCGGCATATGTTTTAGTAAATTTTATAAACAAAACCTTTCACTTTTGTTAGTTCATGTGACTGAATATTTTGATTATTTTGATCCACTGCGGTATGAATTATCAAGCAGGTATAATAACTAATTTGATCCTATCAATGAACAAAAATATGCTAACATTAATATTGATCTAGGTCGGTCAAAAGTGTTTTCTCTTGGTAGTAAATAATAGAATCATGGTGAAAGATTTGTTTGAAAGTCTTCGATTAGTAAGCGGAATAAATAAAAAAAATTGTCTTTACCATCTTGATGATGAAATATTTCTGATAGCTACCGTCGAGACTTTGACAATAGGTACTATCGGAATTTAAAGAAAGCAGAGTATTTGCTTACTTGTATTATCTAAATTTTATAAATATCTAATTATAGAAATAGCAACTGGATTTTTAAGTAGTAAATAGACTTGTATCGGAGACCCGAAAAATGCCCAAACAAATACATTTTGTCTTGTGCGGGCACAAATAATATAGAATATGTTTTTCGATTTATATTTATCCTGAGACATAGGTCTCGGAGTGGTAGCTAAGAAGTCGACTTTGTATCTCTTTGGACGATTTTTAGGGTACCTGAGCCAGACAGCCCAGGTATATTACTACTGTTTCTTTCTTCCTCTCCTTGGCCTGTTTTTTTTCGCCCCTATTAACAATTCCATAAAAGGCTAATAACCCTGATGTTTGTTTTAGTTTTTGTAGGGTTTAACGCCATTTTCCAGCACACGGTATGCTATTCATGGCGGCCAGTATTATTGGTGGAGGAATAACACCCGGAAAGAACCACCGACCCACGAGAAGCTACTGGCAAGCTTTCTCGCATAACTACATTAGCCGAATCTTAGACTCGAACCCACGCAGACAGAGGTGAGGTGGCAGTGATCCGTAACGGAGAGCGCTTTAGACCAATAGGCAACTCGGGGCCCTCGGCCCTGATGTTAATGCTCTCAATGATTGAAATCGTCAATGTACTTTGTGTGTCCTTAGTCTGTTATTCAACATTACATCAATGCTTACTTTCGTATTTCCAAGTAGCGACGTCGAAAAATATAACATAAGCAGCGAGAATGACAACATAATGTATGATTGCTGTTTAAAAGTACACGACAGCCTACACTGAATTTAGAATTTGAGAGTTTGTGTTTTTTTACAAACTGTAATAATACTTGTTGTCTCGTCCTCCTAATTACTACGTGAAAAATCAAAATAGAAGAAACGACTTGAAACAACAATGTACTTAATATCTGGATTTCAAAAGTACACAACACCTTATGTATAATTTAGAAGTGGATAGTTTGTATTTTTACAAAGGTTTTACAATGTTGCTATTGCAATAATCGAATAAAATCGACTTTCATATTGCTGTACAAAATATAATCGTGACTTCTAACTATGTACGATTGTGACATTTGACAAGATGCATCGTGTTTTGCCTGGACGCTGTTTGAATATGTCTTGGCAATTCAAAACAGGTGTTGGTCACTGAAAGTAGGTATTAGTCAAAAATGGGTCAAGTTCGGTCGATGCAGGTGTTGGTCAGTCAGAACAGGTTTTGGTCAGTCATATTAGGCGATGACCAAGTATGAATATTAGATATTCGATCAAATTAAGCGTTAGTCAGTCAGAATACATATTGATTGGTCAGTCGCAATAGATATGGGTCGGTCAGAATAGGAGGGTGAAAATAGGCAGTGGTCAGTCACAATAGGTTGTGGTTGCTGTTGATGCTGTTGTTTTTGTATGGTTTAACGCCATTTTTTAGCACACGATAGGCTACACATGGTGGCCAGTATTAATGGTGGAGGAAGAACCCGAGATAACCCTCTGAAAGAACCACCGATCCACGAGAAGCTACTGGCAAGCCTTGTCACCTACCCACATTGGCCAAATCTGAGACTTGAACCTACGCAGACAGAGGTGAGATGGCAGTGATCCGTAACGGAAAGCGCTTTATTCTACTCAGCCACTCGGGGCCCCGATAGGTGTTGGTAAGTCACAAAAAGTGTATCGGCAGCCAAAGTCGTAATGTTAAAATTTGCGCCATCTTGTTTCTCCAACATTAAAATGGCTTAATACTAATAAGGACCCAAACGTAATGTTAGTTCATATCGTGATATTTATGGTTCTTTTCTCCAAATTAATTTTTCGACGTTAGTGGTTAAATGATATCCTCCCCGTGTCCTTAGTCATGATTAAATGACCACATTTATTTATTTTCATTAATTAATCAATTAATTAATTATCTTGCCTTTTCACATACCAGGGTCGGATCAGGGTGGGGTTTGAGGTGTAGGGACACAAAACGTACCGGTGCAGTCACATGTCACTTGAAACGTGCGCACTTTTACTAAGTTTTATGCACACTTCGAGTAAAGAGACACATAAAGCTTTGCTTTAGTGCCATTTCGAGAAAAGTTAAAGCCCTTTTGAAATTTTGGAAACACTCCCACCCCCTGGTCAACAAAAAAATCAAAAACAAAACACAAAAAAGAACAACAAAAACAACGCTTGACCTGATCCAGACCTGATTATGCTTTTGTTTAAAACAGTTGTGTCACAGTATGCATATTGTCTCACATTATGTATACATATCGTAGTTTTATCCATGTTTTTGCAATATCATACGGTGAGGATTTAAGATTCATCCATGTGTAAATGTTATCCGCTACTACCTTTAAACCCAGAAGATCTCACGCTATCTATATATCATATTACTGATAAAATTGAAGTTGGAAGATAGTTTATATTGTATAAACAATACAAGGCCGATAAATTGGTGTAATTACACTTATCATGGTAATGTTTAATTTCAAAAGAAATTTACACCAACCACGTGACTAACGTAATACAAACGACGACGCCATATTGATATGGCCGGTGAATTTACGTTTAGTTAAACAGGTTGTAACAAAGGTAATTTTGCAGCACCTCTTGAATACTATTGCAGCCACAACTTCAGTCTATGTTATTGCGATTAAGTCTTTTTGATCTTAAACTTTGATATTTATGTCGCACATTTAGTATGGTTGTCTATATAACTTGCAAGTTGCCGTGCCTCGTTGGAAAATAAATTAAGTAACTGTATCGGGCAGAGGGTTCAATCTGTAACAGTATATATTATAGCAATATGTTATATTGTTACGTGTTGGACAGACACCCAGCCTTCGGTGCATTTTCTTTATTTCTTTTGTAACGAACCCCTGTGGTTGAACTTTGGTATTTTAGATTTAACTTCATAAACTTGCCAAAGTTACTTCGCCTGCAAATAGCAAACAAGAAAGCTATGTCTGCAAAACAACTAGAACCTATAAACAGCTTATCGATTTTTAACATAAAATCTATCTAACACAACGTGATTAACAAGTAAAATTCATACTCTTGACAATTTTGTGCATTTTAATATACAGTAGGTGCATTTTAGCCAATCATAATTTATTTCGTAAAGAAGATACATGAATTTGTTCATGTTTGTGTGGTTTGAGGTTTTAATTTATGGAATATTTATGCAACGTGTTATTTTACATTTAGTCTGTTTGGAACCAGCTTTGAGGGTATACACTTGGGTATGTAACATAGTGAATAAGATACTTTCAATTTTGATTCATGGTAGAAGCTGACACTCATTTATTTCAGCTAAAAGTAAACAATAACCTCCATTCAGATAAGAATCTAACATATTCACTGTGACTTGAGATACCACAGTCTGCAAAACTGAAGCCAAGGTTCTCCAGGATGCTGAAATCGGTTTAAAAGTATGCATTCTTTTAAATTGATAGATGCTTGAAAACTCTTCACAGTAGAGTCAGGTATGCAAGTATTTTGTTCTCTTTTATTGGATCTACAAATGAGTACCAATATTGTAGTGTGTGAGCTGTCAAAGAACGTTCAAGTGGTTTAAATTGGTTTAAATGAAGCTGCACAAAGCTAGATCATAGCAGACACGGAAATTAAGACACCTGCTTATGCCTGATGATCATTTTGATCAAAAGACTAATTGCATACACCTATACTTTGATACAGTACTCTTTAGCAAGCATTACCCATCAGTGGTGTCATCCATCATATAAAAATTTCTTATACAATGTTGGAACAATTGCATGTTATTGTATACAGTATTTGGAAAAATAGTTATGAGATTCTGAGATTTCAGAAACACTTGTGCATATTTGGATGCAATATTTTTTATCTGGGAGGCAGAAAATCACCGATGCATGAGACCTCTATACGAATGCAAATAGCTGGGTGGCAAATTCAAAGGCTTGCCAGTCCTACTTCAACAACCTGCTGTGTTGGAGAATGTGGTTGATTATTTTATCAATTTAGCTGTGCTGATATTTACAATGACAGAATTCAGTGGTTAAAATACCCCCAGATGTACCTGCTGTATTTATAAGAGTACATCAAAAGAACACAATTCCATAGCTGGGCGTCAAGTTAAAAAATTTTGAGTTGCAGCTTGGATAAGAAAATGCACTATTATTTACAATGACTGAATTTAGAAGCAGAATGACCCCGAGATGTACATGTGGTTATTATAAGAGTACATCAGAACTTTAGCTTCCATTATTGAGTTCATTTCTGATTGTAGCTAAATAAATAGTACAAGCGACCACAAAATCAAGGCTTGGACAAAACGTTGTTTGCAAATGACTGATTTTAATGAGATTCAGAAGAGTACTAAAGTTGCTAGAACTGATAGTTTGGATGGGATAGTAGCCAAGTGTAAGAAAGTGTTGTGATGCCTGGCTTAGTGTTTGAAATAAGACCATTCCTTGGATTTACAAAATTCAGTTTTATCCCAAAGGACTAACGAGTTACACCACTGTCAGGATATTCTGAGCATCTAAGGTTGGCAATATTGGTGCAAAAACCATTGCGAAATAAATTGACAAACATATAATTCTATGATCCTTACAGTCGAAAAGCGGCAATCGTCACCAGAATATTCTATTCAAAATAATACTAATATTGGACAAACTATATTTTCACAACTCCATATATGGCAAACTATTCTGAGCATGGATTTGAAAAGATTTAATGTTTATGCATCAGGTTATGGAAATGAAATACATTACTTGGGAAACTTTCTGTCTCATTTTTCAGGCAAAAATTGAATTTTCACCCAAAACAGCAAATGATTCTTATGAGATTAATCAACAGAAATTAGTAGATATTATCTAGTTTTTATAAATAACGCAGAATGCCAAATAGTCTGGGAGATTCGTGGAATGAATCCTGGAATAAGATAATCCCAATGACCGCAAAAAATGAGAAATAATGAAACAATATTATCTTAATGTGCATGGTGCTGCAGGAATAGAAGGAATAATTCAAGGGCAACTGAAGATGCAGCTTAAAAAATTGCAATAATGATATTGAGATAAAGGGTCATGAATTTTTAAAATGAGAAACTGTAATAGTGATTAGAATGATGGAGTATGATTCACAACTAAAGAATTTTGTTCCTAAGCCAGCTGTAAAAGATTTTTTTAAAGGTATTGTTCGAAGATGAAATAGAATATAGGTAAATGGAGTATATTCGTTTCTTTTTCCAGTATCTTGGAAAATGAATTGATTTGAAATAAGATCAGTAAATAATATAGAACAAAGTCTTGGAAATCTTGTATTGGTGCACTTTAATATGGCAGAGTAATCACTGTGTATGATTTTGGATTTTTATCTTGGCATTAACAATTTTTCAGTTTCAGCAGAAACTCTTTCATTTTTGGTATCATCATCCTCTTCTTATGATGATTCAGTCTCTAGAAACTTCAATGCCCCATTCCGAATCTTGCAAATTATCCAACTGTTGATCATATCTTTCCTATACTTCCTTAATATTTTTAAGATCAAACCCGACAAACTCATTTTCACCCTTATCGCCATAAAAAATCACATGCTCATCCACCATCATTTTACGATTTTTGAAGAACAGAACTGCACAAATATGAAACAAATCCCAAACAAAGGCTCTTGGTAGTTTTGTGCCTAGATTTCCACTTGAATCACTTTATTTTGTAAATAATGGACAACATCACCTCTGTATGATTAGAATATGCCAATAACAAAATCACAAAGCTCAACTTAGTTTTCCTGTCGCTGGGTTTAAGGCTACTTACTTCTTTCCACTACTCCTCCAAGTTAAGTTCATCTTCACTTTAGGAGAAAGTTTCTGGGTTGGATGTGTGATGTAATCCAGTGTTTCACTGTTTATTTAGCACTAGGAAAAAGCTTGTGTTTTGACATGAACTGAACTGAAACATAGCAACTGAATACATGGCAACCTCTGATGAGGAAAAAACATAATCCAAGTGGTGAAAAAAGCGGAATCCAGTCAGAAAAAGCGGAATCCACATACAACATGCTAAAATTTAAATAAACAATGATTTATTTGCCCCTCTCGTCTTTTAACATCCTTTATTGTTTCAAGTTTTCATATGTAGCACTTTTAGCTTTACACACATAGACTAAAAACCATCTTAAGACATAGCACAAAATATTAAAATTCTTTCCACATGGCCAGAAATAAATGTCAAGTGATGCTGCACTATTGTCTTAATATTTAGAGAATTCTATTATTTTTTGTTTTGTATTGTCATTCACTGACTTGTATTATTTATCAGAATGGTTCAAACATTTTCTTTTCTGTCACAGGCTCAAAAATGACCTGCCTGTGACAATCATTCTGACCACAGACTTCAAGAAACAGAAAGTTCATAACGATTCTGAGGAGAATAAATTTCCATAAGTTGTTGAAATCTTTAGCCTCAGTTTTGCTCCATGAAAAACTAACAGCCCCAGCTATGAGCTTATGATAAGAAACAAAAGACTTTAGTTTTGAATTCTGGCTCTTGAGATTCTGGTGTCAGGGTTGACTCTTGAGTTTTGAAATCTATTACTAACCTTGAGTCTGATCCTGTTATTTTTATTCATATTTCTAAATTCAGTTTGTTTTGGCAAGCAATATTTATGATGTTGCAGCAGTTGCTTTTTCAGCAATGTTTTTCTGAATGTCTGCTTTGTTATCTCTTGCAGGTGACTGTACTTGACCAAGTTTCAGATAGCTTTGAAACCTTGTGATGGCCTATAATTATATTATAGGGCCAGGAGGCCAGCCCTTGATTCTTGGGCAGGTTCCTATCATTCAGCCCTTAATGCAGGTTTCTGTTTCCCAGCCAGTTCCTGTAACACAACCCATGGTCCAGGCTACCCAACCCCTGCCTCCACCACAGCCAAAGATCCCAGAGTACATGAAAGAAGAAAAGCTACAAGAGAAAGGTAACAAGTTATTTATTTCAACATTACTTCGATTTGTAGTGATTAAATCTCATGGTTTGAACTTTGATCTGTCCCCATTTTTTGGTTTTCTTTTCTTTTTGACATTTTTCAAATGCAAGCACTTTGGGTCATACCAGATATTACAATTCCAAAATTTATATATAAGTGAATGGTTCCGTCTGAGGTTCACTGATTCTTAGTATAAGGTGGTACAACTTGTATAGTCAAAAATAATCTGTTGAACAAGTTCCCATGGAGAGTAAAAAATCCCATTGGATGCAGAACTTGGAGACAGCAGGCCAGATTGAGTATAAAACAATTTGTTGTCAAACTGAAATCATGAAACATTAGGGTTTCACTGATGACTAAGTGCAATTAGAGCTGTACCAATTAATCGCCCATACTCATAATCGGACCGATTATTAGAACAATCTTGTATAATCGATATCATCAGAAATAATCGGTGCCGATGCAAATAAATTTCCAAAATATAATTTCAGTTATAACATTCATCTTGACATGGCTTGAATTTTAAAACAGAATTAAATAGTGGAAACTAAGGAATAAACATTTGATTTGGGGGTTAATTGAAAGACAATATGTTCTTAAAAGTAACTACCGGTACTGTTTTAACACACTTGCAGTAAACTACCGCTGATTTTTGCTGAGAACTCCTAATTATGCATTATGTCCTCGATTTTCATTTTCTTCTAAACAAGAAAAGTCCAACATGTTCTGTTACATCACCTGTGAATTATTATTGTGACGAAATAATTACTTTTCTATAAAGAATTCACTAAATAGAATGTTAAGTTTAAATATTATTCACGTAATTTAATGATTTTTTTTACCTATGCAACAATACAAAAATAAAAAATAAACCAGAATAAAAACATAAGCCATAACAATAAAATCGTCCACAATTAATTTAAGTTCCAAGAATGGTCACTACGAATGCTTAACTCCAATGCTACAGCGCCATTCCCATGAAAGAAACTTACATGAGTTAACATCTGGCAGTTTTAAACCATATATACCAATGTTAATTACCATCGTTAAATGTTGTTGTTGTAGAGCTTAACGCCATTTTTCAGTACACGATAGGCTATACATGATGGCCAGTATCATTGGTGGAGGAAGAACCTGGGAACATAATAATAAATCTTGTCCCCGGGTTCCAAACACTAGCTACGCCTCTGCATCAATGTACTGGTATAGTTAGCGTTCAAAATTCCTCTTGTCACAAGCCAGTTTCAGGTATTTGAATGATTAACTGGCCTGTACTGCTGTCACAAAACTATAAATTGACCACATATCATCAAGGAAACGCCATAACAAGCTTTCCATTGTGTGGAAAGTTATGATGTTTGTTCAGCCAAAAGACAAAACTAAAAATGATTGATCTTGATCTTAGTCAATCTATATGAGAATTTTAGCTTTTATTATTACCCCTCTTTGTGAGCATGTAAATTATGACGGTTATGTGCCTTGTACAATAAAACATGCATACCTTTTAAAACATTGCCTCAATTTGTTGGATCGCTTTTATCATCGAAAATGAGTAACTCATGAGAGGCATTTATTATAAATGAATCAGCTATTAACCTTTTAGTTATGACTGCCGCATCTAAGCGTCTGCTGTAAAAAGCTCTCAAACCCCACTGAGGCATATATGCAGTGCCGATAAGCCTAGTTTACTACCCCAGTGACGTCCATGTGCGCACTATATGGCTGTGTTAACTAAGTGTTGATTGGTTGAAAGTACGAAAATGTACAAATTTTTGATTATCGTAACCAATGAGAGGATTGTTTACTCAACATTTTGATACAAGTTGGAAAGCTGAGAGGTTAAATTTAGACACACTAAAATGAATTTTCCGCGGTTTACGAAACACTTGTTTTTGAGATGAACAAAGATGGATTCTGATTCAGATATGAGCAACTTTAACGGGTCCAGTGCAAGTGATATCGAAAAGTTTAATGGATCATAATTAGAAAATGGATCAGATATTGATGTTAGTCCCATTTCAACATCAGATGCAAATGATTTTTAATCGGATGACAAGGCGGACGTAGTTTCAGTTGCACAATGGAGTGACGACCTCGCCGTATTCAAAATCAATGTTTTTGATTCTTACGTTGGTTCAACAGACAACAATCAAGCTTGGACCAGTGAATGAAAGATTTTTTACTCAGATTTATTCCTGAATATCTGGTAGAAAATCTTGTGAAAGAAACAAACAATGTTGTTAAGAAAATAGGGGACCAAAAGCAAGACATGAAATCAGCATCACATATGTGGGCATTAGTCCTAAGATATGTAAGATATAGAACATGTTAATTTTGCTATACATATATTGTAATATACATGATAACATCATCATTTATGTGTGGATAATTACTGTTTTGAGAGGTACCAATTGCAACATTGTAATTAGAGTGGATTTCATTCGTTATTTACATATGAAAATATTGGATTTATTTTGTGGGATACAAAACAGTTTATATGACTGGGATTTCTTATATGATGGGATATAGGAGTATATATAAAGTAGAAATATATGAATAACAGACACTATACAAGATAAGCTGTTTTTTATTTCACTGAAATCTAGTAAGAACTATTGAAATAATGAATATAAATGTAACCATGTTTTTATTGTCAATTTCTTTAGTCAGCCTTGATGATGCTCTAGTATTCAGCCTAGTAGTCAGAGTAACTGATATGATAGCACAGAGCAGTAGTGAAACTATACAACAGCTCTAGTAGTTAAAGGGTTAAGGACTATCTGAAATGTTGTCAAGAAGAATGCAATTTGGTCGAAACAACGAATAAAGCAATATCTGCATCCAGTATGTTTGGGAATAAATATGGATTTAAGTGACGCTTTGCACTGTGTAAGTACTGTACATTATAGTACATGGTCTCCCCTACCCATGAATTATGAAGTCTGTATTTACCTTTATTTAATTTTGTGTTGGAGAAATCAGAAAATATGCACATCCAAAAATAATAAGAAAATCAATCATAGTATTTTACAAGAGTTTAATAATTGTCGGGTCACCGAAAGTTACTTTTTTAACATGTCTATGTCTTAGGACATGGAAAAAATTATTGTTTCATGTTCCAAGATTTATAGCCGTTACAATAGTCAACAAAAAGACCTAAAAACGGTAAAATTTAGACATTGGCTCTCAAATAAGCCGACCCCCCCCCCCCTCTTCCAGGCCTTTTTTTTTTTCCTAAATTATTAAGCTTATACATGAGTATATATACGGTGATAATGAAATAATCGGTATCGGCAAATTTTAATAATTGGCCATAAGCGGTATTGGCTTAATCGGCAAAAAGTGATAACAGTACAGCTCTAAATGCAATATGATTACAAGTTTTTAGAATAACGGCTTCTCCTGCCTCCCTCCATCCCTCCCACTAGTGACAAGTAGACTTGGGGGGGGGGGGAGAGGAAAAACAAAGCAGGCATATATTGCTAAATAGATGGATAGTAAGGTAGCTGCAAGAAATCCAACGCCTGTGTAAACATCCATATTTTCCAGATCTCCATAAGAAGCATCTTGTGGTGCCCTGATCATCTGTCTTTTCATCCATCTCAGACAGATTTAACTTACTGTTTGCCCTGATCATCTGTCTTTTCATCCATCTCAGACAGATTTAACTTACTGTTTGCCCTGATCATCTGTCTTTTCATCCATCTCAGACAGATTTAACTTACTATTTTGGTCACTTGAATGAACTGCATGGTAGGTTTTTGTGCCTTTTTAATGCACATTTTCCATCCTCGTGCTCAAATTAGTGTTATTTGATCTCTGCACAATTCATGGAGTTGCCAGTGTCAGGGCATATGTATTCTGAAAACACATTTATATTTTTCAAAACTTAGCTCACCATAAGACCATCATTTGTTAGATGTCTCTAGCATGCAGCAACTTGCAATTTCACATTGTCTCATTTTATCTCAATTTTATAGCCAGAAAATGGCAGCAGCTGCAGTCCAAGCGGTATGCAGAGAAGAGGAAGTTTGGATTTGTGGATGCACAGAAGGAGGATATGCCCCCAGAGCATGTCAGGAAAATCATACACGATCATGGAGATATGACTAACAGAAAATTTAGACATGACAAGAGAGTGTATTTGGGGTAAGATTGATCATATGATGTTCGGTAACATTTTATAAAGCACCTCAACAGATGCAGGTTGTCAACAAAATACTAATGTAATATATGTTTACACATGTATTTAACAGAGTTCTCACTAGGATTTTAAAACTAGGAGTCCAGGACTCCTAATTTGGTAAAAATAGGAGTCCCACCTGCAAAAGTTGCAGTCCCACCAGCAAAAGTTGCAGCGCCCAGAAAAATTCTGAAGCGACTAAATGGCCATTAAAATGCCCGGAATAAACAAATACAAAACTTTTATCAGTTTTGCATGTATTTCTTTGCAATTATTTATTATTCTTTAAAACAGTATGTATTAAAATCTATATCATGTACAAATATATTCTGAACTACAATATTGTTCACTTTCGTCTATGTCGCGTTTCGCAAAATTTTCTGATGCTTGGCTTTGGATGATATTCCTCCACACTAGGTCCCTCTTCTTTGACTCTAGCAACTTTAGCACAGTTCTGAATCTCGTTTAAATCTTCATCATTTTTTCTTTTAACCCCAAAATACTTGTCTAGATTTGCAAATGGCATTTTATTCAAGTCTCGATGTGTCTTGGTTTCGCAATATGCAATATTTATACAGCTACAATCGGAAATTAAATCAATTACAGGATCACGGGGCTTCGCCAATGTAGCAAACTGCGATTCTGTTTTCCGTTTTGGTGACAAAATATACCATCTGGTGATATTTGTGGCGACGCCAATTTTGGCTGATAAAAACTGTAAATACAGTCTTGCGTTTGGAGTAGAGAAAATCAAAGGCACCATGACAGGAAACAATGTACTGGAATATATTGTTAAAATAACAAGTCCTTGTCTCATACTGACAAACCACCCTAACAGTGCACTGTTATATCATAATCCGCTAATGATGATATCTGGCCTTATTACTTTATGCAACTGACTAGTTAAATTCCGAATCCGCAGAAGGTGGAAACGTAAAATGAGTACAGTCAAGCAGATGACACTAATTTAAAAACAAATACCAGATGGAAGAAGAAAAAATACGTTTGCTGACACTTCAAAGAGAACTGATTACCTTTGAAGCACTGATATATACTAAACAAATAAAACAAATCTGTTTCAATGTTCTACAATTATCTGAAGTTGCCGCAGCAATAACAAACAGGTATTTGTTTGACCCTTCAACTGGAGCCTTTAGCGGCGCCTTCAATAACAAACGAACCATCATCAAAGTAAGCCGACGACCTTTGTTAAAAAAAAGTCAGCAAAAAACACCTCAAATAAAAGCATTGCCTCATTTTTCACAGTGATTAGAACATATTTATTGTGTCGCAAAACATTCCTGTATGCAAAAGAAGAAAAAGAAAGAAAGAAAAAACGTGCGTACGGAGGACTCGTGCATGGGCGATTTTCTGCGTCCCGGACCAAAAGTTTGCGTCCAAATACGCGTAATTAAGCGTTTCCGAGATCTCTGATTTAAGTTTGCTTCATACCCCTGTCCTGAATTATTTATTTTGGGTGCAACATCTTTCTTCCAGTAGTATTGTGTAGCATGTTCCCTGGTTATATGATGGGCAATGAGATGCCAAATTTTAAAAAATATCTTCCACACTTGACAACCCAAGACACTGCTTCAGTAATTAAAGTGAGATTGCTTTAGGCAGATTATACTTAGTGTGATGTCTTTTTGCAGATGGAATAAAAGCATAACATGAGCAAATCAATGCATATTTAATGTCCATTAACATTCATTTCAGTAGGTGAAATGCAGTGGAAGACGAGGAATGATGGTGTCATTAGAAGTTTCTGTAACAAAACAAAGAAAAACATTCTAATATTGTTTAAAATAGCTTTGTTTCATTAAAGAAATTTGTCCTTACTTTGGCCATCTTCTGCAGTAAGCAGTTAATAGCATTTCCCAAAGAACATAAATAATATGGGTGGACATCTTAACCTTGTAGGACATCACACAATGTGTCTGCTGGTCAGTGTACACTGTTCACTTAATCATAAATGTAGAATTAAAAGCATAGCTCTGATCTGTCTCTGTATTAGAGCTGTTCCATTTAAACATTGGGAAGGTGCATCATAAAAAATATATATCCGAGTAATTTTGTTACTCAAAGAGTTATATGACAAGGATAAAAAAAATTACATTGTTTATGTGTGTGTGATTACTGCACCTTAAAAGTGTTGCCCAGGCCCCCAGTAAATTTTACCAGAACAGCCATTATATAATGGCATATCTTGGTTTACACTGTCAACATTTAATGAGTGCATTAAACAAAGAAATTGACTGAATTAGATGTGTGTATATATAGATTGCTTTGTTTCATTAAATAAATATATCGCTACTTCTGCCAGCTTCTGCATTATTTGGCTACTTGTTGCATCAAGCTCCTTTGTCAGTTAACTAAGGAACATAGCACACACCATTTGTACTAGAAGTAGGACATCACCAAAAAGACCAACATAAATATCGGAGTGGACATCTTGACCTTACAGGACGACACATAATGTGTCAGCAGGTCAAAGTGTACACTGTTCACTTAATAAACATATAGAATGAACAGCCTAACCCTGACCTGTCTCAGTATTAGAGCTGTTCCATTTAAACATACAAGGTACTCAAGGAAGATGCTTTATAAAAAAATATATGCCAGGTAATCTTGTTATGTGATAATGATACAAAATTTAAGTTGTATCTGTGGGTGACAACTCCCTGTTAAAAGTGCTGTCCAGGTCCCATGTATATTTTACTACAACAGCTCTTAGGTAATGTCAAATCAAGATTAGCACTCACAGCAGTATATGTGTGCATGTACTAAATGATATGTACCGCTTCGGTAGTCTAGTGGTTAGAGCATCTACCGCACAAGCTGGAGGTTGTACATTCGATCCTTGGCATAGTCGTATCAAAGACTTACAAAAATGGTACTAACTGCTGCCTCGCTTGGCGCTTAGCATTAAGAGGTTTGTGTTAGGACCGGTCATCCTGGTGCCAGGATAATGTGTCTGGGTGGGACATCAAGCTACATGTCTGCAGCATGATACCCCAGTGCTAGGGATCACTATAAACTGCCTCACTGCAGGCCTCATAGCGATACTTACTGAAAAAATTGTTAAAGCTACGTTAAAAATCCTAATCGCGCACACTAAATGATATGTGTGCATGTACTAAATGATATGAGTGAATGTACTAAATGATAGCGTGTGCATGTACTAAATGATAGTGTGTGCATGTACTAAATGATTTATGTACACATACTAAATGATATGCGTGTATATCAAACATACCACGGAAACTTTTGTTTACAAGGCTTTCAGCACAAATGTGGATAATGACTTCGGGTCTTTCTAGAACTGATATGAAAAAGAGGAGTTATTTTCTGTGTACATCAAGGCATGCGTATATGATTAGTATGAAGAAAACAAGTAAAACTTTGGAAAACTTGAGCATTATTGGACCAAATTATTAGCTAGTTTCCAATGTCACTATCTTTAGCTTTTAATTTTTTGTATTTTTCAATACCAGCGCTCTGAAGTACATGCCACATGCAGTGCTGAAGTTGATGGAAAACATGCCCATGCCATGGGAACAGATTCGAGATGTCAAGGTGCTCTATCACATAACAGGAGCCATCACATTTATCAATGAAATTCCCTGGGTTATTGAGCCTGTCTACATTGCTCAATGGGGGTAAGTCTGTAAAAATGAAAAAAATTGTTCAGTTTTGTTAAAGTTTCGTGCAATAGCAGGAGGTTTTTCTTTTTCTTTTGTACCCAAATTAATGTTGTTGTTGTATGGTTTGACACCATTTTTCAGCACAAGATGGGCTATACATGGCAGCCAGAGTTAATGTTGGAGGAAGAACCTGGAAAAGGCTCTGAAAGAACCACCAACCCACAAAAAGCATATGGCACACTTTCTCACATACCCACATTGGCAGAATCCGACTACTCAAACCCATGCAGACAGGTGTGAGTTGGCAGTGATCCATAACAGAGAGCACTTTTGACCACTCAGTTACTGTTGTATGTTCATGAGTTTGTTCATAATGTTTATTCGTTTGTGTGTTTATTCTCACATCATCGCTATTTTGAACCCTATGCCAGCTATAATGATGAAACTTTTTGTGAGGATGCATATAATAATGGCAGCTATGCCATACCAAAACTAGGTCGCTGTGACTTTTGTGACTTGTATTTTCACCATTGTGCTTGTCACACCTTCATTATATTTGACTCTAGTTAACCTGTGCTCGTGAAAATTGATGTTTGAGTTCATCTCAATGAAGATGCAGCAGTTCTGTGATTGAGGCTTTAGGCTGGTGACCAGAAGGGCAGGAGTTTGGTATGATGACATCACATCCAAAATGAGCTGCTGTACATAGCTGTTCAAATTGGATTACCTGATGTCCAGGACTAATCCAAGGCTTAATTTGAGCAGTTGTGATAATACAACCATGTAGTATTAACAGTTTTTACAGATTCTTCTGTAATGTACCATGTAAAATTATTTTCATTATGTTTATTTACTGCAATTTGATTGGTCACTAGATTTCCTTGTTATGTCAAGTTTATTTGGCTATTTTAAAAAAGGTTACCAAATATTTTATCTTTACCTTCTGCATAATTAGCTTGATACCTAATCTTGAATCCATTTTGGCATTGCTGGAATTGACATTGGATTCATCATTTGAATTCACCTTTATATAAGCAACTAGTCGTTGTTTGGTTTTGTGGTGTTTAACACCAATTTTCAGTAAACATTAATATAGCTGTCAGTATTTAGAAAACTTTTGCTGGGCACCCTCCGACCCCAATAATTGATTACCTGGGTAAATGATCAAAGAGAAATTGTCTTAAATATGTATAAACCTGAAGTTAAGTCCGAATATTTTAATAAAATTTAGAGCTTCCTATAAATTTCACTACCTAAATTCACCTGGAAGAAAGTCCACCTATTCATCCCCATTGCCTGATAAAATTCTAAAATCCTCCATTGTTGTCTAATAGTTATTTCAGTAAGCATAAACACAAAATTTGATCCACATTTTCATTTTCATATCTCTAGTCATTGTCTCCATGGTTTCTAATTTACCAACTTACTGGGTTCACATTTAGGCAAGTTATTTTCTGATTGGATAAAATGGTACAAACCTAAAGATAAATTCAAAGAATTGATCAGAACTCTTTCCAATGTACCAGTATTACAACAGTGAAAATTGTGCCCTGACATGTATTATTCATGTCTAGATGTGATAGAGGGCATTTCTACAGTTCTCAATCAACACCAGATCATAAAACCAGTAATTGATGTTGATGAATAATAGAGAACAAAGGGGTGCTGACATTGCAATGTTACTCAGAGCCCGTAAAGGGTTTAGTTAGCTTAGATTGTTGGAAGAAACCAAGACCAATCCATCAATTATAATCAAAAAGAGACACCAAAAGAATAGCTTGTTAAGAATGAACATAGGTAAATTGTTAACATTACATTTTGCTTTAAGTTGACATGCAAAAAAAAAAACGATAGCTGATGATCTGCAATTAGCCATCTCTGTTCTGAATTTTAATTATTACTATGCATATTCTGTGATGATTATATTTGACAGTATTATGAATATATGATAATTATTTGTTTTATAAAGAGTTACGGAACATTCAAGCTGTTTATATGGATTACATCCCTTTGTAGTAAGAATTATATCAATGAGATATATATATATATATATATATATATATATATATATATATATATATATATATATATATATATAATTCACTGAAGCAAGTCAGATAAAATACAAGTAAGTCAAATATCAATGGTCTTATGACTAAAATGAGATCAAGAAGAAATACCTATGTAAAAGGAATGAACCCAGCAAAACCTGGTCATTTGTTTTGGTGGAGTTTTTATGGGCTTTATATAAGTAAGGTACATTATAGAGTATAAAGCTGAAGTGCTATGTGTTTTCCATGTTTTGGGGACACTTTAATTGTTTTCATTTATTTGATGTTGGAGAAATCAGAAGAAACAAGCCCATACAAGTGCATACATATAAATGATAAATAGTTATAATATATAACATTTTAGTTTATATTAATTTATTGACATGGTAAATGAATTGGTAGCTGGCATGTGGGCCCCTATCAGAGTCAAATTACATATCTCTTTATTGATTATTTCAAAATCATATCAGGTGAAGTTCTTGTAAGGAGTCAACTTCTGAACATTTTTTTCCTAATTTACCACATCGTTTTCCGGAGTCATGAGCCTGGACTCCATCGATTCCCAGTTCAGCTTTTAAAAAATTGATTGAATTGCCTGATAGGATACTGAAAAATAACAAACAGAGCCTAATAATTTTTTTTTTATTGACTGCAAGCACCAGTTTCGTACATTTGGTCAGTTCTGTTGTATATTTCAGAATCAGTACTGTAGCTTAACTGGCAATTTTTCTTTCCTGTTAACTCATTTGCCCCCAACCAAGTCAGTACGCATCATCCTGTTTCTGCATTCAATGGCCGATCCCATCTTTTGCCACTTTGAATGTGTGTTAGATACAATGTCTTTAATTGGTTACAAATGGGCTTTTTCCAAGAATCCGACCAATATTAACCAATCAGAAATGATTCTTTTATGCAAATTTGAATTGTTCAGAAACCCACGGTTACTATAGGAGGTAAAATTCACTACACATTCATGAAAAATCGTAAATTATGGCAGATATAAGACTTGACTGTGAAAGCGAAAATGAGGAGTTTCTCTGGTTTAAACTCAAAAGAGTATTGAGCAAAGAAAAGAAAAGTATGTTTGGCAGTTGGATATTTTGTGAGATTTAGATTCAGACATCAGAGTTTCTGAGACCACGTCATCAGAAGACTAGGATGCTGATAGCAATGATGATCGAGTTCTTGTGTATCTAACTGATTGTAGTGATCGTGTTAATTTTGTAAATAAGGTATTTTAAAAAGTTGTGGAAGACATGAACTAAAGAAATACATCACTGTGTAGAAAAATTCATTTGGAATAATTGGTGAAAACTTGGATTTTTATTGGATATAAGAAGAGAAATTAAAATAAGAGTGAATGCATGTGCATGATATTTACAAAATTGTCTAAACAGGTAAAACTACGGGGACACACAGCTAGACACTGCTTAGTGCTACTTCTTCATTATCAGCAAAGCCATCTATAATATATGTTGAGTGCACTTGTTACTCAGTTACCATAATGACAAAAAATAATAAAGAGAATTTGCTGCACATCATTGGAATAATTTTAGGAACAAAATTCCAATATAGGAACTGCTTTTCTATTCGAGTGAGTTTGAACTTCAAAAGCCTAATTAAACTTTAAGCAGTCAGCATTGGCTTGACTATTGCATTTAACCATTTATGTCAGCATTGGCTTCATTATATACTCTGCAATTAACTCAACAACATGCATTAATTTTTTCAGAACCACATATAATAGTTCACAATACCTGTATTATTTGAACCCTCTATAATTAAGTTCATAATGTGCCAGCAGATCAGGGTCAATGTTGTTTGCCGTACTGGTTATGTCATTGGCCCAGATCTGCCAGTGCATTAAATGCTGATACATCTTGGTATGTGCATTTTGCAGCTGAAGTAGACCCAATAAGCATGTTGGGTTGTTGTGATTTAAACCAGTTGTATGACAAGTTTTAGGTTAGAATCTTAAGAGACACATTGTATTCAGTTTTATTGTCATTGGATATTAATATTTTTGTTTTTGCAAAATCTGAGATTTTTTTGCAACTTAAATTGACTTAAATGATGGTTCATGCACCATCAAGTCTTCTATTTGTGGCTTATAGCAACCCTGAAATCCCCAAATGCTGATACACAGCAGTGTTCAGACTTTCCTTAAATTTCTTTTATTGGTTCTTCAGATTTTATGTTTATAGGTTTTTAACATTTTGGGCTGGTTAAAAGGACCAGCCACTTCAATATTTTGTGCATCCAACCAGAAAATTTTTGGCATCAGACCAGATAACAGATGCTGATTTCAAACAGAAGTACACCACATTTAAAAATGTATTTATGCCTTTTTGATTCTCACTTCAGAACCATGTGGATTACAATGAGGCGAGAGAAAAGAGACCGTCGACACTTCAAACGTATGAGGTTCCCACCTTTTGATGATGAGGAACCCCCACTAGACTATGCCGGCAACATCCTCAATGTGGAGCCACTTGAGCCAATACAGATTGATTTAGATCCAGAAGAAGACAAAGATGTTCTTGACTGGTTCTACGATCACAAGCCACTCAGTGATTCAAAGTAAGCCTCATTTGCAAAATATTGTCCCAAAATTGCAGTTGACAAGAATGGATTTTTTCCTGACACTGGCAGGTGTTAAGTGCATTCTGGGAGTAGTGAGAGATGATTTTGATGAAACTTTATCAGGGTGTATTGTTTGCCCAGATTGCATAGCACTTCTGGTCTATGGATTAATGGTGTCTGTCCATCCATCTGGTATCAACACAAGAGTTTGCAAAGATTATTGAAAACTTAGATTTCCTTACTTACAAGTGCTTGAATTTTAAGATGGTACAATCATGACCTGGTGAGTACTAAAAACATGCTAGTTAAAAAGTGCTTAAACAGAAATGCACTTGCATGTATTTTTTAATTGATTGCATTCCTGTACGTTTTTTATATATATTGGGGCAGAAACATTTGTATTTTCGAAACTAAATATGTTTATCTTAAAGTGCCATCGGGGAATACATGTACAATTGATCCTTAATTTATTGTTTTGATCGCAATCAATGAAGCTCACTGAGACCAAAATTAGTAGTGTTGCATATCAGTCCATCCATCTGGCTGTATGTCTGGCCATCATCAATTTCATTTAGCAAGATAACTTTGATATGAGTTGTTGGATTTTAACCAAATTTTGTATGCCACATTATATAGATGAGGCCACAGAGGAGTGTGATTTCCAGCCTTCTCTTTGGTCATGTAAAGGAGTTATGACCTGTAATTGTCTCTGCCCCTAACTTTTGATACAATTTCATTTTAGAAAGGATTGTTTTACTTGAAGCATGTTAGTTACAAAGACGAGCCATGAATGATTTTGATCTTTAGCATTTCTCATTTTTTTGTGTTATCTCAATGTACCATTTTTATGGTGCAATTCTTAATTTTTATATCTTTATAACTTTCAGTCAGCACCAATTATCAATTGGTTTTCTATGGTGCCGTGAAAGGGTAATATATACTAATATATACCTGTTCCTATTTTAGGCATGTTAATGGAACCACATATCGGAGGTGGAACCTGACCCTTCCCATATTGTCAGTATTGTACCGCCTGGCCAATCAGCTACTAACAGACCTAGTAGATGACAACTACTTCTACTTGTTTGATCTGAAGTCCTTCTTCACAGCTAAGGCCTTAAACATGGCCATTCCTGGAGGTCCCAAGTTTGAGCCATTGGTGAAGGACAGGGAGCTTCAGTAAGTTGGTTTTGTAGTGTTTATCTCCCCTGGCTATAAAGTATTGTCCTTCTGTGGTGTATCATCTGTCCTTTATCATCAGCATTCCTTGAAGTTGTAGTGCTGTACAACTCCCAGAAAAAAATGATGTACTTCATAATGAATATACTTTTTTAATCTGCATACCAAAAGGAATAAAAATCTCTAGTCTAATATCGCAGATGTTTTATGTACCTTTTATCCAGTTCTACAGTCATGTAGTCTTCAGCAATTGTGCATACAGATTTTCACGCTGTCTTTGAAATTAATGAAGTCTGACAGTGGTATTTTCAGCAGACTTTTGACTTTACACTAATAATGAAATCAATGTTTTGAAATTGTATTTACTTGATGCTGAGACATCATGCACACAATCCTTTAGATTCACACTGTATTCCTTTAAATTGCCATTTGTTCTCTCTCTCTCTCTCTCTCTCTCTCTCTCTCTCTCTCTCTCTCTCTCTCTCTCTCAGAATTCACAATTTGGCTTTCCATGTTGTGAAATGAACCTATGGTTTACTTTTTTTAAAAATAAAAATTATCCATGTAAATATAATAATACACATTTTGCTAAGAACATTTTCATGAACAATGGCACTTTAATATTGATGCAACTGCTTGAGACAGACATGCTTGTGAAGAAAACCATGATTTATCAGTTTGAACACCCATGTTTTAAATAGCAGCAAATTAAGCTTTGTCATTAAATTTATGATATTTATGTCAATTGGGAGGGGAAATGAATAATGATTTACATGCATTCAGCATTTATGAAAATATTCTCTCTCTCTCTCTCTCTCTCTCTCTCTCTCTCTCTCTCTCTCTCTCTCTCATAAAATAATTACATGATTTGTATTTTCATTTCACATAAATAATTTGATGATTTCTATTTTCATTTGAAATTTAGCTGTTAACATTCATAATTATGTAAAAATTGTTTTGTACAAGACAAAAGTGTCCATTAATTTAAAAGTTTAGCGATTTATATAACTGAATGCCACACCATTCTCTCTCTCGATTTATTGATAAATCTCTTTAGCAAATACTTGTTGGGTCATAAACAGTAAATCACACCTACTTCATTGATATCACATCTACTCCAAAAGAAAGCATGGTGTGTTGAGCTATTATCTATGAAAAGCAGCAGCAATGAGTGTAGTGAGATGATGGAGGGATGTTTTCTTAATCCTCCATGGTTTCTAGTACACCATCAGCACTGTGGAGAACAAAAATCACATGAGGTGTATTCCACCATGTGCATGTTCATTTATACAGCTACTGATTTTGTAAAAGTTTACAGGCACTACATTAAACAAAGCCATTTACATATGTAGACAATGCAGCCTTGAGAACTATGCATGTTGTTTTATCTGTGGAACCATTTTTCGTTAGTTAAATAGGTAACAATCAACATGATATAAATATTGGGAAATAGTATGGAGTTGTGTTCCTATAATATTACATAAGCATGCTTTATGGAAGGTATGCAGTATCTGTGCTGGTTTTGTATTTCCTTTGTTTCTGGTGACATAAAAGCTTTCTAAGATTTCTTTGCAAGTTGTGGATTTGTTTACACAAGCTGGCAGCATTGCATTTTATTGCTTTTATGATGTATTCAGTATGTCAGCAGTAGCTTTTGAAAACTTGTATTACCTGTAATTAATTTTTGTTAAACATTTTTCAGGTACACATATGATTGGTACAGATATTAGTTTTAACTGATGTACAAGTTACATATTTTCAATTCTCTTAGGTGAATAAGCATTTAAAATACAGAAAATTATTGATTTTTATTGTTTTCACATCTATGAAGATTAAGGTATGGAAAATAATTAACAGTGTGGTAATCTAAATGTTTCTTTAAATGTTATAGTATATAAATATGCATTTGAAGCCACTTCTGTAATGTCATTGTACCTTTTTAGGGATGAAGATTGGAATGAATTTAATGATATTAACAAGATCATCATTCGGCAGCCAATCAGAACAGAGTACAGGATTTCTTTCCCCTACCTGTACAACAACATTCCTTTCCAGGTCCATCTGTCTTGGTAAGTATCTTGAAAGCCCACTGTACAAACATGTATACTGGCATTGAATTTGTTGAACATTTACATGCTGGAAAGTAAAGTGCTACTTTCAGGACAAGTGCATAGGGTGTAACAATATGATATACCGATATATTACAATACAAAATGCCTAATATGATGTATTACTTGCAAGTAAAATGCTCATTATTACAGTACAAAATAAGCAAAATCAGCATTAAAATCATAAATACTGTCAATGACAAATACATGCCAATACAAACATGCAATACTCACCACTAATATTTATGTTCAGGTTTATAAGGAATTGACAATCAAGTGTAAGGCAGCATGTTGGAGATTGTTTTATGCTTTAGACATTTTTTTAACCTGGAAAGGTTGATAACAACAGTCTCAGAAATTGATACCATATTTGCAATTCAGAAATTGTGAAGTATTTTTTGTGGTTTTCAGATTTCTTGGTTTTGGTAGATAAAAAATAATTATTTGTGGGTAGCTCATTTTGTGGGTCTATCATTTGCACACAAACAACTGCATTTGTTGCTATAAAAGAGTATAGCAACCATTAGGAGCATTTGAACCTTGTCTCTATGGATTTAGTATGGACAATGGTGATGAAGAGTGCACCAAAGTCATGTAAACTTAATCCAATTCCAACATCACTGCTGCTTGAGTGCTTAGACCCAATATTGCCTTCACTGACTGATGTTATTAATATCTCTCTCTCATCCAGGGAATTCCCATCATGTTTCAAAACTGCCATCGTAAAGCCTCTGCTGAAGAAAGCAACACTTAACCGTAATGATTTACAGAACTACCACCCAGTTTCTAATCTTCTGTTCATCTAAAAAAAATCTTTAAAAAAGTTGTTCTAACCCAACCTGTATCTCATATGAATTCAAACAGTCTATTTAGCAATGAACAATCTGCTATATCGCATTTGCCAAAGTGCTGAAACTACTCTTCTGAAAGTATTTAGTGATATTCTCTCTGCTTTGGATAGTGGAAAGATTACAGTCTTCACCCTCCATGATTTGACACAATATACCATGATATATTACTTCACCGTCTCCAGCATGTATTTGGCAATCAGAATACAGCCTTGCTGTGGTTCAAGTCCTACTTAGTCAACTGGACACAACTTGAATCTGCAAATGGAATAAACTCGAGCCCAGTTGATCTATGCTGTGGTTATCAACAGGGTCTGTTCTTGGACCTGTTCTCTTCGTACTTGTATCTGCAAATGGAACAAACTCCACCCAGTTGATCTATGCTGTGGTTATCAACAGGGTCTGTTCTTGGACCAGTTCTCTTCATTCTATACACTCAGCCACTCTCAAGTGTCATAGATCATCACCCGGTGTCTCACCAATTGTACGCAGAGGACACCCAAATATACAAGTCTAGCCACCCAACTGAAGTTGATGCTACCATCCATGGAGTAGAGAGGTGCATTTCTGATGTGAAATCATGGATGACATGTAACAAGCTGCAGATGAATGATGCTAAACTGATAAGATGCCATTCTGATCGCAACACAAAGACTTTCTCATTCACATCCTTTACCTCAGACAATAAATATCAGCAACACCAACATTAAATTCACACAGTCAGTATGAAACATAGGTGTTACTCTAGACATTACTCTCACATTGCACCTACATGTCATGAACTGAGATGCATCAGTTACATTCGCAAATATCTTTCAGTTGATGCCACTAAAACAATTATGTGTTCATTAGTACTTTCAAGACTAGACTATTGTAACACAATTCTGTCTGGAGTTTGTCACAATATCTACTCCAAAAACTTCAAAAAGTTCAAAACACCTGCTCGGATCATCTTTGGAGTTCTTCAATCAAAGGACACCTCACCACTGCTCTGTACTCTACACTGGCTATCCATTCGATACAGAATCAAACTCAAAATGTGTTCACTGTGCTACATTTCACTGATGGACTCCAGTCCAACATACCTGTCCAGCCTCACCCATGTGTATACACCATGCAAGATACTTATGTGCCTCTTCTGACAATCGTATCTCATTGTTCCCACTATGAAAACGAAGTCATATGGACTTTTGCATACCTAGACCCAGCAATGTGGAATGAATTGCCCATTGAAATTAGACACAAAGACACAGTGGTCCCTTGTAAGAGTGCTCTTAAAACTCAATTTTTTCGACTGCTTGAACAAACTTAGAGACCTAATAATGTTTTGTACCTTATATTTTTTAGCACGTTTTATGTTTTCCAATTTCATGGTTTTTGTTTTTTGTTTGTTTTTCTGTAATGTAGTCATATCATTATAGATGCTGTAAAGCGCTTAGAGCTTCTAAAGATTAGGCGCTATACAAAGTCATTATTATTATTATTATTATTATTATTATTATTATTATTACTGACATACATTTCCATGCGTTGTAAGCAAACAGGTTTAATCTCTCCTGCAATAACTAAGCTGATGAAGTAATTCATTGCTAACATCGGACATAAATTGCAGACCTGCCAACCTTTATGATTTTGCCACAAATATTACAATGAAAATGACCATTTAAGAAAAATACAGAATAATGATTGTTGCCAAAACAATCCAGATAATTGGTTCATCCATGTTTGATTTGGATCCAGGTTTCATGTAATTAGGGAAACATACTAACTTTACATCAGTACCTCAGAAGCTTTAAACCTCACAAATGTGTTCATACAAAGCATCTGCATGATGAAACTGTTGATTATGGATTTTTTTTAAAATAGCATCCAGCAAGTGATGCATGTTGATGATGGGACGGAAATGAAGCCTCTTAAAAACTCTAATGATCTGCAAAGAAAAATAAAAAGGAATATTCAGACTCTGAGACTCTTGAGAATAAAAGCAGGAAGCAATGCAATTATGTTTATCGGACATCACATGTGGATTATGTATCATGGTGGAAGATGTGATTGGCATTGTCAAAAAATCCAAGAATTATGTTAAGTTAGAGATTGCAACAAGCCATTGTGCAGTATCATGTTTATAACTTTAGTTTGTGCAACTGTGTTAGTGGTAAATTAGGTCTACATGTACTTGTCAGACTTTTCAGTTGAACATAATGTTTACCATTGCTGCATGTTTCCAAAACATAACTTTTAAATGTTTTCACAATAGCAGGTTATGATATTTTGTTACACCTTACTAAAAACTGGTCAAACTTAAGGGGAAAAAATCAACTGTAATACTAAAGACGGCCTCGTCAGGGTTGGTAGGTCTGAAATTCTTGTAAAGTGAAAGTGGTATATTCCCATCACCGAGTGTTTTTGTCTTCCTTGCGAAGTATGGGCAAAATAAGATTATCCCAGTTAGCAAAGAGGCATAAAAAATGTTAAGGTTTTGTTAAAAGACTTTGGCACGATAACATTTTCTTCCCACTCTTCAGGTCTGGTGAGAATATGTGTTGACTTCTTGCCCAAATTAAATTTTACTCACCCAACTTGTCATGCTCTGTACACAACAAACATGCCATTTCTTTATTTGTATTGGTCAGCAATGCTGATCGATGTACCAGTTTGGCAGAAAATGCAGTAATATTTCTTTCTTCATGCTCTATGCTTTTTGCCAGCTTATCTTGAACTTTTTGTTCAATTTCCATCTGTGGAGACTTAAATGCCTGTGATGATTTGCCACATGCTTATTGATGATTGACCAAATTAACATAATTAGATAATATTCAGAGAAATTTACCATGGTACTGAGACAGTTTTGATAGTATGCAAATTAAGTGGATTATAAGGTAACCAATCAGAATGATCCTACCTATCATCTCTTTGGACTTTTTGTTATTTATGTCGTGCAATTTGACTTTAATATATCACTGGAACTTGCCTTCACTTGTGAACTGACAATATCTGACTGAAGAAAAAAATCTTTGTAAGCGCTAAGGTGATCAGAAACAAGTTTTTGTTCAAAACTACATTCACTAAGTTGGCCGAGTACAGCTCAACTTCTACTTGCTCAACTCACATTTAAAAGTGAGCAAATGCCCATTTTATTCCCAGAAGTCTCAGCATTAACTTCATTGTGTAAAAATATTTTATATGTATAGTTGTTAAAATTTGTGTATAGAAAGAAAAGAGGTCACAGAGACTACAGTAACTACTTTTGGATTTAGCATTTAACAGAATTCATTGTAATTTCCTATTACTATTTTTTTGAACAGGTACCATACCCCCAATGTTGTATTCATCAAGACAGAAGATCCAGATCTGCCTGCCTTCTACTTTGATCCACTTATCAATCCTATCTCACACAGACATTCGGTTAAAGTAAGTAAGAGTGATTATAATATGCTTAAATTTTTTTGTACATTAACTTTGCATTGTCAGAATCGTGCAGTATTTCCCCATTCTGCACTGCTTTATACTGCACATTTTGTTGTAAACTAATTAACATACACTCATGTATCAGGCATAGTTTTTTTTATTTATTATATTTGTCTGGATGAACTAAAACTGTTTTGTCATTTTGAAAGTAGAGATGTTAAAGTTAAAAATGTGGATGAGTTCATTGAGTCAAACAAGAAACCTTCAATATTGCAAACAACAGAACATGATATACAGTGTTCACAACACAGTATTGAAAAGACTATTATCATCATTTAAACACCTTTTTATGAGAGATTGTCGTAACTATTTGCAAATTAATTGAATCAGTCATGCTGTCAAGGGCCTATAAAAAGATCATAGAAGGGTATATTTAGGTCAGGAGTTATCCCATCTCAGGATTGCATCTGGGATGTGTGATCATGCAAATCCTCCCTAAATTTAAAATTTGCAGCAAAATTGTTATTCCTATGCTGGCAAAATCGTACAAAAAAATAAAAATTATGCGCATTTTTTGTTATGAATGTGTTTTGTTTTTTCTGTACAATTTCCAGTTGTCACTCATAGTGATAATGTTGTACTTGTATAGTTGTACATATTTCTTTTTTTCTTGTGCGCAATTCTGATTGGTTAACAAGAAAGGTGAGAAGAGCAAGTTTGATACAGAGGCTGGCTTGGTGGGACGTGTTAAATGGCAGAATCGGTTAAAAGTTTGACATTTTTTCATTATTTTTGCATCAACACTTTTAATAACAGTCAGGGTACAGAAGTTTCTGTCAATAGGCACAATGACAACGGAAAAAACACTTCCTCAGGCTAATCTAGTTAAGCTAGTGATGTGCTTAAAGATGGCGACAATGAAACTAAGGGTCCATCTAACGCCAAGAAAAGGTACTCTTTCAATTCAGACTGGAAACAAAATCGACCAAGGCTGGGAATAAATGGAGACTAAAAATGGGATGCTTTGCAGATGGTGTGTAAAAACTCGCAAAAAATCTTTCATACATGGAAATGCTAATTTCAGGACTTCAACCCTTGACATACATGTTGAATTACCATCTCACAATTAGGCGATCAGGATTTGAAACGAAGTGAAAATATTAAACCTACATAATAATAATGAGGACTGTGTATCACCTAATCTTCATAAGCTCTAAGCCATTTACAACATTAATAATGATATGACTACACTACAGAAAAACAATAGAACAAAAACCATGAAATTGGAAAACATAAAACATGCTGAAAACATTATTAGGTCTGTAAGTTTGTTCCTGCAGTTGAAAAAGGTGAGTTTGAAGAGCACTCTTAAGAGGGACCACTGTGTCTTTGTGTCCAATTTCAATGGGCAATTCATTCCACATCGCTGGGTTCTGGTATGCAAAAAGAATGTTGTCCATTTGACTTCATTTTCATAGTGGCTTTTTTATTAGGATTTTTAACGTAGCTTTAACAATTTTTCACTCATATCATATCGCTACGATGTCTGCTGTGAGGCAGTTTATAGTAATGTCTAGCACTGAGGCATCATGCCGCAGACATGTAGCATGATGTCCCACCCAGTCACATTATCCTGACACCAGGCTGACCAGTCCTAACATTAACCTCTTAATGCTGAGCATCAAGCGAGGCAGCTGTTAGTACCATTTTTGTAAGTCTTTGGTATGACTCGGCCGGGGATCGAACCCACGACCTCCCGCTTTCGCGCCGAACGATCTAACCACTAGGCCATAGTGGCAACAATGAGTATACGATTGTTAGAAGAGGAGCGTAAGTATCTTGCTGGTGTATATACATGGATGAAGCTGGATAGGTATGTTGGACTGGAGTCCATCAGTGAAACGTAGCACAGAGAACACATTTTGTGTTTGATTCTGGATTTAATGCATAGGCAGTGTAGAGTACAGAGCATGGGGGAGGTGTTCTCTGATTGTGGTACTCTAAGGATGATTCAAGCAGCTGTGTTTTGAACGTTTGGAAGTTCCTGGAGTAGATATTAAGATGCACCAGCCAGAATTGAGTTACATAAGTCCAGTCTTGAAAGTACTAATGAACATACAAGTGTTTTAGTGGCAGCAACTGAAAGATAGCATGGCAGCTATCAGCAAGAAATCAGAATCAGTCATTATTACAAGCGAGAAAGGTATTAAGATCAAACATTCACTGGAAGATGTAGAACTCTACTTCGCACTGAACAAGTACATGTACTAAATTCACAGCATAACCAAAAAGATTGTCAACTTGAAAACAAGTGAGTACTGCTTTTATAAGCCATGGGCTTATTGGGTCAAAGCATTGGTAGAAAATGTCACATCAGAATTCAAAAACTAACTTAAGGAAAAGGAAAATAAAAACTTAAATCAGTTATTGTTTCAAATGCAGTGTGTATGCAGCAAACCACAAATATTACTACAAACAGAAAATGTAAGGACTTTCAAAAAAGTGAAAGGAATATACATGTTAGCAAATACCCACAGTAACAACATTGACCGACATTTCACTTTGCGATTGGTTGTATTTAATTTACCTGTACTGTTTAAACATCCAAACAACAGTGTACAACCAACAAATACCACTGTGAAACAGATTTTTTTTTTTTAAAACAGTATGTACCATATATTTTTGTGTACTGCAAACTTCTCTGGCTTTGAACATTAACTGTAGAATATCTCATTTTTTTTTAAAAATTTGTATGTTGTGATTATAAGACAACCCCTATACTATATAAATAAAATTTTCAGTAGAAAGGTTGACTTGTGAGTGAGTATTTGGGGCACATCGCTAAATTTGCCATCATATCTAATTTTTTTAACCCTTAAAGTGCGTGTCGCGACTATAGTCGCGCTGTTGTTTTTGGTCCCATTTTGTGTGTTGCGACTATAGTCGCTTTCGATGAAATACAATTGTAACTTGTCATTTTACCTGTATTTACACCTGTACCTGCAAATATGTTAAACCTACACGTGTCTTGATGCTAATCTTAAAGTATAGACACGCACCATCATTTTTCATATAGGGTTAGTCTATCAATAGTGTATATTTAATGAAATACATGCAATTTAAAGACTGCAGTTTTCTTCTTTTCTCCCCTGAAACAATTCAGCAATGAAGGACCTTGTACTGCAAAACAATGCTGCACTTTAAGGGTTAATATCTTTTATGCCTTATTGCATTTCTTGAATATACAGTTTTTCTGTCTGTTTTAAGATTGACACCATATTGTTACATAAAGGTACATGTGCCATTTAAAAGTTTGATCATGCAACAAGACGAGCTATATGGACATGCTCATCTTTTAACACCAAATGTACGCCCCTACATGTTCATTTAAATGGTTACCAATTTTGTAAACCAAGGAACAAAAAAGCTCAAATATTCACCATATTAATACTGGTACAACTAGAGGATTTAGCTTTCACTGGAAATCTAATGGTGAGAAACATGATGAAATGGAGATATTTGAGATCCCCCTTCCCCTTATTTTTCACTATACACAACCTTGTTTTGGTAACAAAAGAAGAGATTCACCCCTTTAAATGAACCCATAGCTGCATTTTTAATAATACAGTCGACTCCGGTTAACTGCACACCTTCAGGCCTGTCACGAGACTGTGCAGTTAACTGAAGTACAGTACAGTACATTGAAAAGCATTGGGGGGAAACGGGACCGGCGTGATTACATGCAGTTATCCGGAGTGTGCAGTTAAGTGGAGTCGACTGTACTCTAATTCGATCCATTCAGGTCACTAACGCTTTTATCAGTAAAATATTATTCTTGGTAGATACATTAACCAAATTTGCTTATTTTGTATACGTTGTTCAAACGATATATTTTCTTGCTATTTCAGAATTCTGACCCCCTTCCAGATGATGATGAGGAGTTTGAACTACCAGACTATGTCCAGCCCTTCATGCAGGACACACCTTTGTATACAGACCACACAGCTAATGGTATTGCTCTCCTCTGGGCACCACGACCCTTCAATCTCCGCTCAGGGCGAACAAGAAGAGCTGTTGATGTCCCTCTCATCAAATCTTGGTTAGTGACATCACCACTGATCTTGTTGGAATTCATTATAACAACATAGAAAATATGATTTTACAGCTGTCTGATACCCAGTTAACAATCATTTAGTAATCTATTTGTGTCTACATCAGAAATTTAAAAGATCAATGTATTATCAATAGAACACGTTTTCTTTAAACTTTTTTTCTGTATTTTTGGCAGATGATCATTGCTGTGACTTACCTATATTGGGTCTTTACAACTTAATTTGATTGATCAGTGATATCAGTAACATGACATTGTCTTCATGACATCATTTGATTGTTAAAAGTTTGTAACAGTGCCAGGATATTGCTGATTGATGCTGAACAAACAGAAATGTAAAATGAAATCTGTGAGCTGTTTTTCAAACAACAGAAGAAAGAACTTGATGAATTTTGTAAAATTCCTAGCCTGTCACTCATTACCATTGATAAATGATATATTTTTATAAAAATAAATCGAGATGACTGACAATGACCCACAGAAATTGTATTGGTGCACTTCCATTAACCATGAAAAACATTGTTCACAGAGATGACCAGGTGGAGAGTTGAATGCATGGGCATGTTCTTTTGAAAACCATTCAAACATTTCTGCAGGTATCGTGAACACTGTCCATCTGGAATGCCAGTCAAAGTGAGGGTGTCCTACCAGAAATTGCTGAAGTACTATGTCCTCAATGCCCTGAAACACAAGCCACCAAAGGCACAGAAAAAGAGGTATGTTAGTTTTTGTTGTTGTCATTGCTCAATAACAGCCATCTTGAAATTCTTATATACTTCACCTGAATGGATGGCCATTTCAACATGGAATTTTCACACAAAATTTGTTATGATGTCTAGTTTGTCCAGAATAAAATTGGGACCGATTTGAGTCCATTATGGCTGCTGAATCAACCATCTGGAAAATCGTGTTATTGCTACTCTTTCTGAATGGAAATTATCAGCATGGGGTTTTCATTTTTTTTAAAAACTTTTTGATGTTAAATTGTTAATAAATATAAATGGATCGGTCTGATGTCCAGTATGGCCACTATGTTAGACATCTTTTTCAAAAATCTTGTCGCTACTCATTGTACATAGTTAAGATGGAGTATCCAGTAAAAGACAGAATATAATGTCTAGTTGGTCCTAAATGAAAATGGTGCTAATCTAATGACCATAATGGCTGCCGCATTGGCCCTCTTGAAAATTTTTCGATAGCTTACTTCTGCATGGTCATATTAACATATGGTTTTAACAACAACAAAGACTTGTTAAGACTCTTTTTGTTATTTACTCGTAGATGAAAATATTACATATCTGTTATGTCCAATATGGCCACCATGGAAAATTGTTTAAATCTGCTTGACTATAGTCATATTGATGTGTACAGTATATGATGTCCAGTCGGTCCTAAATGAAAATGGTGTTGATCTGACATCCAATATAGCCACCACCGGAGTCACATTGAAGGTATTGTTACTCCACTTAAATGGAAGGCTATATCAACATGGTGTTTTCATGAGTGCCCTTTTTATGATTCCAGGTAGGTCCTAAATGAAAGTTGTTGCAGTCATCTGTCCAAGGACTGCTTGTAAAATATTTTGTCACTACCCCCTGATCATTATGACGTGCCATTTTTACCAATAGCCTTTTAGTGATGTCTTTGTGAAAAGTGAAAAGGGTGTCCAGCTGCTAATTTTATAGTCTTGTTATTGCTGAAAATTATCAGAATTGGTATCAGCACTTGACAGTTAAAAAAAAGAAATAGTCATATTTTGATCTGGATATTCATTTTGCCCAGTAGTGCATTGGTCCCTTCAAAGGAATCCTGTTTTCATTTTCAAACAAAATTTTATGTAAGGTTCCGGTTTGACGTGGAACGTCCTTCATTTGCATCATATTAGCAAGGGCATCAGTGTATTGTGGACACATGTCTAAACTAAGACACTGTTGCTGTGGAGTTGCCTGACAAATGTTTTATGAGGAGTACTTAAGCCACCAGAGAAAACTTTGGTCTGTGACCTGTATTAAGTTCAGGTTCTCAATGTAAGGATTTGCATATAGTTAATGTCTCTGGCACTGTTACCTTTACATAACTTGGTATAAAAATGAATCATGAGAAGTACTGCACCTTGCAGTAACAACTAGGTCACTATGAGTGATATAACTTGACACGATGCAACATAATGTATAACTTGACACGATGCAACATAAGAAGTACTACAATAGTAGTATACATAACATATATTGGTAATTTTCCTATTAAAATTCAGAAAGATTGCATTTTATATTAATAGTATAATTAATATTTTTTAAAAATTTAATATGCAGTTTAAACAGTGAAATAGACCCCATTAAAAAATTCCTAAGGTCTTAAAATTTCAAATTTCATTTGGTTTGCTTTTAATTTCTAGTACCAGTGTGAGATAAAATTTAATAAAGCATCTTAAATCAGTTTTGGACAAGCATGGATGTGTTGTCTGAATCAGCAAGTGTGTTTTGAGAAAGTTGGTTCTGTGATACAGAACCAAGGAATATTGCAATTCTAGCATGTTCAAAACTTGATTATTTTTATTTATACACTTAAAATGACATGTTTCCTTATTTTTTAGACTTGGGAATGCAGTAAATTCTGGATATAACATGGACTTTTCCTTTGGTGTCATTTTATCATGTCACTGCTAGAAAAGATGAGCTGGATCCATCTGATAGGAAGGGTTATATGCATTATGATAACACATATTGTATGCAATAACATTTTAAGCAGTTTAGCTTTATTTAAATCCATAACAATATAAAACAAGTATTAAATGTGAAATGGTTTGCAATGTATACAATTGATGTGCTTTTCATTTTTTAAACTTTCTCTAGGCACCTATTCCGGTCCTTCAAAGCCACAAAGTTTTTCCAGAGCACACAGTTGGATTGGGTAGAGGTGGGGCTACAGGTGTGTCGACAAGGATACAACATGTTAAATCTCCTCATTCACAGGAAAAACCTGAACTACCTCCACCTGGACTACAACTTCAACCTCAAGCCTGTCAAAACCCTCACCACCAAGGTTGGTACATACATGAACTATGTGGTAAAAATAGTTTCAGCAGTATAACTCATAAGAGATTCTTGTGTAGAATCAGTATGGTCCATTACTAATTGGATAGAGAATAGATGCAAACTGATTTGTATAACCCATCACAACAATGATAACGCATTTAGTGTTATCCTTCTTTTTGTGTACATGTGTATTTGGATTTTTAATATAGCTTAACAATTTTGGTCATTGCTACAATGTCGGCAGTGAAGCAGTTTGTTGCATTGTCTATAACTGTGGTATCATGCCTTAGACATATAATATCATGATCACCCAATCGCATTATTCTGATACCAGGCTGACCAGTCCTAATTCTGAACTCTTATGCAAGGCAGCTATAGTTACCATTTTTACAAGTCTTTTTGATATGACTTGGTGGGCTTCGAGAGTGACCTCCAACATCCAAGATGGATCCTCTAAAATCTTGGGACACCAAAGCGGTCCTTGTGTGTCTTTCACAGCTTTTTATCTTTTGCATTCAGGTTTTTAAGGCATCATTGAGATGCTCTTGTTTCATGAGCACATTTTTAGCTGAATGAGATAATATTGTAAACATTAAAAATCATCTATGCGAGTAAATTTTAAATCAAATTTTGACCACCATACACAATTCGAGAATCATTAGTATTTTTGTCTTCCCTTCAACAAATGTCTTACTAGGTGAGATGTAGGTAGCATTTGCATTTTCCTGTCCGCTGGTCAGCATCACCTCTTGGTTGTAATTTTCTAAAATATAATATAGCCAATTTCATCAAGGAATTGTCATAGTCAAACTACATTATTGACGTGTAATTTTAATTTATCATTGTTTAACTTGACATGGTACATCATCTTACTTGTATGTCTTGGTCATTGTAGGAGCGTAAGAAGTCCAGGTTTGGTAACGCCTTTCATCTGTGTCGTGAGATTCTCAGACTCAGCAAATTGGTAATCGACAGTCATACCCAATACAGGCTTGGCAATGTAGATGCTTTTCAGGTAAGTCGTTCATTAGCTTGTATTTGTCTTTTTGTCAATGCTGGAGTGTAATATGTCAGGGATAGAGCTATCACTACCTCCATCTCTCTGGTCATAATCAGTGTCTGTCAAAATGCTCATAAACATTATAATTTTCTGGCACACATCTCATATGCTGATGACACCTGTTGAAGTATAGGTCTAGCTGTACCCTTTGCTATTTAAAAATCAGAAATTTTAGTATATTTTGTTTTTGTCCATTTTTCTAACTATCAGTTAGTATATTCTAGACATTTTTATTTCCAAGGCAAAACTGGACACTCATATCTGTGAAATATGTTACACTTTGTGAACCAGTATTCCAGAGTGCACATTTAGTTATTTTGCTTTTCACAGTTCTTCAGTTTGAGTATTTTTTGTCTTTGTCTATTTGTCTCTATTCAACCATTTAAGTTATCTCTATGACATTAGACATGTAGTTTAGATCTTCCTTATGCTATTCAGTTCTTCAATTGAAATATATTTAATGATTCCATCAACTTCTTTGTCCTTATATTCACAATCCATGCTTTAGTTTCTGCAGTAAATATCCAAATACTTTTATCGCATCTCTGAATTTGCTCAGCATATTAAATTAGTGATGCCATTGTGCCTTTTCATAATAACAGTTCTTATGTGCTGGCTGCATCAACAACATTAAAGATTTATGTTAAAGATTTGTTTGTTTGTTTATAGTCAGAAATATTGGTTCATATGTCAAGCATATAGACAGAGGTAAGATGCCCGATTCTGCAGAACTTGTTTAGCCTACCAAAGAAACCCAATGTAGTATGAGTAGTGTGTAAATTAAGTGTTCTGCACCATAAAGTACAAGCATATGCAATAATGACTGTTGTATTAATTAGAGCCAACTGGAGAACCCAGTTTTAATTGGTAGCCCCAGCTATTTTTGGTTTGAAATATCATAACTTAAAGTTTGTACATTTTGCTTGTCAGAGTATTAACTAGTGATAGGAATCGGTCAAAAATTCATAATTGATAATCGATAATCAGTTCCCCTTAAGCAACTGATCATCGATTATAATCGGTTACTAAGAGCAATTTTAATTTTTTTTTAAACAGTTATATCTTTGATCAAGAGTTCAATATGTTTATAAATGTACAGGAGTAATCTCTTTTAATGACATGTATACTTTAACCTGACAATAATATTGTGTGTTAATTTTGTTTTACAACTTTGTTAAATGAATGCAACTTTTTATGACTGATCAGTCATGTGTAACTGAAATCCTGCTAAAATCCCCCGAAATTCTTTCATCCACATATGATGTGTCTATACTTTAAAGTATGGAATTACATGTTTTTCTTGTTTGTCATTGTTTATAAATACTACAAAAGATTTTGCAATTTAGCTAAAACAAATCAACAAAATGTGTCTAAATTTATTAACTAAACAATTTAACAACTTGACTCTGTAATAATGACCATATGTTCCTAATTATGAATCATAAGGTTTCATAATTGTAGCTGTGAAGAGAATTAATAAATTGCAGATCAACTTTAGTGGCTGGGAGTTTTAGTAACCTTTGTGCTTTGCATACACTTGAAAAGTAGTCTCTTTTTACACCCAATTGATTATAGAGTTCACAATCGATTATCTTATTGGTTTGCTCAACCAACTGATGATCGATTATAATTGATAATCGAAACAACGCTAGTATTAACCTCATTCCATTTATGTCCAAAATATATTACTAAATCAGATTCATAATTTTACAATTCTGTTTGCCGGATGTCATCCTGATCATAAAAATACTGCATTGCTTTTAAGTCCATTTAAGCAAAATAAGTATTTGGGTTCTCCAGTGGATGTGCATCATCAAAGAGCTGATAAGCTAGCAAATGGGCAGCTGATCTATTTTCATAGCAACAAACATTTTCTCCTTAAGTACCAATCTTGAGTTTTGCTGTTTATGGACCAGATGAGCTTATGGGATGTTTTGTTGTCCATCAGTCCAAGTTTATTATCAGTGCTGGGCCTAAACTGCTTAGAGGATTGATATGAAACTTTGCACACACATTCATCATCTAGTTGGACCAGAATGAAAATAGTGTCACTGATATCCAATATGGCCACCACAGTGACCATTTTGAAAATCTTGTTACCACAACTTAATAATGGATGGACATGTCAACATGGGAACTTCATTTAAATACATCCAATTATTGTTGGCCCTAAATGAAACTGGCACTGATATGGCATCCAATAAAAGCCACCACTTTAAAAATCCTGTTATCAGCTGTTTTTGTTATAATTTTTTAAAAATTATATTCATTTTAGCTTGCCGATGGTATACAGTACATATTTGCCCATGTTGGTCAGCTGACGGGAATGTACAGGTACAAGTACAAGTTGATGAGGCAGATCCGCATGTGCAAGGACCTCAAGCATCTCATCTACTACAGATTCAATACAGTAAGTACCAGTAGGATGTGCAAAAGAGGTTTACAGTTATTGTGGCCTTATTTCTGTTATTGATAAAAATTATCCATTATTTTTGTCTAAAAGAAGTCGATAATTATACATTGAATGAGGTGACTGAACTGCTCCGGTGGCCTAGTGGTTAGAGCATCTGAAGCGGAAGCAGGAGGTTGTGGGTTCGATCCCCAGCTGAGTCATGCCAAAGACTTACAAAAAAAGGTACTAACATGCCTTGCTTGGTGCTCAGCATTTGATCCCTGGCCGAGTCATTCCAAAGGCTTACAAAAAAGGTACTAACAGCTGCCTTGCTTGGTGCTCAGCATTAAGAGGTTAGTGTTAGAACTGGTCAGCCTGGTGTCAGGATAATGTGACTGGGTGGGACATTATGCTACATGTCTGTGGCATGATGCCCCAGTGCTAGACATCACTTTAAACTGCCTCACTGCAATTTTTTTAAAAAGCCACATTAAAAATCCCAAACAAACAAAAGAAGTGACTGGCTGACATTATAAATAAATTAACTTTGTTGTAAATAAAAGCCATTAGCAGTACCATGTTTTGTTTTAGGAAAAAAAATGGATGTTGTGGAAAATTAAAAGATCATGTTTTTTTCAGCTTTACCAATTTTTGTGGTTGTGCAAAAGATGGCATTCCTGTCAGTACTTAAATTTCTTCATGGGGGAAAAGGTCCTGATTTTTTTTTCAGAAATGGATCATTGTTCATTGGGTCTGAAATTCGTGGTTGTTAGAAGAAAAAATCATGAAAATTAGCTTACCACAAAAAGTAGTGCATTTCAGAGTGTGCAATTACCTGCCTGTCATTTTTACAGTTTTATAACACAAAAATAGACCTTTTTTTGCATCCATTCATATATTATTGAATTTTAATTTGTTTACATTTAGGATTCCAGAAAAAAACAGGTTAAATCCAAAAGTAAAAATTGCTTGTGATATACTGAAATCCAGTTTTAAATACCTTCCAGCTGAAAATTGACCTCCAGAATCATTGGTCTAGTCTCATTCCACTTTTTTAAAGGAAAATACTGCATACCCATTCTTGTACATGTACCGCTGTGCCATGATTTAATTATAAGAACTGAACAAGCATGTACATTTTTCCTTCAGGGTTCAGTTGGAAAGGGCCCAGGATGTGGTTTCTGGGCCCCTGGGTGGAGAGTTTGGTTGTTCTTCATGCGAGGAATTACCCCACTTCTTGAGCGTTGGTTAGGTAACCTTCTGTCTAGGCAGTTTGAAGGTCGTCACTCAAAGGGTGTGGCAAAAACAGTAACCAAACAGCGAGTGGAAAGTCACTATGACCTGGAGTTGAGAGCTGCTGTAAGTAGTTAATAATTTTTATTTTTGCATACTTAAATAAGTTTGTGAAAAAGTATATTGCCTCCTTCGCTCCTCTCTCTCTCTCTCTCTCTCTCTCTCTCTCTCTCTCTCTCTCTCTCTCTCTCTCTCTCTCAAAAAGCCATTTAATAAAATGTATGGAAACGAACTCCAAACAACATAAAGTAAATTTATGTTTCCGCTTTTTCTGAATAGTTTCCCCATGTGAGTTGTGCAAGTTTTCATTGACTGATCTTAACCACACATTATTTCTATTTGATAGTGTGTAAACATGTCTTCTTGAATACATTCATTCAACCCTCATGATTTTAGCATGAATTTTATGACTTTTCGAGTGATTTTCTGATTCAAATTGCATGCAAAGAAAATCATGAATTCCTCCATTCTCAAATTATTTTAATTATTTAAGGAAAAAAAATATTTTCCAGTTAAGCACTAGTCATGATATCTGCAGTTGCCAAAATGGTCCGGTACTGCCATCTTGAAAATGTCTTCACCACCAAGTTTGGAATATACTAAAAATTGGACATGCATTCAGCCATTAGACACCAAGATACATCATACTCTTTGCAAGGTTTGCATGCAGTGTGCCACAAATTTTAGCATTGGGCATGGTGGCAGTGGCAATGTGCAGAGGCACATTGGTAGCTAAAACCACAGAGGTTGGGAAAATTAAGAACTTGGAAGAGATTTCAGCACTGGAACTTTTTATGCCATCGATGAAAGACCTGCAAGCTACCAATGCTGAAGCATTGTGAGTTTTCTTGATGAACACAATCTACTTTTATCAGCTGTAGACCATGCTAATCGTTTGTTCTGACAAATATTTCCAGACTCTTAAGATCATTTCGTGAATTCCGGTAAAAAATTACTAATTTGTATCCCTATTTTTACTAATTGAGAGCATGGCAGGTTGGCAGCTATGGACATTTTCAGTTCACATGCACAATATGAATAGAATCTTCAATGACCTCTAAAATCCAGCAATCATAGAAAAACTGAATTTGTCATTCCTATCTCTATACCATTTGGTCAAATGGAATAGACTCTTTCCCCCCCCCCCCCCCCCCTTATCATTGTTTCCTTTCAGATTATGAAATAGTCTTTGCACATTGTGTTCTTCAACTGCAGTTTTTGTTGCATGTGGATTGTTATTTCCATTTTTTCCTTTTTGTCCTTGTCATTTAAGATTAGATTATAAGCTTAACTCAGGGTATACATTGTATATTTCTCACTGATGCAGAGTGTTCATAAGTGTATGCATGAAGTGGTCAGAACATATATGGTCTTGGGTTTTTGCATAAAAGAAAGACTGTGAAGTCTTTGGTATTGGAAAATGTCATAACTTCAGATATTGGCATGGAGTTAAAGGGAGTTTGTCTGTCTTCCCTTACTTGGACAGCCCAGTGGGCATGAACCCTCCCACGTATCTAACATGACCTTGGGGCCTGTAACTTTGGGTATATTTGGATGTTGAGGAACATTTTTCCATCTGTCCTGGTCATTCTTCACAACCCTGGAACATAAATCAATCACTACCGCAAATCATTTACTGGACACGTGCACTGTGGTAGATGGAGATATTCAGGTTATCCAATCCATCCATTTTGCTGCATGGACAAACCAAACAATTACTGATATGGACCTCCAGCAAACAATCTAATTGTCTATCCAGTAAACAGCAGATTCAACCAGCCAACACATTTACTGTAAGACAAAGTATGAACATGTGTGCCACTGATGCAACCTCCAACTCATTACTTTACAGGTTACATTTGGGTAGATAACAAACCATACACACGCTAGTTATTCATTGCATATCTGGTGGTTATATAATGTGCCACAAATGGAATAGTGCCTAAAGAGGACAACCCCGCTTAATGAGTGCAGTTAATGTGCTGCTACCTGAGGTGAAGACTTTGTTAATCCTGGAATTACTTTTTGTCATAAAATATACTGGAAATACATTAATTTTCCACTACAACTTTGCAGTAAATGATTTTGCAACAATTGTCATATTACTTGGTAGTAATTGTTGTGTCTCATAATATGAGAGATTTCTGCACACATGCCTAACTATTTACATGCATGCATTTCAATCCATTTTTTTCTGCAAGGAAATTTTGTTATTTGAATGGTTGGAGTTGTACAATCTACATTGGCAAGAATAAATATCCTTTCATCTGGAATTTTTTATTGATTTAAAATTAATCGGGGAAATGCACAGTGAATTGGATAATCAATGATTGTTGTCATTGCACTCATAACTATCTTTGAGAATTGTGGAGGAATTTGGGTTCGCTTAGACCTGATTAAAAACCAGAGTTATTTGACATTCAAAATTTGGGTGAAGCATATATTACCAAGTTACCAGAGTTTTCTGAAGAAAAAAGAACTTTAAAACCCCGCATTAACACAATCCAATCTTTTGGATCCCAATTATCGCATTTTAGCGGGGTTCCATTGTAATACCAAGTTACCTCTAGAGTCCCTTAATTATTTCATTATGATTACAGAGTCTGTTAATTATTTTTTTATTGTTTGTGTTTCTTGATGTCTGTAATAAATTTGTGGCAATTTTTTTTCAGGTTATGCATGACATCCTGGATATGATGCCAGAAGGAATCAAGCAGAACAAAGCCAGGACCATTTTGCAGCACCTTAGTGAAGCCTGGAGATGTTGGAAGGCTAACATCCCTTGGAAGGTAGGTGTCATTCCCCATCCTACTTCTTGGGAGAAAAATTATCTGTGCATCCAGTTTAACCCAGTAAAAAGTTCTGGCTGCTATATAAGTAAAGTTTGACTGTGAGTTACGTTATATAGCTCATTTTTTTAATTAAATGCATGATAAACTTGTTAGAAACTTGAAATAACTATTTACTTAGACTGCCTGTCATTACTGTTTTGAATTGTATTTTTTTCAAGAACAGAACACGTGTAGTAAAACTGCTCTCAGTAATCCTTGGTTTCTGAACATTTCAAGTTTGCACAAACGAAAGTAAAATCATATCTGATTGGTTGCATGTGGTCTGATTCTTAAAAAAGCCCCTGTTTGTAACCAATCAGAGATGTTGTACCTACCACACATTCAAATCGAGCATCAACAGGCTAGGCTGTTGAATGCAGTCGAGAAACTTTGAGCATTGACGGGATTGGCTGTTGAATGCAGAAACTGGATTGTGAGCATTGACGTTGATAGGGGCCGAATGAGTTAAATATTCTGGGGCCCAGAGTGACCGAGTGGTCTAAAGTGCTCTCCGTTATGGATCACTGCCATCTCATCTCTGTGTGGGAAAGCTTGCCATTAGATTCTTGTGGATTGGTGGTTCTTCCGAGGTATTCCTGGGTTCTTCCTCCACCATTAATACTGGCCGCCATGCATAGCCTATCATGTGCTGAAAAATGGTGTTAAACCCCACAACAACAACAGTAACCAATTTGCAAAGTAAAGTGACGTTTCACCTTGTAACTTTGTAGGAGATAGAGTTGCAGAACAGATGGATGGAAAGAGATTATCGTAATATGTATGGAATAATACAAGCAGATGCTCAAATTTGGTTGATAAATTGTCATCCCATGACATGTAAAAACGGTATACCATATAACCAGGCCAAAAGATACAAACACATTATTTCAGATGATTGTCAATTACAAAATTCTTTGAATAAATAAACATATTTCCAAAATTGAAATTATTCTACATATGTATTTTATTCTGCGCTGAACAAAGCCCGTAATCAAGATGAGGCTTTAAAAACAGCAGAATGTAAAATAGAGATGTAATTCCTTTTACAATATAATATAGTCCTTCATTACCTAATATAGGTTGTATAATGAATAAATATTATATAGTCTCCTAAATTTATCCAATAAATCCGGCATTAAGTCACTTAACAAAATTCAACCAATTATTGTTTATAGAAGACCCAAGAACTTGCAAGATTTTTTTAATTAGAACTAAACAGACAAATAAAATATATAATAAATAAACTTTTTGTCATCAAAATGTAACAGACATCGATGCTTTCAATGTACAAACATAAGAGAGGTATTTTCTGTACATGTTAACACTAACTGCATATCAACTGATGTGATTTATTTAATAACCTGTAAAAAATGTAGCAAACAATATGTTGGACAAATACTTCAACAAGTTTCTAAGAGAATGAATAATCGTCGCTTTGATATAAGAAATTATAGAGATCCTCAGTTTTCCTCTTATATTTCAACACACTTTAACACCAATAATCACTCTCTACTCTATGTTTCTTTCATGCCAATCGATATTGTGCATGGTGACATAAATAGACTCATAAAAGAAACTTACTGTTTTGATAAGTTAGATACTTTGTATCCTAATGGACTTCATGCTGATGCAATAAATAAAATTGTATAATTTAAATTGATATATTGTATATCTTTTATAGATATATAATTAAATGCATGATTGTTTGTCTCTAGTTTATTTTATTATTTTGTTGATAATTTGACAGGTACCTGGTCTTCCCATTCCCATAGAGAATATGATTCTGAGATACGTGAAGGCGAAGGCAGACTGGTGGACGAACACAGCTCATTACAACAGAGAGAGAATCAGACGAGGTGCCACAGTACGTAGCAGTTTTATGTTTTGTATCTATTAATGGAAATATATTTGATATTGTTAAAGGTCTTAATCCTTTTGATTATCTCCAGCAAAAAGAAATTTAAATAAAAGTTTTAATTTTAATAACCTGACACTGTAAATGTGCAGACATTGTGTGTGTGTGTGTGTGTGTGTGTTTGTCTGAATTCTACAGTAAAATATTACACAAATTTTCATCATTAAAAAATAATCATATGACCATATTAAATGCAACCTCTTTCCATATAGAAATATATCATGTAGTCATGTTCTTGTATGCAAATGAATGCAATGACAAACTAATTGGTCATTTGTAAATATTTACAGGTGGATAAAACAGTATGTAAGAAGAATCTGGGAAGGCTTACTCGACTTTATCTGAAATCAGAACAGGAAAGACAGCACAATTACTTGAAGGTATATAAATGGTTACAGAAATTTATGATTGGTTAGGTTTGCTGTTTAAATTTTATTTAATAGTATATTTATATTTAAAACATTGTTTCATTTTTATAGTTTTTTTTACAAGAAGAGCTTATTTTAAAACTTAAATTGATTATGAGACACAACATTGTAGCTGTGTATTGCAAGTGTAAAATGAAAAAAAGAGTTAAATGCAATTATACCAAATTGATTTATATGCAGTATGGACCATACACTTTTTGAGTTTTGGTGTAGGAAAGCTTGCACGTCCACTACTGTTACAAGATTACAAAGTAGGCTGCATAGATTTTTCATATGAGACTTCTATTTCATCATAAACACTTTTTAAGTTTTTTAAAAAAAAGTATCAAGGACATCAGTTAAAAATTTGTTACATGTATCAACAGTACCCTGGAAAAGGGCTGGTGGTGAGAGGATATAGCAACAGCGATGTCTATCCATGGAATAGGTGGTTCTGCATAATGACTTTAGTTTGCTGTCATCTTATTCTCTGACTCTTTGTGGTTTGCCATGTGTCGAAACAGAAAGAAGCATATCAGTTTTGATGCTGCTTGGTCCAAGCTCAGACTCACTGGAGTCACATGATGAGTCAAGATTCCTTGGTTTGATTTTCATCAAACTTCATAGTTACATTTAGGAAGTGACTGCTCCCTATTGATTTAGAGATAGTAAAGTGAAAATTTAAGGTCACTGAAGCAGACATGTAATTTTGTGGATTTCCACTCAATGAGTCTCGTTTCCAGGATCCAGTTTTCATCCAACTTTACAGGTAATCTGCATGCAAGTATTGACACTGACTGTGCCAGTTTTCAGTCTCACAGGTTAAAAGTTGGGGTGAGAGGAGCAGAGAGTATCATTAATAGATGTACAGTAGTCCCCCTCTTGAATGGCCACCCGATTCTTACGGCCAGAATCCCTTGGCACCGACAAGTTTGTATTCAAAAGTACCCCTCAAGAGCATCCACCCCTCTAATGCGACCAGCGGCCAGCATTTTAGTACAAAAAATGTAAAATGTGCCCCTCATGAATGGCCACTTTTGTTTCTTCAAATATTCCAGAACCAATAATTAATTCAAATCTTGACGCAAGGTAAGCAAATTTGATTATCTCTATCATAGATACACATCTCCGAGTGTCAAGTCTCCGTTAAAAGTGTTGACTAAAGATTTATAGTATATCATTATCAATAAAAGTCGATGTTTACAGGAAATGGGCTCAATAATGTTATGATAGAATTTTGGGATTTTGGGTTTAACACATGTCAGGTTCTTCTCTTTGATGATTGTAACCAGATGTAATTGTTATAATCATAACAGGGTCAGCATAGACTAAAAATAGATTTTGTACATTGGCACACACACACACAACCTTAAAAAAACAGCAGGGTACCAGACAAAGACCGGAAAAATCGTGTGACAACACATTATGGCTTCCTTTACAAGACTGTATTTTGTACACTCGACACAAGTTTTGTCTGCATAATTAAATCGCATACAGTCAGCAATAACCGAATAAATCATTACCAAACATTAAAATGTCATCATGTTAACGCATACATTATTTTAGAAGAAAGTCGGTTCTTCTACTCAATGACATCGGGGGTGGGGTGACTTGCCAAACAATTTTATGTAGAAAAGACTTGAAAACACAAGTTTATGTTGAAATAATTTGAATAAACAAAGTCATAACCAATAAGAAGGTTATTCATCAGCAGTGGGAAAATGGAGCAAATGGAAATTATGTATGTACCAAGATGTAAATGACGTTTTTGAATGTACATGTATTTGCAATGTGTATGACAACAATACCCGCTTGCATATCACACTTACGCCAAGAAAGAAAAAATAGTAACGTATATTCAGTTGAAATAAATTTGTTATTATAACAAAAAGAACCTTTTAATGAATAATGTTTCATTTAGACTATATTTAATGTTTTGAAGTACGTAGTTTTCTTACTATGTACATTACATATACATGTACTTCTCATAAAATAAATTTTGCCCCCCTCTGGAACGGTCACCCATCTTATAAGGCCACTTTCCCGGTGCAGCAGGGGTGGCAGTATAAGAGGGGGACTACTGTATTACATCATAGTGCAGAGAATAGTTTTAAAGCATAAAATTCAACAATATCTTTATGTTTCTCCATATAGGATGGTCCGTACATCACAGCAGAAGAAGCTGTGGCCATTTACACCACAACTGTGCACTGGCTGGAAAGCCGTCGCTTCTCTCCAATCCCATTTCCGCCACTATCCTACAAACATGACACCAAGCTACTCATTCTGGCCCTTGAGAGGCTGAAGGAAGCTTACAGGTAATTATCCCGCTTATGCCATGATACAAAGCAGGCAGATATATGTATTGCTTACTAATTGTAAGATCTTTTTTCCTAGATGGCATGCAGGAACATTATACAGTCTTACTCATTTAGACATAGATCACTTATATTATCAAGTTGCCTATGTTGATGGAAATGCAGTTTTCTTGGTCCAAAGTCATTTTATTCCTACCAATATTTTTCATCGTTTTGTCAAAATCAAGATAAAAAACAACTGTATATCTAATGCAGCTATCAGTCCTAAATTGAACAAATACTTTGTTTTCTAATCATTTATGTCAACAAGCTGCCCGTTCCAATGCTTACAATGTTCTACTGGAGAAAGTTATTTTATGTTTGCTGCTAAGTTTTAATGTTACCATTACATAAGCAACTGGGTATTTGTTTGATTCTCCAAATTTGTCTTACCATAGCAATTTCAAAAATATTATTCATCAAAGCATGCTGGCTAGTCTTCACTAAAATATAACACACCCTTCCGCAAAGGAAATTAACATAAAACTTGAATAAAATCAATGGAATCTGATTATGTGCATTTTCCAACATTATAGGTGATTGTAACCACATTAGTCAGAATATTTTTTTTAATTAATAAAATATGATGAAAATATGTGACAACATAAAATAACCATACCTTTACTATAAATATACAAACATAGTACAAATTAGGTTATTCATTTTGTCACAAAATTTGATTGTATTTTATTGATAAAATATCAAACTCCTGTATTGGAACACATTTATTGTGCAGTGAATGTATATAGTTTCATAGGAAAAAAGTTAACTTCATGTTTATAACCAGGTCCTATTATTCTACTATTACACTGCATAATTAATGAACAGTTCTTTCTCCTCTGTGCTTGCATCTCTAACGATATATTTCTTTTTTTTTGTTTTGATTAAATGAAAGAAAATGGTTAATGTCATTCTTTTCTAAAAACATACTTTCTTGATAGGCAGTCGTGTCCAGTAAAAACAAAGATGTCTTGGTTTTACTTAACAGTGGTGTAAAACAGAAGCAAAATTTACATTCTATTGAAACTTAATATATCACTGTCAAAGAAGGTAAATGTGTAGCATGTGGCAAAAGAGTGTGAAATATTCCTTTTTTGGTGGGTTTTCATTTCTATATGAATAGCTTCAACCCCTTGGGAACCTCAGTAGTATGATTACATGTTTCAGGCAGACCAAAATCTAGGTCAATTTAAAGTATTTGGAGCATGTAAACAGCTACAATCCAGCTACATGATATTGGCAACAATGAATATCATAGTGAATTGTTTTGTTGATCATGGGATATGTACCAAAAGAGGACAATCATCTTTTTGTTTTTAATTATGTGTTCTCTTTATGATGTAAGCTGGCAATATATGTATTTAAAACTCCTTTTTTTTTTTTCTTTCTTCATTTAATCAAAATTTCCATTGTTTATTTACAAACAAATTCCACTTGGTTGTTGTTATTTTTGATTCTCCATCTCCCTCTCAAAATTTTTAAAATTATATCTCTGTATCCAGTCATGTCAACAATATTACCTCAGGCCCAAGGATGTCAAGATAAATGATTACTGCAGTACCGAAAACATGCACCGGCTGATAATTCCTTAGGTCCCCTGGAATCCACATATTTCACTTTTAGACCCAGCTAATTTTACTCCCTCCTCCCAAAAGTCCAGTGGACTGAGTCTCAATTGAATCATAACATATTGAACCATGTAAGTGAAGAGATAGACAAAAAAGAGAGCATTGGGCAGAATTTTGCTTTGTTGACATAGTCTGTTTGAATTTTCAGTGTGAAGAGCCGTCTGAATCAGTCGCAACGAGAGGAACTGGGTCTGATAGAGCAGGCATATGACAATCCTCATGAGGCCCTGTCACGTATTAAACGTCACTTGCTCACACAGAGAGCTTTCAAAGAGGTAATCATTGGTCTTCTATATGTACTATACTTTTAAGTTCAAGTTGATTGGGCATATTCCACTGTTTTGTTCAAATCAGCCAGAAATACTACTGTTGAATCTTTCCAAGATTTTTAAATCCTTGCACACAAACTTAGTTTGTCAGGGAGTCAACATTGATCATCTATCCATCCCACACAGATTATTTTACTAGTATCTCTAGAACACTGAGATATATATTCATGGAACTTCATCTGGTTTTACATTATGGTTACTACCCATTGTCTTTTTTGAAGAACAAATGGAGTAGGGTAAGTATTTTATCTTCATTTTTAGCTCTACTAAGAGAAGGAGAGCCATTTGTACTTACCACAGCATGCATAATAGCTTGTGCATATGTACATACTCCAGGTATCTTCCCAGATGATAGGCCAATTTTTAGTGTTTTTCATATCATTTTCCTAGCTAGGACAGATGGAACAAGTGGCTAACTTTGTACATGTTGATTATTTGTACATTCTTGGTTAAGTTTCGTATTTAGTCCAGAGATAAGAGTGGGGGATTCGCACCTTGTATACATAGTATACCTGGAATCATGAAACAGTGATGTTATGTATCTTAACAAGTACTACAACCTAATTGCAAAAGTAGGTCACTGACACACATTTCATTCTTCATGAGCTGTGGGTAAATTTTTTAAGATTTTATTTCTCAAGCTCTGTTTATGCGAATTTGAAACTAGGTGATTGTTTGCATCTCATTTAGTACAACTCCCTTAATACAAAACAAGGTCAGTGTGAATTACATTTCACATTTTTTGTACATTAAGATTTCAAAATCAGGTCTTGTACTATATGGTTGGGACAAACTCAATGATTAATCATCTGTTGTACTATGTCTACCTTCAGTTTAGAAGAAATTTTACATCACACACACACACACACACATCACAAGTTATTGACATACTTATCTATAACTTGGGTGAAAATTTTTTTTTTTTTTTTTTTTTTTTGCAATTTCAATAAATAATTTCATTCTTTGTTAGCAAGAGTGTCTTCTTAGTCACAGAATAGTAATATTGTATATGCTATATTGGTATGTACTAAAAATACATTCAGGACTTTGCAATTTGTGCACACTTGAAAGAAAAAATGCTATTTCATAAAAAGACAATTCTTCATTTTTAAAAAAGGCAAATCTATTGAATAAAATTGAGAATCTTTCATATTTGGCAAATCATAGTTGACCAGGACCAAACTTCTGCTGCCAGGCACTTGTCGGACAAAAATTTGCTAGTGACAGGCATCTGCCAATCCAATTAGCACAGCCTTGCCTGAGATAAGTTTATGTTTGAGCAGTTCACATCATTATTTACAAAGGTTATGATGCCTCGCTGCTCATTCTTCTTTGGATTTTGCAGCTTAATACTAAGGACTTGGATTTTAGCCCAATTCATCATGTTATGTAATATTTAAGAGTCCCTGCATCTTTGCAATTTCAATAAATAATTTCATTCTTTGTTAGCAAGAGTGTCTTCTTAGTCACAGAATAGTAATATTGTATATGCTATATTGGTATGTACTAAAAATACATTCAGGACTTTGCAATTTGTGCACACTTGAAAGAAAAAATGCTATTTCATAAAAAGACAATTCTTCATTTTTAAAAAAGGCAAATCTATTGAATAAAATTGAGAATCTTTCATATTTGGCAAATCATAGTTGACCAGGACCAAACTTCTGCTGCCAGGCACATGTCGGACAAAAATTTGCTAATGACAGGCATCTGCCAATCCAATTAGCACAGCCTTGCCTGAGATAAGTTTATGTTTGAGCAGTTCACATCATTATTTACAAAGGTTATGATGCCTCGCTGCTCATTCTTCTTTGGATTTTGCAGCTTAATACTAAGGACTTGGATTTTAGCCCAATTCATCATGTTATGTAATATTTAAGAGTCCCTGCATCTTTGCAATTTCAATAAATAATTTCATTCTTTGTTAGCAAGAGTGTCTTCTTAGTCACAGAATAGTAATATTGTATATGCTATATTGGTATGTACTAAAAATACATTCAGGACTTTGCAATTTGTGCACACTTGAAAGAAAAAATGCTATTTCATAAAAAGACAATTCTTCATTTTTAAAAAAGGCAAATCTATTGAATAAAATTGAGAATCTTTCATATTTGGCAAATCATAGTTGACCAGGACCAAACTTCTGCTGCCAGGCACTTGTCGGACAAAAATTTGCTAGTGACAGGCGTCTGCCAATCCAATTAGCACAGCCTTGCCTGAGATAAGTTTATGTTTGAGCAGTTCACATCATTATTTACAAAGGTTATGATGCCTCGCTGCTCATTCTTCTTTGGATTTTGCAGCTTAATACTAAGGACTTGGATTTTAGCCCAATTCATCATGTTATATAATATTTAAGAGTCCCTGCAGCTTAATACTAAGGACTGTTGAATTTTAGCCAAATTCATCTTATGTATATTTAAGAATCCCTGCAGCTTGATACTAAGGACCGTTGGATTTTAGCCAAATTCATCATGCTATGTAATATTTAAGAGAGCTTAAAGGAGTTTTGTCATCATTTAGATAGTTACATAATCTTTTAGTCCACACTCATAATTTCGGTTTCCCAAAACAAGTTTTTATTATTAACCCCCTGGCCATGTGAGGTGTAATGACTAGGTCTCTATCCAATGTACCTCTCTCTGGTAGTTTGTTTTCATTTACATTAAAACATTTAAAATTTTACAGCAAGTAAAGCATTGAACGAGGTAAGAACTCTACCCTGGGTGCACAAATAAAGTTGAGTAAAATTCACAGGTTAAGTTGAGCTTTTGAGTGTCATATTCCACCTATTATGTTGAAGCATGTTTGAACTATTCCTTTGTAGGTGGGAATAGAATTTATGGACCTGTACAGCCATCTGATACCAGTATATGACGTAGAGCCACTGGAGAAGATTACTGATGCTTACCTTGACCAATACCTTTGGTATGAGGCAGACAAACGCAGACTTTTTCCACCATGGATTAAACCTGCTGATTCAGAACCACCACCACTCCTTGTTTACAAATGGTGTCAAGGTAGGTCGTTAGACTTGTGTGGTATGGACATGGCTTACAAATTGTGTCCAGGTGGGCCATTGTTACAAATGGTGTCAAGGTAAATCATTAGGCTGTACATGTATGGGCCTTGCTTACAAATGGTGTAAAGTTGGCATTAGTGCATTTTATGAATCATGTTTACAAATGGTATCAAGTCATTAGACCACAGAGATGGAAAAATTTGAACATTTTATTCTCTCCTGAAAACGAGATTTTCTTTAACTTTCTGGGAAACCCAAAAGTTTCTTTTCTCAGAATAAGGTTAAATTTAAAATTATTTTGTGCAGATATTTCTCTTTTGAGAATTAAAGATACATTTTTGATCATATATGATTTCTAACTCAGAAGACTGAGTACAATCCAGATATGTTAAGATCAGTGTTTATGCTAGTCAGATACCTCACAGTATTGACGAGTGTAAATGTTGTCATGCTTTGTATTCCCTTGATTTGTTGTTTGATTAAGGACATTGTTCACATTTTACGCCAAAGGGCTGGGTACATGTGAAGGTATTCTTTCATTTGATATTTTTTTATAATCATTTATTTTTAGGGATCAACAATCTTCAGGATGTATGGGACACAGGTGAAGGAGAATGTAACGTGATGATGGAGTCCTACTATGAGAAGATGTATGAAAAGATAGATCTTACACTGCTCAACAGATTGCTGCGTCTCATAGTGGATCACAACATTGCTGATTATATGACAGCCAAAAACAATGTGGTCATTAACTACAAAGTAAGTCAGCAATTCTTTCAAAACTGTCTATGGTGTGTGATTGTATTCCATTGTGAACATATTACTGCATAAATTGAAACATACAAATGCGAGTTAGTTTTATAAACACATTTGCCAGTTATGGTTTAGGATATTTTTTTTGGGTCTGACCTGTGAAGTATATTTCAAGATTTCGGTATATTGCTATTGAGATCATATTAGTGGGAAGCAGAATAAGTAAGCCCCATTTCTGCTGATGCTGTTGTCTTTTGATTGTTTTGGTCATCAGTCATCAGCAGCATTTTCAGCACTATTCAGTTATTTGTTGCGAGTACTGCTGGCTGGTACCAGTAGAAGGTTGTTGTGACCATTTCACAATGTAGATTATTAATCATCCTTAGGGCATGCAGGTGAATCAAAACATTTTGCAAAGCTTTTAAAGATTGTAAATGTCACTTATTTGTAAACAAGTGTTGATGCCTTTACCTTTGATTTACTTTTGATTTTTTTGATTAAATTAAATGAAGAACTTTCAGTTGAGAAGTTTTTATCTCTATAAAATAATGATGATAACTAGACTGCTAGCTCAACATCAAAATTATAGCAAAAGCAGGTAAATTTCATTTTTTTTAATTTTAATTTTTATGCTTTCTAAAATAGGTTACAAATGAGTTTGGTTTATCATCAGATTTTAACTCTAGCACTAGGATAGCTAAAACAAAGGTGCAACGTTTTCATTCCAGGACATGAACCACACTAATTCCTATGGAATAATCCGTGGCCTGCAGTTTGCTTCCTTCATTGTACAGTACTATGGTTTGGTAATGGATCTACTTGTCCTGGGTCTTCATCGAGCCAGTGAGATGGCAGGACCGCCACAAATGCCTAGCGATTTCCTCACTTATCAGGTACTTGATCACATGTAGTACACTGCACAAACCACATATTTGTGTGTTTTACACTAATAGTTTGGAGAAAAAAATGCATATCGATTTTTTTAATACATTTAGATTAAGCATTAAATCCAAAATTGAAAGTGTATAATTCTTGCAGTCCAAGTTTTGCATCTACAGATTCAAGCTATGAAAGATATGCATTGAGGACATGTTTTATGATGGCAGATTCTATCTATGCAATCAAGTCAGATACTCTCTGATATGACTAGCTCATTTTAAATGGTAGTACTTGATAAATGGCATCAAGCCAAACCATATAATTAATTGCACCAAGAATTGGTTCTGGTGTTTTTAGAAGATGTTTTTGCACATTCTTAAAGGACATGGTGAATGTGTTCTTAATTAAAGTTCAGTCTGGTATTATATGTTTGTGTTTTGTAGTAGAGACATAATATACCCAATACATTTCTTTTTTAAATTGTGGCTGGTTCCAAACCAGGGAGTTCAATCTGTAATTTTGATTCATGAAGAAAACAAAATATGTCTTTGACACCAAATCTTTAGTTGAAAAGAGATAATGGCTTAAACGCCAATAAAAATTCCCTCTCGGATGTTAAAGCCATTTGAATTTAACATAAATCAAAGATTGACATAATAAGCACATTTTTTCACATGAAAAAAATTGTCAGATATACATTGGAATATTTTTAATATAGACAAGAAAACTCTTCAGAAAAATTGTGAATTCATGGTGCCATGTCTCTGCATATTAGAGCCTGCTTCCATTTTGCTGGTGGGAATCTATTCAGTTCTTCCATATAGAAATTGCTTAACTTAAATGTGAATATTTTGGACAATGTGAAGATATTTCTCATTTACTTCACAACAAGAATATTTAAGAGATAGGCAGCTATTAAATGTGGAGATGTAACCTGTTTTGCAAAAACTAATCAAAATCCAAAACATATTTCAAAACATTTCTTAGAAAGGTTACTATATGCCAGGAAAAAATGCTTTATAAACTTATGTGCCCCTGGAAGATTCTTCAGTTTAATAGAAAATAGCCATGTGCAGATTTCTAAACAAGAAGAAATGTGCAATATTTCAAAAGGATGTGAAAAGCCTTGTGATGAATGCAAAGGTAAATCTTGATGCACCAAGTTTCTAAACCAATTTGTACATCAACCAGCTCATAGAGGTGTTAGATTAAAAGTTGTCATTCAGTTTATCACAGTATAAGATTTCTTTATTTTAAAAGTATTTTAAACTTTAAAAATCACAGATATCTTATATACAACTATACTGACACGTATACAACAATTGACTGTGCCCGACATTGTTAAGAATTAAATTATATAGCACATTTAAAAAGTAATTTGTTGCATCTACTTATAAAAATTTAAATGTCATCATTCCACAGAGATCTCAAAATACATTTCTTACCATTAGATAATATTATCACCATTGACAACACATACTTTCTCATTACTTCATTAAATTTGAATATGTTATAGTTTACAAACATGTTGGAGGCACTGTTTCATCTTGGAAAGCTGAATAGAAAATGAAAACAATTATGACCAATAAATAGTTTTCTTTTCATGCATTCACTGAAATTTGTCCACAGAGGAGCATACTATATTATGCAGAAATAAGATTTTTGAAAAATATAATTTGGATTATCAATGAACAATTCTAAAATCTATGTAGAAGCACATTATATCTTGTCATATCTTCATTATCTGACTTAATGGATTTAAAAATACAACACAAATACATGCAACTGTTGACATATATAAGAGCATTGCCATTAAGATGTACAGGGGGAAGGAGATTGGAATTTGAAAGTAGTGGACTGAAAGACCATGCATACAGAGTTTTGTGTATTCTCTAATGCGTTTTGTTCACATATCTTTAAGTTTCCATAAACCTTTGTTAGCAGGACTTGTCAATGACATCATGTGAGCAAAACTAAAACTAAAGAAATGACACATTTGGTGGAAGATATATCCTTTTGTGACACTAATCCAGTTTATAATTTAACTATATTAAATAACAAATTGGGAAAGAACAATTTCCTGCCTCATCCCATTGGTTACAACAAAAGAGTTGGATATTACACTTTGCCAATGCACATAGTACAACTGTTTTACATTCCAATTAACTTAAGTATGAACTATATAGATGGGTATTTGAATATCAAATAGCTTTTTAAAGAATATCCATTGATTGACCCTATAATATATGCCTGAAAAGCATGCAAACACTGGGCTGCCATATTCTATATAATAGCTGACAGTTTCCTTAAAAGTATAGAGGCATGCATCTGTTGCTTTTTGATACCAAACTGATTATCAGAGATTGTAAATTCACATCTTTGTTATATGATGCATTTTAATGATTTTTAAAAGAAAGAGCTACATGTTCGTAGTTATTTTGTCCATCAGGTTACCAGTTGTGCCATTTGGTAGCAGTATAATTGGTAACTTATGAGTCAACACACATGTCTATTTCAGGATGTGGCCACTGAAGGCAGTCATCCAATCCGACTCTACTCACGATATATAGACAGAATTCATATTTTCTTCAGGTAAGAGTTAGTACAGAAATACATTTTCTGAAAGAGAACTAATGAACATACTTTTCATAACAAAAGTGCTTTCCAGCCTCTCTCGAATTGTTTTATCAGGTTGATTCAACAGGTTTATGATAGTTCATGTGGTTCAAGAGCAAGATCTGATTTGCTATTGAGTCCTTAAGATGTCAACACTGATATGTATAAAGTTGGAAGCATCAACATCTTACTGCGAGAACAATTAGTGTCATAAAGCTTGTTCCATCATCAGTTGACAACACAACTGGAGGTCAAATTTGCAAGAATATCTCATATAGTTGGATGTCTATGTAGACAAGGTTGCATAGATAAGCCAAAATGATTTAGTCGTACTATACTAACAGTGATTCCTTTTTCAGAAACTGTTGACCACCATTTCTTTTTGTTGAAGAGCAATGGTAGCTAAGGAATTCTGGTGTATTTTCTTTTACCAAACAAATTTGTCTAATATGTTCCAACACTTTCCATCCATATCTGTCTGTTCTAACCAATTTTAAGTTTTTCATTTGGGTCAGTTTTCAGGCATTTAAGTTGCAGAGCCATGCAGCATTTTATGTTAATGTGTTTGATGGGTACCACACATATCAACCAAAGGTAGGTCACTGTGACCTGAATTGACTTTAGTAAAGTTTTATGTTTAGATCAGTTTCTTGGGTATTATTTGCCCCAGAAAACAGACCAGGAAAAACAAGACCCTTCAGCATGTTTGAACTTTCATATTCTTTTTAGCAGTTTCTTTTTTAATCCTTTTGACCAAAGTTTCTTATGGTCCTTAAGCATACCTGCCAAGTGTTATGATTTTCCACAAGTCTTACAGAAATGATTGTAAAAATATGAACTTGTGGAATAAAAGAAAAATTACATAAACATGATTGTTACTGTAAAATCTGAGTATTTACTTCTCCATGTTTGATTTGGATCCAACTTAATAGATTCAGTGGAGTTGATCAGGGAACCAAACTAATTATACACGAGTTCTTCAAACACTTGAACTCCATATTTTTTATGCAAAATGTCTGCATGATTAAGCTGCTGAAAACATTTTTTAAAAATAGCACGCAACCAAAACATGGTCAAGACAAAACAGACAAAAAGCCTTTTAAAAAGTGTTACTATCAGAGAAGAATAAAAAGGAATGTTAAGATTGGAGGATGGTGTTGAAAAGGCAGGGAGGCAACAATTACATTTATTGGATATCATGTGTTGATTTGAATATGTCTCATGGTGGGAGAGATGACTGCTGTCACCACATGAAGAAAAAAATGATGGATTATGTTAAGTTGAGAGATGGCAGTAAACCATTGAGCTTCTTTATTTTGAACATAATAAATGTCTTTGGAGGGAAAAGAGAATCCACACAAAGTTCATAGCATCTTCCCAAACTCATTAGTATATAATAAAATCTTATGTTATCACAGTTCATATGATAGGAAGCTATAGAGAGTGCATAACTACTCCAGAATTGGACACCAGTCCATCATAGATCAAAGCCACAACTGTCATTTGACACGGATGCATTGAATGAAGTAAGTTTCTTAATAAGGGGCACAACATTAACTGAGAATCTGTGACTTTGGTATCCATTGCATTTTGATTCTAAACTGCCTGCAGCTTAGTCTTGCAGTTTATATCAAATCATGTATATGCTTGTTTGTTTGATTAACTGCACATCAACAGCTGTAAAACTACCTAGCGCCAAAGTAATGGTAGTGATATGTCTTGCCAAGAGACTTACTGCAATAGTCAACCTGTGCTGAGCTGGACAGCATTCAAACTTTTGATCTCCTGTTGGCATGTCCAGTATGCTAATTACTGAGCTGCTTTGGCTGCCCACATAATTAATTTTTGAAAATTACTTATTTCTTTCAGATTTTCTGCAGAGGAGGCAAGAGACTTGATTCAAAGATATTTGACTGAGCATCCAGATCCAAACAATGAAAACATTGTTGGATATAACAACAAGAAGTGCTGGCCTCGAGACTCCAGAATGAGGCTGATGAAACATGATGTCAATTTGTAAGCATTAATTGCCTTGTTTGTTTTGCCTGTGATTTTGCAAGATTTTGGATGATACAATTATATATATATGTGTGCGTGTGATGATGGTTCATTTTATATAATTTAGAACATGTTGTAACCATCCGTCCATCTGCCTCTTAATCAGTTTTGTTTCTGTATAGTAACTCAGTTAGTCCATCTTTGGGAGTTAAATAATTCAACTCTTTGGATGGTCTTATGCCTTTGAGAAACCTATGGGTTTACAGTTTAACGTTAAGGTCACTGGTTGAAAGAAAAATGGATTCTGCACAATAAATCTCGCTTTACCACAATATTCAGTTGCCAAACTTTATGGATGGCTTCCACTTATAGTAAGGAAGAAGCCTAACTTGTTTAGGTGAAAAGGTTAAATCTCAAGGTCATTGATTGAAAGAAATAGGTTTATGTGCACTGAAAGAAGTTTTACATCACAGATGTGGAGCAGACTTTATGAATTGTTTGCATTTGAGGAAAGGAAGAAGCTTTATAATTTGAGGTTCAGAAGGTCATGGTCATTCTGACCAAAAAATGTAAACCTGTTGCCGCACAAATATGTTATTAGTTTTGTATTGTCACCAAAGTGTATGGACAAGTTAAGTATTGTTACCAAATTTTATGGACTGATTATGTATTGTCACCAAAGTTTATGGATGAGTTATGTATTGTCACCAAAGTTTATGGACAAGTTATGTATTGTCACCAAATTGTATGGACCAATTATGTATTGTCACCAAAGTTTATGGATGAGTTATGTAATGTCACCAAAGTTTATGGATGAGTTGTGTAATGTCACCAAAGTTTATGGATAAGAAAGAAGCCATTTGATTTTGGAGTCTATATGTCAGAAGTTTATGTCACAATGGCTGAAAGAAGAAAATTGTGTATAATAACTTTTGCTCTGGACTTGTGCTTTGACCTAAGCTTGCATTCTAAATTTGTTGAATTTAAGGTTAAAGTTCAAGATCATTGTGGCTCTAAGAAATATTGGTTTTGCAGAATAACTTTCATTCTAGGTAAACTAATGGTTTGTGCACATTTAAGTTTAGCGCAAGAACACATACCTTGACCAAAGGTAAATGTCATTGAGACTTGCTAGTCAGTAATCACCCACATTGGCCATATTTTTCTGGTGCTACTTGAGGAGTATTAAACATGTGGCAGACATATAAAGTGCGCTTCATAGTACTCTTGTTTTGTGTCTTGTTTAGTTTACTCCCTAATCAAACCCAGCTTGGTTGGGGTATATGATTATTTTTTAAAAAGTGCACTGAGTGATAAAGGAAAAACAAGTTACTTTGTTAGTACTGAAATATAATTGCAAGTCCAAAAAAGTTTACAAGTATAAAATATGTGTGAATTTAGCAACACAGTTCAAGTTTTTAAATTGTTGTATACAATTATTGGTAAACTAATTATATAGGAGTATGTGTTCCTTTAATATATTGTGAACATTTGAAATCTTTGCAGATTGAGAAAACTCGTATAAAGCATATAAACTAGATTTTTTGTTCAGTGATCTGTGTGTAAGATCCAAGATAAGTAGAAGTATATTTTACAGATATAAATTTTGAATTGGATTGACGGGAGAGAGTCCAGTTGTCCTCTTTGTTTTTTCTTTGCCCCATCAACCGTACTCACGGTTTACATATTAGACTTTTTTTAAAGCCTGTGTCAGGACATTGTTACTGTAAATTTTCATTGTTGATGCCTGATGTTAACAGCAACATGATGAAATTGTTGATGTTAATGAGTAGTACCTTTAATCAGTTATAGCTTATTGTTAATTAATCAGATTAATTAATTTAATGAAATGGAATGAAATCAGATTAACTTCTCTTTTCAAAATGGCCTTTACATTCTAATTTTGCCATCAGAGGCAGAGCAGTGTTCTGGGACATTAAGAACCGACTACCGAGGTCCGTGACAACAATTAATTGGGAAAACAGCTTTGTGTCTGTGTACAGCAAGGACAACCCCAACCTTCTGTTCAATATGTCTGGCTTTGAGTGTCGTATTCTGCCTAAATGTAGGACCACACATGAAGAGTTCACCCATAGAGATGGAGTATGGAATCTGCAAAATGAGGTTTGATCTTAAAAAAAAACAAAAATAACAATAAACTTTGAATTGATGCTTCATATCTGTAGATTGCTTTAATTTCAGGTTTGAGTATTCACAATCATTTTTCCATAACAATAACTTTATTTATTTAATTTGTTCAAAATGTTGTGTACAATTTTGCAATTAAAATATCTTTGGTTCTTAAACCATGTAACTACTTGATTCACATTTTCTAGCACATGGTTCATAGCTTTCAAATACAAAATAGATGACATGAATTACAGGTTGACATAGCTCTACAGTATATTTATGCAAATAATATAAAAATATGATTGTATGATCCAACTGTTTGGTTAATATGTTTCTATTATCGTATCCACTTACTAACTAAAGCTTATGTAAGACTTGTATATTCACTAAATCTTAAAAGTCCAACTGCACACAAAATAGTTTGTGCAGTGACCTTAAGCAATTTCTCTTTTGAATACGTTCCCCGATCACATTACTTTAGGGATATTAGCCTGCTACCTCGCGTATCCAGCCCTACCAAAAGACGAAAATTCATCTTTCCTGTCTATGTCATATAGACAAATGGCAATAACTCTTGCCCCTTACCTCCCCTTGCTACCCGCTAGGTGTCACTTCTTTAGTTTTTTAGCTTCGCTTGTACTGTGCAAACACGTACAATTAGACCTCCAATGAATCCAAGTCGCCTTTTCTAGACTTCGGACCATGTTGCAACGTGGTCAAGCACGCTTATGGCGGTACTAGCATGTAATACATGTAGCACTCAATAATTTCGCTTATTCCGTATGTAACGTAAAGTTACGATATTAGTGACTTAATAACGTGCTGCATTGATAATTTGTGCTTTATTTACCTGCTTTGTCGTTTCAGTAGACTTCAAAAAAGTCTTTGAACGACCAAGTTGCGACTATTTAATGGCGGACTTCGTGTTGTAGTCACGAGTTCACGCGACACTTAATCATTTCGCTTCCTCCGTTAGTTACGGTTATGGAATAGCGACTTAATAGCGTGCTGAATTGTTAATTTGTGCTTTGTTTATCTTCTTTTTCGTTTCAGTAGACTTAGTCTCTGAACGACCAGTTGCGACTATTTAATGGCGGAATTCGTGTTGTAGTCACGAGTTCACGCGACACTAAATCATTTCGCTTCCTCCGTTAGTTACGGTTATGGTAATAGTGACTTAATAGCGTGCTGAATTGCTAATTGTGCTTTGTTTATCATCTTTTTCGTTTCAGTAGACTTCGTCTTGAACGAACCATTGCAACACGCTCACGACGATAACTAGTGTTGTCATTAAGAGTTAACATGGCACGGAATAATTTGACTACTCCGTTAGTAACGGTTATAGTATTATCGAATTAATAATATGCTGAATTTTTTAATTTGTGCTTTGTTCTCTTCTTTTGTCGTTTCAGTAGCAAAGTCGACTACGAAGGCATGAATGGCAAAATGGGTGTTGGCAATGTGGAAATGGAGGAAATTATGTTGACATGGTTTAGGCTGCCCAGTGGGTGTAAATTTCACCGCAGGTCCGTGCATGGCTTTCGGGCCTGTAAGTCCGGACGCATGGAGTCTATGCTGGATCAATTGGATCCATTTTAATATGCACTTTCGCCGTCCGTCCAGCTGGCCATCCAGCCGACACCGTCAGTTCAGCCGGCACTTCAGCAGGCACCAACCGGCATTAGCCGTCCATCCGGCACCGTCCGTTCAGCCCAAATGGCACCGGACGGCCAGCCGACCTTCCAGCTTGCATCAACAGGCACCGGCCGTTCAGCCCAAATGGCACCGGTCATCCAGCCGACCTTCCAGCCGGCATCAACCGGCACCGGCCGTCCATCCGGCAACGACCGTTCAGCCCAAATGGCACCGGTTGTCCAGCCGACCTTCCAGCCTGCGTCAACAGGCACCGGCCGTCCACCCGACAACGACTGTTCAGCCCAAATGGCACCGGTCGTCCAGCCGACCTTCCAGCCGGCATCAACCGGGCACCGGCCGTCCATCCGGCAACGACCATTCAGCCCAAATGGCACCGGTCGTCCAGCCGACCTTCCAGCCGGCATCAACCGGCACCGGCCGTCCATCTGGCAACGACCGTTCAGCCCAAATGGCACTGGTCGTCCAGCCGGCATCAACCGGCACCGGCCGACCATCCGGCAACGACTGTTAAGCCCAAATGGCACCGGTCTTCCAGCCGGCATCAACCTGCACCGGCTGTACATCGGATTTACGGAGATTATAGTGATGTACCCGTCAGTCAATCTACACTACTGGTTACATATCACTACCATGAGAGAAATGTTATAGATGAATCTCCGTCCAGTCAGACCATTCGAGAGGCAGGTGCCGGTCATAGCCGGACCTTCGCCGACATTCCGGCCGACCATATACCAGACAAATCAGTCGGTATTGCTGGTGTACACCTCCCGTCACGTCAAATACGTGACGGTGTGATTTTAAAACAAGGGAGAATTAGTGACATTATCAGAGGTGACGGAATTGAGTTATCTATGCCACTTGGTATGCGCTACCCAGATATGGCAGCTTTACCAGAACAGGACTTTCAGGCTGACCATTCGCCAGTTCAATCAGCCGGCAGTGCCGGCCGTCCATATGTTCACGGCTTCTCCACAAGGGAGATTTAGTGAAAGTGTCAATTATGACAGAATTGCGTCATCTAGGTCACCTGGTATGCTGTACAGATATGCAAGCTGTACCAGAACCAACATTCCCTCTGAGCGAATGGTAGATGGGCGCGCAGTGCTGGCCGCACTACATAAGCATTATGTAATTATTATTACCTTACAGCTGGCACCAACCGGCACCGGGCGTCCATCCGGCAATGACCGTTCAGCCCATATGGCACCGGTCATCCAGCCGACCTTCCAGCCGGCACTAACCGGCACCAGGCGTCGATCCGGCAATGACCATTCAGCCCAAATGGCACCGGTCGTCCAGCCAAGCTTCCAGCCGACACTTGCCGGTACTGACCGTCCAGCCCAACAGGCACCGGTCGTCCAACCGTATGGAGATTTTAGTCATATACCAGTCCGTCCGACTGTACCGCTGTACCAGCACGGGGACTTTTATCATACCGCAATCCGCACAAATCGGATTGACGAAGATTCTAGTGATGTTTCCGTCTGTCAATCCGTACTACCGGTTACATATCACTTCCATGACACAGATGTTGGCGATGAATCTCTCGATCCAACCCGACCATTCGAGCGGTCGGTGCCGGTCATAGCCGGCCCATCGCAGTCATTCAGGCCAAACATATGCCAATCAATTCATTCGGCATTGCCGGCCGTCCATAGGCTAACAGCTCATCCACAAGGGAGAGTGAATGCCTTTATCAGAGATGACGGAATCGAGTCATCTATGCCACCTGGTATGCATTACCCCGATATGGATGCTTTACCAGAGCAAGATTATGCACATAGTGAGTGCGATGAATCGCAGGCAAATCAGCTGTATGCAGATCCAACTATGGAACGGACTGAGTTCAGCTTCAAAGCCGCAGTGGAGGAAATTTATAGGGTGTTGGCCCCTTCAGAATGCCCTCCACCTCCTGCTGCCATTACCGACTATAAGGTTAGAGCGTCGGTCGATCTGGATGAGGGGGAAGAGACTCTATCCTTCCGCCTCCTTCCCCAGTCGACAAAAATTAAGGAAATTAATGACCGTCTGTCGACACGTATAGGGGATCCAGGAAATGCTAAGGCGTTCTTTTCTGAAAGCCAAGTATCAGCGTCGTTTTCAGGTCGATGGTACAAAACTCACTCCGATGCGTTCAGTACTGAGGTCCCGGCTCTGGATAAAAATATGGCAGCAGTCCATATGTCTGCTCCATTGTCTTATAAAGTGGACAAAACTGTGTTCAATGCCACGTCCAAGCTGGTTCGAAATGTAGTCGCTACGTCTTCACTGTTAGACCTAGCCTCCCTAGCCATTTTCAGGATCGCTGAAAAATCTGGCAATGAACATGCTTGGGAATCGACGGCCCGGTTAGCTAGGGTTCTTAACAGGGCAGCTCACCATTCCATGGCCAATGCGCTGACTGCTTCTGCCAACCTAGACCTGATACGTCGTGACGCATGTCTGAAGGGCACGTCGCTTAAACCCCATCATAAGCTGGCTAGATATGACCGACGCACATTTCACGTCCCTATCCCACGAGTAGCGGACATTTCTCCGTTGTGCTTGTCGGAACTCGGTTTATCAGTTCCATGTCATACCTTTTGGCCTCAATTTAAGCCCTTGGGCAGTACCAAGGTTATGGATTACGTCGTCACCCTGTTCCGCTCGACTTCATCTATTGCGTCGGCAGTATATTTGGACGACATCCTCCAGAAACATTTGTCAAGTTCTACTCTGCTCAAAGGCAGAAACGATCTTATATCACTTTACATCATATAGGCTTTCTCGTGAACTGGATAAAGTCTGATCTCTGTCCAATCCGGATTTTTGGTCCATCTGGGTGTGGAGTTTCTCCCGATCTGAATCTGGTAAGGCTTCCTCGAGTTTGCGATCATCCAGATAATTGCACTCGTAGAGTCCGTTTCCGACAGGATGCGCATTTTAGCGAGAGAGTTGCAGATCCTCGGATTATTCAATGCGGCAGCAGACTTGATCCCGCTCAGCCGTCCTTTTATGCGCCCTTTACAAAGGACATTGCTAGCGTAATTGCTCCCTTTTCAAGTCCCTTCGATCACAGAAAACAGTCATGCTCACGCCAGAGATACGATCATTCTTGAGTCAATGGCACAACCCCTGTGGGCTGTCTACAGGGATTACTCTGGAGATACCCCAAGCGGGGATAACGGTATGTTCCGCCACTAGTACCTACGGTTGGGGTGCCCACCTGTTGCCGGACTTCGATACTGTCAGCGGCACGTGGGTGCCAGGGGCGAGACCCTTTCCACATCAACCTTTCAGAAATAACATCTGTCATCAATGCCTTTCATTTCGGGCAGGATCAACTCTTATTACAAACTGCCCTCATTATGTCAGACAACATTGTGGTGGTGCTTTGCCTCAAAACAAGGGGACACCAATCACCAGACCTGTGCAATCTGAGCTGGCAGTTTCTACATTGGTTCGACAATCTCCACCTCAATGTACAATTCAGACACATTCTTGGCAGGCTCAATGTCTTGGCTGACACTCTATCTAGTCATTCACACAGAATGGTCACTCCATCAATCGGACTTTCTTCCAATTGACACACTTTGGGGACGTCCGATGATTGATCTTTTGCAACAAGGTGAAATCGCAAGTTGTCCACCTTTCATCTCACAGGTTCCAGACCCAGAAGCTTGGGTCGTGGATGCTCGATCAATCAGCTGGGAAGGGTTGTGGTCATTCTCCTACCCTCCCACGGTCTTGGTACTGAAATTAATCCAGAAGTTAAGGGGTCAGAACTGTTAGATGGTCCTGATTGCCCCTCTCAGATGGAACAATTCCTGGGTCTCCGATCTACTCAATCTAGGCGATAGATCTACCCAGGAAGATTACAGTCAGCACAAGTATTCGCAAGCAACCGCGGCCAGGGGTGTTCCACCCCTGTCCGGACCGTCTTTATGTTCAAGCCTGGCTCTTGTCCAGACAGCCTTGCAAGACAAACAATTTAAATCTTTGATTGCGGAGAGAATCTCGAGAGCAAGAAGGCCCTCTATTCTGAAGGTTTACGAGGGCAAGTGGCATGTTTTCAGGGACTGGTACCATATCATTCACATTGTTCCTCTGAGTGTCACAATCCCTCAACTGGCCAACTTTTCTCTGGCTTTTCGAGGAGAAACAGCTGGCTCCAGTTATTATCAAATGCTACCGCTCCATGATATCAGACACATTCCGCCATTCTGGTACATGTGCTATCAGCCATGACAAAGATTTGTCAGATCTTTTAGACACTTTTAAAAAATTCAATCGACTTATATCCCTCACCCTGTTTCCAAATGGAATCTGTCCTGGGTTTTAACATGACTCAATTCAGACAGTATTGAGTCTTTAACCCACGATTAGTTAAAGCTACTATCATACAAATTGGGTTTCTTGATAGTCTTAGCTTCAGCATGCAGGGTGAGCGAGTTACATGTCCTTTCTAGTGACCCGAACTCTCTTCCGTTCCGATCAGAGGGTTTGATGGTCCTCTTGACGCAGCCAGGCTTCGTAGTCCAAAATAGATTACCATACATTGGCGATCAACGAGTCGTCATTAGCTCGCTTCTTTATAGATAAGTCAGGATCAACAGCCATGTAAGATCCTGTTTGTGCACTCAACACCATTTCAATGCATAGAGGTGAGTCAGGTCACATACAAGCACCTCTTTCTTCTGGTGATAGCTGGGACATGAGATATCTCCATTCAAGCCCTTGCTTCATGGCTGAAGTGGGTTATACGCTCGGCATACTCTGAGGATTCGCAAATCAGTCACCTTATAGAAGCTGTTGGCTGACATGCAGAGTCAACCTTCTACAGTTTTATCTTCAAGTTTGTACTCACAGAGGCAAACATTGATTCTAGTAGGTCCGGTGTTGGGCAGCCCAGACGCCCACCAGACCCATGTGCAACAATCAGCACAGCCTATTAGCTTCGCTGGATTCGCCAGATAAATTTTCGTAGGTAAGAAGATTTCAATAACTATCTTCTTAACCGTATAAAGGGGTCACATATCATGTGACCCTGGGCTGTGTTGCTGATTGAAAATTAGGAGACCGGGTTATCATTCACATGGGGAATCCAACCATCATTCCCTAGAGGATACCCGGGGTGGAGGTCAAATGCTCCGCATTCCCTCCTCCTATTACTTATTCTCCTAAAGTAATGTGATCGGGGAACGTATTCAAAGGAGAAAGCAAATTTTGTAGTAAATTATGTTTCTCCGAGAATACTTACCCGATCACATTACTAAGAAACCCTCCCAACCACCCCGCCATTCGAGCATCCTCGTGTTTTATATACTGCTCAGCTTAAAAACTAAAGAAGCGACACCTAGCGGGTAGCAAGGGGAGGTAAGGGGCAAGAGTTATTGCCCTTTGTCTATATGACATAGACAGGAAAGACGAATTTTCGTCTTTTGGTAGGGCTGGATTCGCGAGGTAGCAGGCTAATATCCCTAAAGTAATGTGATCGGGTAAGTATTCTCGGAGAAACATAATTTACTACAAAATTTGCTTTCTCAGTAATTTTCTGAAATACATTCAATTGGTTTGTGTTTAAACAAATGTTGTGTTGACATACAGTGGACTCGACCTCTTATGTTGTTAGTACTGATTTATCTCCCATAAGTTATACTTGTACGTTTTTTTTAAGACAGTTTGCCAGAAGGGGAGTTGTTTCAGATCATGTGCATAACAGATGCTTAAAAGTATTGGTATGCCATGGGTTTACACTATTACATACACATAGCCCAATTTTCCTTTTGTTTTCAGGTTACAAAGGAAAGAACAGCTCAGTGCTTCCTGCGAGTGGATGATGAATCGATGAACAGGTTCCATAACAGAGTGAGACAGATCCTCATGGCTTCTGGATCTACAACTTTCACAAAAGTGAGTCTTTGTAAAAATATAAAAAAAGATTCATTTACTTTTTTAATAGAAAAAATGTCTGCTACAAGGAATAGGAAATTTGGTATTCCCTTCTCTCACCCCATCATACCTACAAAGATATGTGGCTTATGCAGATAGCCATGCTGAAGTATACAAAATTGTAGCACTTCACAACTGTAATTCTTTCCAGCTTGCCCCAGAACTACTACAGCTTTTTCCCCCTTATATCTTTCTTCACTATAATGTTATTCTGGATATGATGCATTTGCCTCATGATCTTCTATCTGCATTTTTTCATGTCTCAAAATTTATCACAGCATACAGATATTAAAATGTGTACCACTTTATCACGACATACAGATATTAAAATGTGTACCAATTTATCACAATATACAGATATTAAAATGTATACAGATTTAACACAACATACAAATATTAAAATGTGTAAAGATTTATCACAGCATACAGATATTAAAATGTGTACCAATTTATCACAACTTACAGATATTAAAATGTGTACAGATTTATCACAACATACAGATATTAAAATGTGTACAGATTTATCACAACATTTCAGATATTAAAATGTATACAGATTTATCACAACATACAGATAGTAAAATGTGTAAAAATTTGTCACGACATGATATTAAAATGTGCAAAGATTTATCACAGCATTAGAGATATTAAAATAGTGTAAAAATTTATCATAACATACAGAAATTAAAATGTGTAAAAATTTATCACGACATACAGATATTAAAATGTATACAGATTTATCACAACATACAGATATTAAAATGTATACAGATTTATCACAACATACAGATATTAGAATGTTTAAAGATTTATCACAGCATTACAGATATTATAATAGTGTAAAAATTTATCACAACATTACAGACATTAAAATAGTGTAAAGATTTATGACGACATTACAGATATTAAAATAGTGCTTATAAAAATCGAGTTGCAAACAACATCAAGATATTAATTGTGATTCAGATGTTCTTAGTAACCTGTCCCTGTATAGTAAATTTTTTCACAATGCATATTTTATTATTCCATTCATTTTGTTGCTTGTTTACATTATAGATTGTAAACAAGTGGAATACTGCCTTAATTGGCCTGATGACTTACTTCAGAGAAGCTGTTGTCAACACACAAGAATTGTTAGATTTGTTGGTGAAGTGTGAAAACAAGATCCAAACTCGTATTAAGATTGGTCTGAACTCTAAAATGCCCAGTCGATTCCCACCCGTGGTTTTCTACACCCCCAAGGAGCTGGGAGGACTGGGGATGTTGTCCATGGGGCATGTGCTAATCCCTCAGTCGGATCTGCGGTGGTCAAAACAGACAGATGTTGGAATTACACACTTCAGGTCTGGGATGAGTCATGATGAGGACCAGCTGATTCCTAATTTGTACCGGTAAGTCTGACAGAATATTTTCAAGCTTTTGTGTTTAGCAATAGATCATAATATCTATTTTACCTGGGTTTACAGATAGCATTATCATCATAACCCTGATTACATGCAACATTATCTCCTTTTGTTAGCTTGGAATCCATGTCATTTACTATGGAACTTGTAAATTTGTCTTGATAGGAGACCAAAAATTGGACCTGATTAAACACTGACAACCATTTTTACCTGGAAAAAAATCTACACATTTACATCCAAATTACCTACCATATGTACTCGCATGTTCACGTATAAGCTGACCCACAAACTAAACAGGTATAAACCTAAAAAGTAAATGACCCATGTTTAAGCCGACCCACAACTCTGAGACATCTCAAGATGCATGAGGTAAGTTCTAAATGCATTTATTTAGGCAAACTTGTTTTAACAAAAATTACATGTAGACTTATCTTGAGGTTGGCATGCATGATTATTAAAAAGAAATGGTAAAAACTAGTTTGAAAAGTAATTTATTTAATTTTCTGTTTCTGTTTTCTTATTGTTTCTGCCTAATTTAGTTTTGTGTATAATTTGATCAATTATTACTCCATCAAGTCGTTCCCTCGCCACTCTTGCGGAGGTGGATTTGCTGTCATCACAATGAATTCTATGATAAAATGTCTTAAACACAACACAACCTTCAATTTCTGCCACACATTGTTAGAACTAGTCTGAACAACACTCACACTAAAACAAAAGGTCAGTCCATTTTTTCTGCCTCTACCGCCCTCCTCCTAGTAGAGAAAACAAGCTGGCTGAATCTCACATTTTGGAGCAGTTTCTGAATCTCCTGGATTATGGAAATTCGATAGGTGGCAACCTGATTATTCTTGGAGATTTCAACTTTCACTTTGTCCTGGAAACCGATAAACATCAAAACTCCTAGATTCCATTCATGTTTTCAACCATAATCAGTCAGTTAACCATTTCACCCATAAAAACATGGTCACATTTTAGACTTGATTCTTCATAGACCTGATAATATTTCAATGGTCAAATCCTTGTATTCCACAATCTTGCATCAGATCACCTCTGCATTATATGCCATCTGCCATTGTCAGTCTCTAACCCTCCACCTTTATTATGCTACTAAGAGAAGCCTCCATATGATAAATAGAACAAAATTAATGCATGACATCATAGCAAAGCTAACAACTTGCTAACCACCTACAGCAGAAGAACTTGATAACTGCCTGCATTCATTGCTTCAAAAGCATGCCCCAGCCACAAAGTGAGAGTATCAATTCAAGTGTTCTCTGTGGTATAGCAGTGTTGGGGACCAGTTTTGCACTGCTAAAGGAGATCGCTGTAAAGGAGAGAGGCTTTGGCTTTCCACCAGACTCATTATTCGTAAACAAATCTATGAAGCTGCTAAGAAGAATGTCACAAACATAGTCCATGTAGTGAAATCAGTCCACTACAGTACTAAGATCACGGAAAGTTCCAGCTGCAAAGAGCTCTTCAAGATTACCAACAGACTAATGTGAAGGAACAAATGTACACCACTTCCAACTACCTTCCCTCCAGTAGACCTACTTGACCCATTTGCATATTTCTTCCATGACAAGTTATAAACCATTGACAACACAATTTCAATTGACTCGTCATGACCAAACAGTTGCGATACCGAATTTCAGCGACAACCGTTAGCAGCATTTGAAGTTGTCACTATTGATTTAGTACACCAACATATCTTGAACATATGCAAGACTGCATATCTTGAACTGAGATGCATCAGCTCCATTCGCAAATATCTTTCAGTTGATGCCACTAAAACACGTGTATCTTCATTAGTACTTTCAATACAGGACTACTGTAACTCAATTCTGTCCTGTTCGTCTCAATATCTACTCCAGAAACTTCAAAAAGTTACAAACACAGCTGCTCGGATCATCCTTTGAGTTACACATCAGAGCACACCTCCCTGCTGTTCTGTACTTTACACTAGCTATCCATTTGATTCAGAATTAAACACAAAATTTGTTCTCACTGACAGACTGCAGTCCAACATACCTAATGGCCTCACCAATGTGTATACACCAGCAAGATACTTACGCTTCTCTTCTGACAATCATATTACTCATTGTTCCCACTATGAATATGAAGTCATATGGACAACGCTCTTTTGCATACCAGGGCCTAGCAACGTGGACTGAATTTCCCATTGAAATTAGGCACAGACACAGTGATCCCTTTCAAGAGTGCTCTTAAAACTCATTTTTCTTGACTGCAAGAACAAACTTGAAGACCTAAAATGTTTCCTACCTTAAATATTTTCAGCATTTTGTTTTCTAATTTAATTTTTTTTTTTTTTAGTCATATCATTATAATTGTTGTAAAGCGGTTAGGGCTTCTAAAGATTAGGCACTACAAAGTCCTCATTATTATTATTATTATTATTATTATTATTATTATTATTATTATTATTATTATATAGACATAGGTGCAAATTCTCCATATCAAAATAAAAGGAAAGTACATTGTTTACCAGGCAGTGTTCATAAACATCACAACATGGATTTATTGTAAAACAGTAAACCAAGTGACCTGAGTGATTTTTATCTTTCGAGGGAGATTATAATCGTTGGTTACCGTGATACCCAGTTTGACAAATAGATGTAGAAAGATAATAGAATTGGACAATTTCAGTGTGTACCAGAACTTTTGCTTTCCGTCTTAATAAAAGCACCAAGTTATATTTCTTTTACTAATTGTTACATAACATTATTGAGGCATAATGGGTTTGATCTGTTTTGTAAGGAACTAGGTTCAGCAAAACTTTCTAGTCACATTAGTTACAGATCTGTCACATACAGGGACTGAATTTGGCCCAGTCACATTAGTTACAGATCTGTCACATTCAGGGACTGAATTTGGCCCAGTCACATTAGTTACAGATCTGTCACATACAGGGACTGAATTTGGCCCAGTCACATTAGTTACAGATCTGTCACATACAGGGACTGAATTTGGCCCAGTCACATTAGTTACAGATCTGTCACATACAGGGACTGAATTTGGCCCAGTCACATTATTTACAGATCTGTCACATACAGGGACTGAATTTGGCAAGTTACGCTGCATATGCTAAAACTGTATGAAAATTTGACTTCAGTAATGTATTGACAAGAATGGAAAATGTAATTTGCAGTAATGCACTTGTACCATTTTTATATGTGTGTGTGTGTATATATATGTATGTATGTATGTGTATATATATATATATATATATATATATATATATATATATATATATATATATATTGCATACCATATGCTTTTATCAACCAGCTTGATTACTTGCACAAGAAGCTCAGACTTAGTAGATGTTTTGTAAATTATAATTTTAATACTTTGCATGCATTTGATCTTGCTTTTGAAAATTTGAGTTTGAGGTTCTTTTTGCCTAATGGAGTTGTTTTGCATGTTGAATAAAAGCAATGTTCATTTTGTAATGCTCATATACTTTCCAGATATGTTATGCCATGGGAAAGTGAGTTCATTGACTCCCAGAGAGTATGGGCAGAATATGCTTTGAAGAGACAGGAAGCTAATGCCCAGAACAGGTATGGCTTTAAATAATGATTGTTTAGTTGTTTCAATTTTCCAATTTAAAAAATGAATTCATTTGGTTAACATTATTATGGTGAAACTTTTTATTTGGTTGGACCAGTTGATACAGAATAATTCAGGACTGATGAAATATGTAATATGTTCAACTTTGAAGTAAGAAGAAAGGACTGATGGAATGTGTATTACATTGAACTTTAAAATAAAGGCAAGTTATAAGAGGAGACTAATGAGATATGTTATACATTGCACTTTAAAATAAATAAGTAATAAGAAGTACAGCTGAACATGCAGCACCTGAAAGGGGAATATAAACAACAAACATACTGCTGTATTAAACAAATTTAGAAATTTAAATGACCATGCCAGTATTAGAGAAATTTAATGGGATTTTGCATCAATGAACAGGTGCATTTGTGTCTGTGAATAGTACAAATATAAGTTTTTGGAACAATCTTATTCTCATTCCCTAGACGTTTTGTTCAAGCATGAATCTAGATGAGCTGGTACATTTACTTTCACCATTTATATTCTGACTGTTATTGTTGTTAGAGTTAGAAGAGAAGGTTTAGCTTAAGTGTCCTTTGCAAATGTAATTTTAAATTACCTGAATGCTTTAAGTGTGGCAGAGCACATTGGTTCATGTGGGTTTTCACACAAGATGCATGAAGTGTGGCAAAGTGTAGTAGAGATCATTTGCTCCCATAGGCTCTCAACAAGATGCTTGCATGTTCTCCTAGTGGTCTTGAACATGGTCCATGTAACACATATGCACAGCTTCTTTTGTGGTACAAATGTGATATAAATTCCAGCCGAAATTGTGTAAAAAAATGACTGTGTTTGTCTTGTTCCAGACGTTTGACGCTGGAAGACCTTGAAGACAGTTGGGACAGAGGAATCCCCAGGATCAACACACTGTTCCAGAAGGATCGTCACACCCTGGCCTATGACAAAGGCTGGAGAGTTAGGACAGAGTTCAAGGCTTACCAGGTATTTACCTTCATTTCATCCAAGCTGAATTGTCATGATACATATGGTTAAGAGTGAGAAAGTTCAATTTGGGATATTCAAAACTATATATTCTCCATGGTAGAATCAATTTTGCTCAAACTATATAATAAGCAGACATGATTTTTCTCCGTTTTAAAACAGAAGTCCGCTTTTCTCCTGATTTGAATCCGATTTTTCTTGATATAGTCCGTTTTTTTTTAATAAAAAAATATAATGTCCGATCCAGTTTTTTTTCCCAGTTTTTAACCGTTCTTGTATTTGGATGTTTATTTTACATATTTATTTTGAAAAGAGAGAAGTGCAATATGTTTGCAGCAATAAATGCCTAATTATTGACTTAATTACGATGTGAACACTGACATGCACATGAAATAACTTAAGTACTAATAGTAATGGAGAACAAATTCATGTGACAATAAATATTGTAAAATTATTCAGTTTTTTTGGTAAGTTTGTTAGTTTTTCAAATGATTATTTTGTTACATATTATGGTCACAAGTTGCACCAGGAGCAGATTTTCATGCATGTAAAATGCATTTTTAGTTTTATGTTATTTTTCTCAAAACCTCCTGGCCAACTTAGGTCAGACTTGATAGGAATGTTTCTCAACACATGCTCCACCAGAACACTGTTTCAGGTGGCTTTCTTAAAAATTGTTTAATTCCCTTGCAGCCAAAATGAAAAACGTATTTCAGGCCTCTTTGACATAATGGCCTATCCAGTTTTTCATAAAATTTAGTAAGATTGCTCCTTAAGACATAATTTGTCAAAATTGTAAAATTGTGACAAATTTTTATCATACATGATTTGAATGTTTCTTCGGTCATACTCTACTGAAATTGTTACCAATTGGCTTTACATGCAGTGGTGTCGCTTTTTTGGCAACTTGGTGGAAAGTATAATTTTAGTTTCCTGAATGGCTATACCAATTTCAATCAAACCTAATAAAAATGTTCATAAGGATATGCTCATATGCTTGTTTCTTGAGATGGCTCCCATAGAAATGATTGGCTTTCAAAAGAACCAGTTGGATGTAGGAATGTTTCTTACAACATGCACTGTCAAAAGTTGTTTTCATTGTAGCTCCTCTTACAGTATTTTGGCATCCTGCCAACCAGATTGAAAATGCATTTTGACAACTCTTATGGCTGAGTCAATACTAATCAAACTTGGCTCTCATAGTGATTGAGTGGAAAACCTACAGATGTTTTTTTTTTTGCATGTAGTTTCATCAGATATTGTTATAGTTACTAGTACATAAACAAAATACTAGCAAGGAACAATATTTATGCACCAAACTGTATTTCAATATCAAACCAAATATGATAAGAGACTTAGCATAAACACTTTTCACATTTATACAAAAGATACCAGTTTACCATCTAATCCAGCTAAAATTTCTAAAACTAGAAAGAGTTAAACAGCATGTCAAATGCAACCAATTTCTCTTACAAGTTGAGTCCCTTGGCAAGACCTGATCTGCCATTGCATAATGCATAGGCAGATCAGGATCTGTGTTTTTGCTTCTACTGACTATAAATGTAAATGTTGTATCCAAATTCACTTTTACTTCACTTATATTCCCAGTGAGTCACTTAATAGTACTTTTTCATGGCATAATATTTACTTTTTACTATTGCCTAGGTGTTGAAACAGAATCCATTCTGGTGGACCCATCAGCGTCATGATGGCAAGCTGTGGAACCTGAACAATTATAGGACAGACATGATCCAGGCCCTTGGGGGAGTAGAAGGAATCCTGGAACATACACTCTTCAAGGGAACCTACTTTCCAACATGGGAGGGTCTCTTCTGGTAAGATCCTTACTATGTAATTGAACTTTGCTTGTTGCATTTTTTTTTTTTTCATTCAAGTTTTAGTTTACAATTGTTTGTGTAAACATTGTTTTACTAACTCAATGACTGTGTCATTTGATGCTAGCCTATCTTGGCCATACTAATACTTTTTTAAAAAATTACTATCAATAGTACAGTTTGAATTTTCTTTTGGCCTTTCTTTTTAGATTCTGTTAAGATTTCTTTTGTTGATAATGACTGTCCTTTTATTAGCCATTACCCTTAACTAGATGATTATTTATTGTCAAAGTAAAGAAAAAGAAATACTTGAAGCTTTTTTTTAATCTGTGATAAAGTTCCCACTGTGATAAGCTCTTCCTTACCATTAACAGGGAGAAGGCTAGCGGGTTTGAGGAATCCATGAAGTACAAGAAATTGACCAATGCCCAAAGGTCTGGTCTAAATCAGATTCCAAACCGTCGCTTCACTCTCTGGTGGTCACCAACCATTAACAGAGCCAATGTGAGTAATGCGGTTTTCTGTTGATATTTATCATTTTATGATAAAATCATTAGCAAATATGAACTGCAGGCTTTCATTATTTCTATATTTTCTGTTGCAAATTGTCAATTAGTACTACCAAAATTAGATTGAAACTGTAATAACTGTAACTTGGACATGAAGTATTTGATCTCTTGTCCTGGTAGGATTCATGAATATTATGTGTAGATGGTCAGTACTCTTACATATTGTATTCCAGCTGTACATCATGCTTGATGGCACAAATACTAGTAAACTTTGATCAATGAAATCTGTACACACTTTATTATGGTCATAAGTAGATGACGTGATTAGGATTTAATGCCATTACATCAATTTTTCAACTTTTTTTCTTCTAAATGTTGTTGTGTTTTTTTTTAATTTAATATTTTGTTACGGGTTAGCTCACAATTACAAAGTTGGATAGAGTTATTGTAACAGTGACAGTGTTAGGGACTTGCCATAATCAGTATGAATAAAATATAAGCCCATGTACAACCTCACTCCATCTCGGTTATTCTTCCTAGTACCAAGACATCAGTTTAGTAGGTTATACATGCTACCTACCCCATGGAGAGGGGTCAGTGTTTCTAAATCTGTAAATGTACATTATTTGTACATTCTAGGTTCAAATTTAGCTTTTCAATACATAGGTATTTTGCACTTTTCTGTGCTTACTATTGTACCTGTAGCCATGAAACTTGGTGTGGAGATGCATCTTGATTTGTAATCAGTCTCATCACAGAAGTAAATCACTGCAAGCTACATTTTCATAATGCTGATTTAGGAAGATTCTAAATTATTAAATTCATGCTAACAAATTATTCAGCTCACTCAGCCTTTTCAAGTTTAAGAATTACTTGAACATAAATCTAGGGAGATCATTTATTAAGAATGTGCAATTGTGAGAAAGCATTTCAGATACATCGCTTTGATGTAAACATACACTGCACTTGAATAAATACAATGTAAAATGAGCACACAAGTTCACATAAAGACAAAGTTAAATTTGGATGTGAATATTTATATGTATTCTCTGTGAGCATTGATGATGGTTGTTCCTATGATTTTACAGGTGTATGTAGGTTTCCAGGTGCAGCTAGATCTCACAGGGATCTTCATGCATGGCAAAATTCCTACACTGAAAATCTCACTTATCCAGATATTCAGGGCCCACTTGTGGCAGAAAATCCATGAGAGTGTTGTCATGGACCTGTGTCAGGTAAGGAGTTCTTTGATTATCTGTGTCTCAAAAATATTAATGGTAGTGTACTAACTCAAAATACAAATTACTTGAAATTGGAATTAGTTGTCAATATAAAGCTTTCATACAGTGCAGAGACATTTTATTTCTGGGTAACAAGTCCTACTTTTTAATTTATATTACTTTAAATTTTATTTTTTGTAGTTCTACTGGTCATGTACTAAAAGAGATAAACTACTTGGAGGAGTGCCATAAAACTTGACACACTTTCATTTCATGGTTTAGTTGGTCCTAAATAAAAATGGTACCATTTGGACACCCATTATGGAAACCACAGTAGCCATTTTCAAAATCATATCAAATTCCTGATGAATGGTTATTTTAATAAGAGGCTTTCTCTGAAAGATTTCTTGTGATGTCTGGTTGGTTGTAAATGAACACTGTGCAGTTCGGACACCCAGTAGAGTTGCCGCAGCAGCCAACTTGAAAACCTTGTTATCATTACTCCTCCTGGATGGAAGGTCATATCAGCTTGAGGTTTTCCCAAAAGATATCTTATGCTGTTTTCTTAGTTATATATGACAAAAATACTGATTTGACCTATGGCCACCATAGTGGACATCTTGAAACTCCTATCACTATTCCTCCAGCATGAATGGTTATTTCAACATTGTTTTCCCAAATGAAAATAGTTGTATCTTATATCCAATATGGCCACAATGACAGTCATCTTGAAAATCTTGTTTTCGCTACTTTTAAAGGAATCTAATTTTGATGTTCCACTTAAAGTCTGACTTTTTGAAGAAGTGCAGTTTATTTTAAAAAATTATGATTTGCATTTTTAAGGATTTTACCCAATAATGAATGACATTGTCTTTGTTTTATAAGAGGGCCTCAATGGAGAATTGTCCCTGACTAACAAGTCATTCTCTATATAAAAAAGCATTGTTCATCATCATTATTATTATTATTATTATTATTATTATTATTATTATTATTATTATTATTATTATTATTATTATTATATCTTTTTGAAGATACCTGATCTTACTTGGCACTGTATAACAGTATTTTATGTGCAGTTATACCTTATCCATCCATTCATGCTTGCTTGCATGTGACTCAAAAGGCAGGCTATGTGTTCAGCAGGTTTTTATAATACTAAAACTCTTTTATGAACAAAAATGTTAAAATGTCTGTTGCCTAGCAAGCTAGAATTTTGTGCAGATTTTGCAAAGCAATTCTTGCTTATGAATTGAATCGATGATTTCAGTCCATACATATATCAGCCTGGTATTTACACTCAAGAGTTTGTGCTGAGGTCATTTTTCAGATATAATTGCTGCAATAGCTGGTAGTTGGATGTGCCAGGAAGTAACACACCTTTCAGTGAAATTGAGTCATTGTGACCTATATTTCATGGTCCATGGTTTTTGCTCAAGTTCACATTTAAACATATTTTCTCAGATAGTATTGCCTGTGGAGTCACATAACTTAAGTGTTCTACAGCCAGCAGTGAAAACAGAGACTCTGTAATGTATGGTATTTTTTTATTTGCAGTGAGTTTTGTTTTATTCTAATAATAATAATAATAATAATAATGAGGACTTTGTATAGCGCCTAATCTTATGAAGCTCTAAGCGCTTTACACCATCAATAATGATATGACTACACTACAGAACAACAAATGACAAAAAACAATGAAATTGGAAAACAAAAAAAAAACATGCTGAAAACATGTACAAAACATGATTAGGTTGCTAAGTTTGTCCCTGCAGTTGAAACAGGTGAGTCTTAAGATCACTCTTAAAAGGGACCACTGTGTCTTTGTGTCTAATTTCAATGGGCAATTCGTTCCACGTTGCCGGTGACTTTTGTTTTATTATTGAATCAGCACAATTTTTCTTGTGGTTTCCATTTAGGTAATTGTTTCAGATACTTACTTGTAGAATCACATAATTTGTTTCCTAAATGTTTTGTGTAGTTCTACACCTTTCAGTGAAAATTATGTCTCTATGACATTTAGATCACAGTCTGATTATTAATCTTTTTATATAGCTCATTTTCTCAGGTACTGTTGTTTTTGGAATAAATCAAATTATTTTCCTATGGAGACAGAAAACTTTCTTTTTTATTATTATTCTGTTTTATTATTTACTGAGAGAGATGCAATGAATTTTTATTTTAGATACTTAACGTAACAAGTGCATAGTTAGCATGAGATATAATTGTCATGACAGTTACAGTTACCTTGACAGATGATTAGTTATTGCAACACAATTATTGTAAGACACTCAGCAGTGAGAACAGCAAAGGGATCAATGTTACATTGTTATGAAATATTAATAATTGACATTCACTCCACAATAGATAAATCTAATAATCAACAATTTAGTAATTATTATTCTTATTCGGTGTGCCAGGTATTTGACCAAGAATTGGATGCCCTAGAGATTGAGACTGTACAGAAGGAAACTATCCATCCTAGAAAGTCATACAAGATGAACAGCTCTTGTGCTGATATCCTGCTCTTCTCTGCCTACAAGTGGAATGTCTCCAAACCATCACTATTGGCAGACTCAAAGTAAGACAGTCACATTAATAAACATGTTATTAATGTAGTTAGTCTCATAGTGATCAGGGCCCTAACAACATAGTAATATGATAATCCTGATAGTTATCAGGGCCCAAACAACATATTAATATGATAAGCCTGATACTTATCAGGGCCAAACAACATATTAATATGATAATCTTGATAGTTATCAGGGCCCAAACAACATATTAATATGATAAGCCTGATACTTATCAGGGCCAAACAACATATTAATATGATAAGCCTGATACTTATCAGGACCCAAACAACATATTAATATGATAAGCCTGATACTTATCAGGACCCAAACAACATATTAATATGATAAGCCTGATACTTATCAGGGCCAAACAACATATTAATATGATAAGCCTGATACTTATCAGGGCCATACAACATATTAATATGATAAACCTGATACTTATCAGGACCCAAACAACATATTAATATGATAAGCCTGATACTTATCAGGGCCAAACAACATATTAATACGATAAGCCTGATACTTATCAGGACCCAAACAACATATTAATATGATAAGCTTGATACTTATCAGGGCCAAACAACATATTAATATGATAAGCCTGATACTTATCGGGACCCAAACAACATATTAATATGATAAGCCTGATACTTATCAGGGCCAAACAACATATTAATATGATAAGCCTGATACTTATCAGGGCCAAACAACATATTAATATGATAAGCCTGATACTAATCGGGACCCAAACAACATATTAATATGATAAGCCTGATACTTATCAGGGCCAAACAACATATTATTATGATAAGCTTGATACTTATCAGGGCCAAACAACATATTAATACGATAAGCCTGATACTTAATCGGGACCCAAACAACATATTAATATGATAAGCCTGATACTTATCAGGGCCAAGCAAGATATTAATATGATAAGCCTGATACTTATCAGGGCCAAACAACATATTAATATGATAAGCCTGATAGTAAACAGGGCCCAAACAACATATTAATATGATAAGCCTGATAAGTGATAATGGCCCAAACAACATATTAATATGATCAGGCTGATAGTAATCAGGGCCCAAACAACATATTAATATGATAAGCCTGATAGTAAACAGAGCCCATACATGATATTAACCTTGGTAGTGCTGTATTGTTTTTGAATTACCTTGAAACCATTGCAGATTTGTTTCAAACTTCCCTGTCTGTGTATGCTGAATTAATACAGACTTTTTGGGCCAAATGCATATAACAACTTCAAAAATAGTATTTATAATTAGATTGCTGTGAAATTACACATAGTGTTGCACATATTCATTCAGATTGCTTACACTTAAAATATCAGTGAAATTGATGTGTGTTCATGGTTACCATAGCAGCCAGATAGAGAAAAAGAGCAGGAAAATAAATATTTGACAAAAACTTAAATGTAGTGTAAACGTTTCCATCAAATATAGTTAGTGTGTACATCGACGGTTAATTTTTTTTCTCTATATATCACATGTTCATTACTTTTAGGCCTATGCTAGAAAATTAAAACTTTACTTTCAAACATGTCTCTATATTTTGGTATGTTACAATATTTAGAGAATGTAATATTTATGTAGTTATTAATCACAGATTTTCTCCATATAAAATATTCTATTCACTTCCAGTTCATTGATCAGTTCATTGATAAGGAACCAATACCAATCATACTGAAAATAAAACATAATTATTGATTTACTTTAGCCGCCATAGCAACCAAATATTACTGTTAACGTTTGAATGGTTTAAAAGACTTTTTAAAATAATACTGTTGTCAGAATCTTTTATCCAGCTAAATACAGCATTCATTTTTATATCAATGTTATAAAGCTGTTTTAATTATGAATGTAAAATAATAATTAACACAATGTGAAACAATTATATTTGTCGTATTTTAGTGTGAAAAGAATACTGTTTATGTATTGAAATCAAACTAATAAACAGTTTCTGATCCTGTTGTATGGTTTAATACCATTTTTCAGCACAACATAGGCTATACATGGCTGCCAGTATAAATTTGAGGAATGTTTTCTCACGAACCCACATTGGCCAAACCTGAACACAAATAAAGAATGTTAATATTTTCCTTAAAGGGCAGACATCTTTCACTGTTACTTCCATTGTTTTATACACAGGCATTATTTTTTATGATTATAGATATTAATAACTTCATATATTCATATCAATAAAATACTAGGCATATAAAAATTCAATCAATATTTACATTGCGTCCTCCCTTGCAGGGATGTGATGGACAATGCCACCACCCAGAAATATTGGTTAGACATCCAGCTTAGATGGGGAGACTATGACTCACATGACATCGAACGTTACGCTAGGGCGAAGTTCCTGGACTACACCACAGACAACATGAGTATCTACCCATCACCCACTGGGGCACTGATAGCACTGGACCTTGCCTATAATTTGCACAGGTAATGTGACAAGTACTGATTAAGAGTGGGAGATGCTTTATTGGACCTTGTCATACAGGTGACCTTTATTTTCAGGTCAGTCTTAACAGTGGCACATGGGTATCTAGTTTCAGTCTAGAGGTAACTGCTATTCACTACAGCAAGTTTTACTGTATTTGTTATTGTCAGAATTTCTGTTGGTCCAACTTAATGTTTCCTCATTTGAATTTACTTATATTGATGCAAATTGTAGATGTTTATAAAAGCTAATTCTTATCCTTTATCTGTATTTGTAATTAGGTGATACAACAACTTCAGTTTAAGAATCCACTGACTATTTATGCATATTTGTTTTTTTAACACTTATTTTTATATATTTACATTTGTTTCAACAGTGCATATGGTAATTGGTTCCCTGGTTGTAAACCCCTGATCCAACAAGCGATGGCTAAGATTATGAAGGCCAACCCTGCTTTGTATGTGTTACGTGAACGGATACGTAAAGGTCTACAGTTGTACTCTTCAGAGCCAACAGAGCCTTACTTGAGTTCCCAGAACTATGGAGAGCTCTTTTCTAACCAGATCATCTGGTTTGTTGATGACACCAATGTGTACAGAGTTACAATCCACAAGGTATGGTAGTGCTTGAAGATAGAAAAGTAGGATATAGGCTAAGATAACTTGATGAAATTTTATCTTAAGGTCATTGCAAATAAAATTATTGTAACAGACCAATGTTTTTTTCTATATTTTTATTTACCTGTATTTACAAGATATCCTTTAGCTTATATATATTTCCATCCATTTGTCTCAGTTTCTAGCAACTCGCAGTGTATGTAAATATATCTTTTGCAGCAATAATTGACACAAATCCTAAGTACTTTGTGTACAAGTTCAGAGCATTTAAAGATTTACACAATTATAATGCAAACATGATCTAGAAATTAATGTTAATTTACACTTTTTAAATGTTTCCAGACCTTTGAAGGTAATCTGACCACCAAACCCATAAATGGAGCTATTTTCATCTTCAACCCAAGGACTGGGCAGCTCTTCCTGAAGATCATTCACACTTCAGTTTGGGCAGGACAGAAGCGTTTGGGACAGGTATTTATATGCTTTCATATCACTGATTTGCATTCTGGTCAAACTAAAGTCAAGGGAGTTAGTAATTTACAGAATTACTTTGTGCTGGTGTATCTTTAACATCACAAGATTTTGTGCTCGGGTTAAAAAGTCTTGAAATGCAGGGGAAAGAAAGAGTTTGAATGTTATGATACCCAAGTTTATATCAGAAAGATAAATAAGATTCAGATTAATTTGATGGAAATTTTTAAAGATTTATTTAAAATTGCAGTTTGTTGCAAAAGGAAAAATGTTCTTTAATGCTCAGATAGTTTGTTTGGGACCCTGGGTAGCCGATTGGTGTAAGGTGCTTGACTTTATGGATCACTGACATCTCACCTCTGTCATGCGAAAGCTTGCTAGCTGATTTGTTCAAGTTAGGTTTATTGAAATGATGATATGCAATTATTGTATTACATGATTAGTGCAAACCATGACAAATAAAATGCCATTTCAGTTGCATGATACCATTAAAAGTAGATCCTTGTTGGTGTTGTTCTTAAAACATTTCTTGAGAAAACATCCTCATACCAAGAAAAATTGATCAATTAAGCAGTCTCATATAGCATGTATGTGCAGGAGAGCCAATTTTCAAGGTTTAATTTCAACTGGTTTAAGAAGGAAAAATACTTTTTGTTCAAACATTATATGCATTCATATTTTTAAAAATTGGTTGCACTTGAAATTGATCAATTGTAAACATTTTTGTTGTTGAAATTCAGATGTAGTTTGTTTGGGCTATGGCATCTGAACTTAAAGATAACGGTAAGATAACACTTAGTAAATGTATTCACAGCCAAAATAAGGGGTCCTGAGTGGCCGAGTGGTCTAAACCGCTTTCCGTTACGGATCACTGCGATCTCACCTCTGTCTGCATGGGTTAACCCTTAAAGTGCGTGTCGCGACTATAGTCGCGCTGTTGTTTGTGGTCCCGTAGTGTGTGTCGCGACTATTGTCGCGCTAGAGGTGAGCTACACTGATCGCATTCTGTAACTTCATCTTGCCATAAATGCCTGTAAAACTATATTTGATTGGTTTAAAAAAGGCCCAGAACGAGCATTCTGCAGTACTTTACTATATTATTAATGATGTAATTTTACAAATGCTCGCTTCTAAACACGTGGTACATGTGCAAAGCTAAAATGGCCGACACTGAATACGAAGGTGATTTCTTGCAACAAATATTCGCTTCTGATAGTGATGCTAATAGTGATTTTGAATAATTTGAGAAAAATGACATTATTGGAGCAAGCGAGGTATTGATGGAAATACACATGAATGATTTTGAGCCAGAAATTTACGTGGAACTGGAGTTGGATGTACATGCTCGCTTGACGTGAAAAAATGGCGCGCCTGTCAACCCCCATTCACCGGTAATTCAAAATTAAATGTAGAGATGGTGAAAAATGAACCTACGGACTATTGAAGACTTTTTCTTAGATGACGAGCTATTTCATCTGATAGTAGATCAAACAAATCGTAATGCAGATCAGAGAGTTCATGGGGCAGACTTGAACGAAAAAAGTCGCATGAAGAAATGGCGGCCGGTCTTACCTGAGCATCTAAAACGTTTTCGCATCGATTAAAACAATGGGTTTGGTACATATGTCTGTTCTCGATTCCTAATGGGGTATTGATGATGTGATATCAACCGCATACTTCAGCAAAAAAAAAAAGTATGGGATAGATTTAAAGCTATTCCAAGCAATTTACACCTGTCAGACAATGAGAACAATTAAGGTGACTTCACAAAATCAGCCCAATGATTGAACAAAAATAAAGCCGTTGCTGAGGTTTAATCACCAGATATGGACCTCAGTTTGATGATATTATAATAAATAACAGGTGATAGTTTTTCATGAACATTAATTGCTGACTGGTGGGTTTAAACATACATCTGACATTCATGGAGTGGATTTTTGCAAAACTTTCACCTTGCCTTTACCTGTGATTTTTACAATTTATATATAACATTGTGACAGACATAACAAGTGCATGTTTGGACTACTAAAGAATATAACATTTCGTAGATATATTTGAACTTTTCCATCAAAAACAAACAAAAATACTGATGAAATACAATTGTAACTTGTCAGTTTACCTGTATTTACACCTGTACCTGCAAATATGTTAAACCTACACATGTGTCTTGATGCTAATCTTAAAGTATAGACACATACCATCATTTTTTATATAGGGGTTGTCTATCAATATTGTATATTTAATGAAATACATGCAATTTAAAGACTGCAGTTTTCTTCTTTTCTTCCCTGAAACAATTCAGCACTGAGGGACCTTTTACTGCAAAACAATGCAGCACTTTAAGGGTTAAAGTCTCAGATTCGGCCTATGTGGGTATGTGAGAAAGCTTTCCAGCAGCTTCTCGTGAGTTGGTGGTTCTTTCTGGGGTTTTCTGGATTCTTCCCCCACCATTATTACTGGCCGCCACGTATACCCTATTTTGTGCTGAAAAATGGCATTAAACCATAAAAACAAACACAGCCAAAATACAAAAGCTAAGTCACCCAAAACATAAATAATAAATGGATCAACTGGATGTAAACTGATGTGGTAAAGTGAATTTATGATCTCTGACCATGACATGTTTGTCTTTGTGTGCTGGTTTTAATAATATTAACAACAGAAAGGAATCAAGAATACAGATCTTGACAACTATGTAAAATTGACCCTTCCAGGGGAAAAAAAAGGAAAAATTCACACGGTTCATTGAGTATTGTAATTCCACAGTCAAATGATTCCAGACAATACTAATGGTATTATAGTGAAAGCAGGATTGGAAAAGCTCACATTATGATCTCAGCATTGTGCAGTTTGTCACCACAGTACTGACTGTATGTCTGTGATTACTACTCCTTTAAACACAGAATGGTTCATCTTAATAGGAATTTTAATGATTACATTGGCAGCTTATGACAGGTACACAAGTCTTATTTAGTCTTCAAAAATGAAATTTTGCCAAGCAAAACTGGTAACCAGTCTAAACTCTCTCTCTCCCCCCACCACTTTCTTTTTTGGCATCTCCGTTTAGGAACAGTCGCATACAGACATTACTCAGCATTTGGGGTACAAAGGATTAAATAACATTCTGTTGTATTTATATTGGGTTTTACTATGTCTATTTGTAGCACAGTTGAAACCCATATTATTTTTAAAAAATCATCACTGGTCGCATTTAGTGTTTTAATTTTAAATAATTTGTTTTCTCCCTGCAGCTGGCTAAATGGAAAACTGCTGAGGAAGTAGCTGCTTTGATTCGATCATTGCCGGTGGAAGAACAGCCTAAGCAGATTATCGTTACCAGGAAGGGCATGTTGGATCCACTTGAAGTGAGTTCACGATGTTGTGCAGTTGAACAGTTTGGTGAAATTTCACCTCAGTTACTTTTAGTCAGGGAAGTTGGAACATTTTTATTCAGCCATTAGTTTAATGCAGTTTTTATTCTGTTTATGTTCTTTACCTTGCAGAAATCAAATATCATTTATTAAGCATATCGATACTATTGAATTTGAGAGCACTTTGCTTGAGGGTAATGGTCCAGGACCATTCAGATGTGGTATAAGGGATGTTCCATTTAAACATATATATGACCCAGCACTTTTAAAGTTGGGTACTCACCTATAGATGCAATTTAGAATTTTCTTATCATTTCAATATGAACTCTGTGAAATCAGAATACCTTGGCATAAGTACCTTGGCATATATCTGCCTTCCCTGGATAGCATGTATGTTTAAATGAAACAGCCCTAATGTAATCTTGCTCCTGTCACAACTTACGTTTCACTAGAGAAGTCTGATGTCCAGCTATGATAGGCATCTCTTGAAATAAGACAGCTCTTCTTAAAGCACATCAGCAAGAAATGGAATAGGTGCTTTATTTTGTTTTTACAGAAGTGATGACAAAAACATTTTCTTGTATTTATATCAGGTACACTTGCTGGATTTCCCCAATATTGTGATCAAGGGGAGTGAACTCCAGCTGCCTTTCCAGGCCTGTCTTAAGGTAAGGTGTTGCATCAAATATCTTCAGAAAAATGTTTTGAAATTCATGATCTGTTGAAATGCCAAAGAGCTGTTTAAAATGTCAAATGGATCTCTATAAGTTAAACATAATTTTTGAAAAAGATAATTTTATAACCATAAATTTACAAACATTATTGCCTTAAAATTTGTCAGAATTAGCAGTTACCATCATGCATGTGGTTTTATGTTGCACTTGAAATTGATCAATTGTAAACATTTTTGTTGTTGAAATTCAGATGTAGTTTGTTTGGGCTATGGCATCTGAACTTCAAAGATACAGGTAAGATAACACTTAGTAAATGTATTCACAGCCAAAATATGGGGCCCTGAGTGGAATCTCGTTTTAGATTTTATGTGTTAAAATTTGCGAATCAGACCATATTTATTGTGTAAAATTTGATTCCCATTGTTGAATTGCTTGTCTGATATTGGTACAAGTTACCTTTAATATCAAGTAAACTGATACATTCCTTTACAGAATACCGAACATGTAATTTGGAGCATAAAGCCTGTCTTGTACTGACATTAACTACTGTTTATATTCATAATTCAGGTTGAGAAGTTTGGAGATTTGATCCTGAAGGCTACAGAGCCTCAAATGGTCCTGTTTAACCTCTACGATGACTGGCTGAAGACTATCTCCTCCTACACAGTAAGTAATGCAGTACAAAACATAGGTTATTGTACACCATCACCCATATTTCACCAACATGTCCTGAATTATTAGCCCAAAGTTAATAAATTTGATTGATCTGACTTCATTTCAACCTGTTGAATGTAGGAGTCTAAACCCATGTTTAAATATTGACTTGTGTTTATGATGGTGAAATCCAAGACAAGAATGTACATTCTAACTATCACAGGAAGTGTTGAAGCTGTAGTTTGCATTCTGGATGTTAAACATATCAGCTTTGAAAGACCAAACAAAAGAGTGTGTCTTGCAATAATGTGACACAAAATGTTGACAATCAGACAGTTGCACCAAAAGCTTTATCTGCTAAAATACTAATTAAAGTTGGACATGTTAACAAAAGACCAACAACAGATCGATACTTTAAGTTCAGATTTTGTTCACTCAGTCCTAATTAATGGTACCTACAGAAGGTATACATGTGTCAGATGTAGATTTTTTTCCCCAGTATTTGTCCGATTCCCAATTCTTGCCTAACTGTATGTAATCTTTTGAATGTAGATGGGCAAGAGACAGTTTACTGTTCAGATGTTTTGACTTTAGAAAGATAGTACATGATTGGTGTATTGATCTCAAAGAACAGTTAATTATATATAGAATATTTAGTTCTGTGCAGCGTAAAAGCCTTGTCGGTCTTAATTAGACATGAAAGCTTTAGACGTTTTAACCATTAAATTCTACCTTAATATGACGTGCTTTTTTTCTTCTTCCAACCGAGGAAAGTTTGAAACCTTAAATTCAGGTTTTTGCATTACTTTCAACTTGTGCTGAATGAATATACTATATAGCAGCAAAATTAACTAGAGAAAAAGATGTGTTGGCATGTGTACCTATTAATTATACAAAAGCAAGAAAGTCTTTATTTCATTGCAATAGGGTTCTTAGTACATTATGGATACACTGTGACTTCATCATAATAGTCAAGGACATTCACAACTTTGTGACATGAGTTTGCCTGCAGATACTTTGTAACAATGTTATGCCAGAAGTAACTTATACATTGAGTAAATTTGTATCTCAACATTTTGTCCGTCTTTGTAGGCTTTCTCCCGTCTGATCCTGATCCTACGTGCCCTGCATGTGAACAACGACAGGACCAAGATTGTCCTAAAGCCTGACAAAACCACAATCACTGAGCCTCACCACATTTGGCCAACACTGTCTGATGAAGAGTGGATGAAAATTGAAGTTCAGCTGAAAGATCTCATTCTGGCTGACTATGGCAAAAAAAACAAGTGAGTTGTGAAAACTGCTTATTTCAAGAAATATTGTTTAATATTGAGCTTGAGTTTTCATTATGGTTATGTGCCGTTGTTTGTTTGTGTTCCTTCACAATTTCTTGTATAGAAATATATGTAACATTTGGCTATATAGAAATATGGATTAGAACATAATCAGGTTCATGAGCTTTTGAATGAGTATGTATCCAGTCATGCAGACAACTAATGGCCATCTACATTGACATTGGTATATTTTCAATATAATGGATAGGTTTGAATTAAGAAAATACTATTAGGGCAAAGTCTTTTCAGCATTGAATATTCTGCTAATTTTAACACATAAAATTTAAAACGAGATAGAATTATGCAGTCCAATTTGGTATAAAATGGCAAATGACCTTTTTGCTTTCTTTAGCGTGAATGTTGCTTCCCTCACCCAGTCAGAAATTCGAGATATCATCCTTGGTATGGAAATTTCTGCACCCTCAGCCCAACGTCAGCAAATTGCAGAGATTGAAAAGCAGACAAAGGAACAGTCTCAGCTTACCGCCACTACGACTAAAACTGTTAACAAACATGGAGATGAAATCATCACATCCACCACCAGTAATTATGAGACACAGACGTATGCATCAAAGACAGAGTGGCGAGTCAGAGCTATATCTGCAACAAATCTCCATCTTCGTACAAATCACATTTATGTGTCATCTGATGATATCAAGGAGACAGGATACACCTACATCTTGCCAAAGAACATTCTAAAGAAGTTTATTATAATCTCAGATCTGAGAGCTCAGGTATTTACTTTTACTTGTAGATTATGTTTTTTATCATGGAGGGTCATTTTCAGGCACCACTGTGAATTTGTATTTTGTCATGAGAATAAATTTTCTTGGTTTTGCAGATTATAACAGTTTTCTAACAAAGAATTCCTCCACAAATACTGTTCTAATTAAAATTGTAATTGCAAGTACTATTTGTTGGAAAATTTAGCTTGGCAAAAATCTACATTTCATAATTAAGATCTTGAATTATTCTATACAGAATAATTTCAATTGATAATAACTTATTTCATTAAAAATTTCTTTTCCATTGAATGAAAATTTTGCAAATAACCATGTAGTGATTGTTAGCACCTCTTTTATAGATTGCTGGCTACTTGTATGGTGTTAGCCCTCCAGACAACCCTCAGGTGAAGGAGATTCGTTGTATTGTGATGCCACCACAGTGGGGCACCCATCAGACTGTTCACCTTCCTGGTCATCTACCAGAGCATGAGTATCTGAAGGTCTGTAAATGTTTACATCCTTCCTACTATCATTCCTCCAGTCCTGTCAGCCATCTTTTGTCAAGTCGATCATTTCTTGTGTAGTATTTAATATTAAGCATACACAGAATATTGCATTTTCATAAAGGGATGTTCAAATATAAATGAATTTAAAAACATTAACAGTATCTTTATTTGTCACATTTCTAATTATGTACCTATCATAGAATTTGTTCAGTTATTATAAGACAAGGAATTTTTTCTGTAAAGATATGTTTCATGGAAAATTAACCTCCAGTAATTCTTTAAACGAGTTTAATGTTTTGTTATTTTTGTCCCAATTAAACTGGTGGATAGCTCTGTCTTAGTTAATTTTTCTAACAAGATGTTTTTCACCTCGTGTAAAGTAAAATGCCAGTTCCCACCAGCATTTTAGTTGTACGTGTTTTTTGTTGTGTTTCTTTTTGCCTAAAACTGTTTGAGTGTAATAATTACAATTTTTTTCCACTGACATTTTGATTTGGACACAATAATTGGTTTATCGGTTCTGTTAGTAATACTTTGGACAGCAGCTACTGAAATAACTGCTTGGAAAATTTTTAAATATCTGCCCTATCATATCTATTTTCATTGGTTTTTTTTTAATAAGTTCTTTGGCCATTCTAAGGGATATTGATGTTGATTTTCATGGGAAATAAATGATGGTAAGTATGAAACCTAGGTTGATTATTATGCTTCACGCATGAACGTAATTTGCAAGTTTAAAAAAATTTAAACAGTTTGAAACTGTAATGTTTCTGAGAGCAATACATAGTTTGTGTGAACAAGGTTCATGTACTTCATTAATTCTGCTGCAACCTACACAGTATTATAGCTATCCATGTTTGAGCCATCAGAGTTTTACTAAACCGTTTATATTTACAGGAAATGGAACCTCTAGGATGGATCCATACCCAGCCTAATGAACTGCCGCAGCTGTCTCCACAGGATATAACCACCCAAGCAAGAATTATGGCTGACAACCCATCCTGGGATGGTGAAAAAACTGTTGTCATCACATGCAGGTAGGAAAATTGGTTTAGCATTGATGAGGAAATATCAATAATTTTCATAACTATATCACAAATTGTATAAATTGAATAAAATAGTACAAATAAATTGCATCAATATGCACAACTAACTTTAGAATTTTTCAAATGTACTTTTTCCATATATAGGTATTATTCATAAGGTCTGAGGTAAACTTGAATGTATTGTTACAAAGCAAATTATGGGACCATGGTACAGTATTTATTAAAATACCTGTATTTTACTTGTCTGAAGCTTAATTAAGAAAGCTGTGATTTTGGAAAAAATTTAAACAGGTTAATTGAGTCACTTATATTGATTTTCACACACATAGCACCACTCTTTATGTGCCATGATAAAGCATAATAATTATGCATATCTTGGCAGGCAGGAAGATGCACTGGAGATGGAATTTTCTTTTATTAAATGTCATAAAAACTATCCAACTTTGACCACATTTTAGAAAGTTCCATTCAGCAAAATTGAAAGTGATAAATGGCAGTGCCAGTTTCATTCAGCAACAGTGAATGTGATAACATGTCAATCTTGTGTGCCATTTCCATCCAGCAACAGTGAATGTGATAGTGTGTAATGTTATGTGCCATTTCCATCCAGCAACAGTGAATGTGATAAATGGCAATATGTCAGCTCCATTCATCAACCTTGATGTGATAAAAATGCAGTATTTGTCAGTTCCATTCATCAACAATGATGCTGACAAATGGCTATATCTGTCAGTTCCATTCATCAACAATGATGCTGACAAATGGCTATATCTGTCAGTTCCATTCATCAACAGTGATGCTAAGAAATGGCTATATTTGTCAGTTCCATTCACCAATAATGATGCTGACAAATGGCTATATCTGTCAGTTCCATTCATCAACAATGAAAGTGATAAATGGCAATATCTGTCAGTACCCTTCATCAACAATGAAAGTTATAAAGGACAATATGTGTCAGCTCAGTACAAATACTATTTTCATGTAACTTACTTTATAGCAGAAATTAGTAGCATATGGACTAAAGACAATCTTTTGCTTGATCAGAAGTAAATTTACTAGGATTTGGTAATATGTATGACAACATTTTTTATTATTAAAAACATGTCTAGAAACAATATTGTTCATATTTTTATATAGTGCTTATTGAAACCAGTCACTAAAAATTTTGTATGTATCTTTTTTTTTCTCGAAGGAAATCACATTGTTTTCTTTTCCAGCTTCACACCTGGTTCCTGTTCCCTGACAGCATACAAGCTGACTCCTAGTGGGTTTGAATGGGGTCGACAAAACACAGACACAGGGAATAACCCAAAGGGTTACCTACCTTCCCATTATGAGCGAGTCCAAATGCTGCTTTCAGATAGATTCTTGGGTTTCTTCATGGTCCCTGCACAGATCTCCTGGAATTTTAACTTCATGGGTACGTAGATACTGAATGAAGTAATGAATGGCTAATAGAAGGGCATGCAGATCAAGAGTTTGCCTTAACATTTCACATGATAGATGTAATGATCTTTACAATTTTGGAAGTTATATGGAATTTATTCTTGTTATAAAAGTGCATCATATTCATCTTTACACTACATCATTGATAGTAAAACTCATTTTATGAAATGTGAGATAATTTTTAAGATATTTGAGAATATGAAAAATATGATTGGCATTAATTTACATTTTAATTTATCAAATAAGATAACCATAAAAAAGAATCTACATTTTGACCCTTCAAAACATTTTTTTTGAAAACATTAGGTATAAAGTATAATGGTATTATCAGAATCAGATAAAATCAGAGTAACAAAGTAACTGTAATGTTTCCCATCCTATCCTGTATAATGGTATTATCTGAATCAGATAAAGAAACATTAATTTTAATGTTTCCCATCCTATCCTGTATAATGGTATTATCAGAATCAGATAAAGTAACAGATTAATTTTAATGTTTTTGTTCCTATCCTCTATAATGGTATTATCTGAATCAGATAAAGTAACAGATTAATTTTAATGTTTCCCATCCTACCTTGCTGATACATCACCTAGTTAATACTGTGTAGCTTTGATTGTCGGGTGTCAAGACTTTTAGTCCAAGGATTGGGGATTCGTTACCCACCCAGGCCGGGTCAGCTGCATTGGTGTGTCCTTGGGAAGACACTTAGCTCCAGTTTCCTTGGCATGATGTAGCCAATAAAGCACTAAAAGAGCCATTATAACTAACAAAAACTTCAAAAACTTGTATGTGTAATTTGGATTTTTAACATAGCTTTAATGTTTTTTCAGTCATATTGCTACGATGTCCTAAGTGTGGCAGTTTATAGTGATGTCATGCCACAGACATGTAGCATTATGTCCCACCCAGCCATGTTATCCATACACCAGGCCAGCCAGTCCTAACACTAACCTCTTAATGCTGAGTAATAAGCATGGCAGTTGCTAGTACCATTTTTATAAGTCTTTGGTATGTCTTGGATAGGGTTCGAACCCATGACCTCCCACACCCAAGTCAGCTGCTCTAACCATTTAGGCCACCAGAGCGGTGAATCTAAAATTATAATGACCTTTGAATTATGAATTGATGTACATTAAATAAAGATCAACGCTCTTGCCAAGATCATCTTTTCCCATTAATACACATATGAACCATAACATTTTATGTTTAAATATAATGTGCTGCTTGCATTGCTTTCAAACAATCTGTGTTTGAAAATACTTTTTAACAAGGCATTAACAATCAGTTTTGCTTGATGCATGTATTTGGATGTAATTTTACTTTATGAATGCATTGACATGTGATTTGGCTGTTTTCCAGGTGTGAGGCATGACCCTAACATGAAATATGAACTGATGTTGGCCAACCCCAAGGAGTTTTACCATGAGATACACCGTCCATCTCACTTCCTCAATTTCAGCACTATGGAGGAGACAGAGCAGATAGGAGCAGACAGGGAGGACTTGTTTTTATAATCCTGGAGCTAAATTATAAGATTCACTTGTGATTTGATTCACTATACAGGGAGGATAGCGAGTTGCTAGATGTGATTATATTTTCAGTAAGCCAGGAAATTTCATGATGATTTAGATCTGTGTACATGTTTTAAACAGAAGAAAAAAAATCATTATAAAGATAAACCAGTTTTGCTGCTTTTCAAATGGATTGCAATAATTGGTTCATAAAAAATTTAAATATGAAACCATTTTTCACTTTCTTTGTAGAGAATGACTATATAAGTGATTATTTGCATGGAAGTGGTGGATGTGCTTGTTGTTGTTTCAAGGAATCTTTTTGATATATGAAGTTATACAGTGATTTCTTTTCCGAACTATTTAAGTGCCGATATATTTCCGTACATATCTCATCACAGAGTTTGCAGCATAAAATCATGTGCACGAGACATATTAAACAATAAAGTTTATGATAGAGATGGTCTTCAGTTTTAAAGTGGACTTTAAATTTTGGTATTATGTGTCTTTTAGCTGAGTTTGTCTTCTTAATTATGCTTGTTTCTTTATCATTTCCTTGGAAGGATATTGGGCTGAATAGAAAAACTGAGATGTAAATTGTACCTTAAAGTCATTGATGACAATTTTTACCTTTTTGAAAAATTCAGAATTTATGGCATTGAAATATATTTGCAACAGTTTTCAAATCTCCATCCCACCCCCATACAAGTTTTTATGTAGAGCATTATAAATATTGAAGAAACAATATTTGAATTGCTATTCTTTTATTTCAGTGTGTTAAATCTCTTTATAGATAATTACTTAGTGTTATTCATCATAATAGTTGTGGATGGCTTGATTCAAGAATTCATCAGGGGAATGTTTTTTTTTTAAAAAAAGTAACCACATTTTACTGGTGAACTTTGGATCTGCTAATTAATAAAAACAATTGTCACATTTTGAAAAAAAATTAACTCTTGAAAGTTTCACAAGTATTCCAGTATAGCAAAAGCTTGTTGTTCACATCTTAGGAAAAATGTTAAAACTTGCCATATATACTCATTTATAGGTTTGATTCCATGCAAACATACACACTGATCTGCTGGCAGATTATGTGATTGTAGATCAGGGTCTGTGCAGTTTGCAGTTGTCACTTAGTAAGCAAATATATATGGTAACTTGAAATGACATTAAACATTGGGTACATTTTCATCATGTTTTCGTAAAATATCTGTACATTTATCCAAAGTTTGTAATCTTTGTTTTTTTTAATCTGTGTAACTTTCATCTTCAGTCCTGCATACATTTCCATAATTTCATCGTGACGTCATGTTTTTGTCAGTACTGATCGTGTAGATTCTAGGAATCTAATTTCATTAACGATACTAGGTTTTTTTTTTAAGAAACAAAATGAACTAAGAACTATGACTAATAATTAATAGAACAGTTGCAGGTTATTATAAACATGAAGATTAACAATATGTAAATTGTGTCTGCATTGTTAGTCACCTGAAAATTGATGGTGCATTATAGCATAAATGGATGATGGCATTGTGAATACAAATTAATCACTGTTGATGATAGTAGAATGAATGATTATTAAAAAGAAAAGGAAGACAAATTTTCATTGCACAAATAACATTTTTGTATTTAAAGGTCATGATTGTCTTGTTTCAAATTTGAACTTTATAGTTGTACAATTGACTAAATAAAATCTTTTTTTTTTAGTATCTTGGGGTTTTATTTGCTGTAAGTTACCCCATTCAGTATAATAAAAAATATCATATGGGGTAAGAGGCATTACACAATCCTATAGCAGTTGAACAAAAGCTGTCTTGCCCTGTTTTCATGAAAGTGTATATGTTTAACTTGAAATTTTACTTCATGAAGTTGTTCAGTTTTTTAGGAGTTCTGTGATATTATGGACTCTACCTGAGAAAGATTAATTCAACTAGTGATCATTATTATTATAAAAAAAAATGAGTTGTTACAATGCCCAAGATAGAAACTATCCTGGTATTAAATGATAATTCTGTTTGTCAAGTCAGTGAGTTCTGGTTGTCAAGTCAGTGAGTGCTTGTAATAATGTATGCCATCATTGAACGCAATATCTGGACCATCTAGTTATCTGGACATCATATTTTTCAATTTTATTATTAATTTTTAAGAATACATAAAATTACCAGAAACTAAGCATGTTTTATTAAAAAAATAAAATAAATTCGGGTTGGAACATAAAGAAACTTGTACTCGAAAACAGGTGAATAAATATATGAGTATCAACTGCCAACTATTTTGGCTCTACTGGTATCAACTATAAGACCTTTTGGGATGACCCTGTTTTCTGTTAATCCTCCATTAGCATAAGTATGTTGTCATTGCTACTTCTTCTGAAGTACTTGGAAGATTGGCATGTACACACAGAGACATCCAATAAAGGCACTCTGACTGCCATTTCGTAAATTTTGTCACTAATTCTCCTAAATAGATGTTCATATCAACATGGTGTTTTCATTATATAAAAAAAATACTTCTTATGACATATAGTTGGTACTAAATGAAAATGGTGCAGTCTGAGATACAATATGGCCACCACAGCAGAAAGCTTGTAAATCTTGTTATCTCTGCTTATGAATAGAAGATTAAATCAAGATGGGGTTTTCAACAGAAGACTTGTTATGATGTCACATTGGTCCAAAATGAGAATGGTGCTAATCCGACATAAAGTATGAACACCAGAGCAGCAATCTTGAAAATCTAGTTATCTTTTCTTGTGGATAAATAGTATATATCAACATCAGATTATCACTATAAAAAAAAATTCTTACAATAAAATTATAGTTATCACTTGTTATGGATACATAGTGTATCAGCATCAGATTATCACCAAAAACTTATTATGATGAAAATTTTAGTTATCACTTCTCATGGATAAATAGTATATCAATTAGATTATCGCCAAAATACTTTTTATGATGTCATGAAAATTGTGCCAATCTGACATCAGATATTGCTGTTTATTATTATTGCAGCTTCTGGGTGTAAAGTGTTTTGACATAGTTTTTATCAAAGAGTTCTCACAAATTTCAAATGAAAATGATGCTGATCTGACATCTTGTAAAGCTGCCATTTTGAACAAGCTATAGATGCTCCTCCAAAACAGAAAATAATATCAACATGGAATTTTCACCAGAAGACTTCTTATTTTGTCTTACTGGTCCTAAATGAAAATGATGCCAATCTGATACCCATCAGTGGTAGCCATCTTGAATTTTTTTCTACTACTTCTAAATAGATTATAATATTGACATAGGGTTCATAAAACAGCTAGTGAAATCTAGTTGGCCCTAAATGAAAATGGTCATGATCTTATAGGGACATTATGATGGTCATCTTAAATTGCTTTTCTTCATCAATAGATGGTTATATTGACATGGAATTTTCACCAGAAGATGTCCTATGTAATGGGTCATATCTTGCATCCAATCAATGTGACCATCTTTAAAATCTTACTGCATCTTTTTGTGCAGGAAATTGTTTTAACATGTGTTTATTTTGTTTTCACCAAAATACTTATTGAGTTTAGTTGCTCCCAAATCAAACTGGTGTGTATCAGACATTATTTACATCATCTTGAAATTAATCTCAACTCTTAAGGAAAAGTCATATCAACATGTAGTTTTCACCAAATGACCTCTTATGGTGTCTGATTAGTTTGTGATGAAAACAAATTGCAACTCTTAAATCCAATATGACCCACAGTGGCATTTGTTATCACTGCTCAAGAGGAATAGTGGATATTTGCCTTGCCACTCCTTTACCATTTTCTAGTTGGGAACTACTATGCAGAGAGGGCTAAAATGATCCCACTTTCATAACATACTACATTGCAAATTAAACTACTTCCTTTGTTTCAAAAAGGCCATCAGATTTTCAGGACGGGGGTCCATCCAACCTGTATACAGCTTCCAATGCTTTGACTTGACTGGTCCATGCATAAAAAGGTGGATGTCACTTTTTCCAGCAAATAAATTGACTGAGCGCTTGTTAAAAATAACAATATATACAGCTTCTGTTGCATGGAGAGGTTTGTGCTGTTAATTGGGGATACTGAATGATTTACTGCTTTGAAAACAAACGGATTATTGTGAGACTGCCAACAAATCCTTTCCTCTTGGACAATTCACAAGCAAAACAAAATGGTATTGTTTGTAGCAGCCTTTTGGTAGCACAGTGTTGCAAGTTTTACATTTCTGGTGTAACTCTTGATTTCAAAATCGGCATAAGAAGTAGCATTTTTATGCCCCTGCCATATGCACAGAGGAGGTAAATACTGTTACCCATGAACTTCTATCCTGTCGACCAGACCACATGGTATATGATATATAGTCTTTTACAATGTAAGGATTATTGTTATCTCCGTAAGTTGAGACGGTCTTTAGGCCACCCATACATTCATAACAAACTAGCATTATTGATGTGACCATCAGACAGCCAATCAGGCCAGATTGTCATTCTTTAATGCGATTTGTAGACAACATATTCCATGGGCAAAAGGATTATGTATATAATACTTCATAATTTCCATATGGAAGACAATCCTGAAGTGGATGAAACGGAAAAGTCGTAACATTCATATCCGACAATGAAACGGACGAAATTTGGTTTACGTAGCTATAGCGGAATACAGGGAACTTTTGTCTCCATGGTAATGTCTTAATCCACCTTGTATCAATTCTACCTACAGTGTCAATGCCCTTGGGTATGTAGACGATGATGCCAGTTCGTCACTTAGAATCTTTCCACAATTAAAGATTTTGAAAATTATCGGGCATATCTTGGAACATTTGCAACCCCGGTAACGCATATTTTTGTTATTAGTCATTTACCATTAACTTGCTCACCTCGCCTATAGAAAGCCACGAACATAGATATTGTATTCACACGTACTTTGCCAAGATGATGATAAACTGTACAGACGAGTCTTTAGCGCCACATCAAGGTCAACTCCAGAAAATTGTTTCGACTTCCTGCCTACTTGACTTCGTGCAAATGATTTTTTCGTCAGTTTGAAAAGACCACTGTCAGATCTGTGTTGGTTTTTTTCTCCTAGTGAACATAATTATAGGCGGTCATATGCCCCACTTTTCGCAGGTAAGCAGGGAGGGGAGAGGAAAGGAATAGTCTCCTTCCCTAGCATTCCTTCAGTTGTCAGTAATATAACGTGGCTTTCAGACGGGTGAGGCGCCAGACTTCTATTTTCATTCGGTTTGGACCAATCATTTTCAGACAATGATGGGCAGAGGGTCTCTAGATTTTGGTTATCGGAAGTCCTCAAATTTTTTTAAGGAACTCCCAAGCGATCATATGAAGTATATAATGTTAATGCTCAAGAAAATATAGTTTTCTGCTTGTGAAAGATGGTGTAGATAGGAGATAATGCGAAAACCGCTAAAGCAGAACATTTCTGCTTACAAGGTCCGACAGCAATTGAAAACCGCGATGGCGACTAAAAAAATGCGCAATCAGTCTTGAAATGCCCCACGCGTACTAACATACACCGATTCATACGGCCCCAGTCGAAGATCTTGGACTTTTAGTAAGAGTTCATGGTGCTTGACTTCACTATAAACTGTCACACTGCAGACATCGTACCGACATGACTGAAACTTTGTTAAAACTATGTTAAAAATCCAATTCGCACACCGTCCATGGTGAAGGGCGGCGTTCGTAGACGACTTGCTGTATCAATGTCAGCTGACTGACAGGTCCATTCTGCCGTCTCTTTCTTACATTTGCTTGATATGGCCTCCCTAATAGGAAAACTGAATCTCGCTTGGGTAGTCGTAGTTACACACAGTGCCACTGCCCATTGATGAAATCGACCATAGACTCATGCACGCATTTGTCACTATCGCTCGAATCGCCGGGGAAACATTCGAGGGTGAGAGAATTATCGCGCATAATCAAATTGTCTATTGTTATGCTAAACTAACATATATGTTTATCATTTTCATAGAGTATTCAATTTCCTGCTGGATAACACCGGTAGAGGCAAGATGCTCGACATTTCCTCCTAGTTCTTTTTCTTCTAATGTATTGTGAGCAGGTAAGGGGTCGTCCATTAATTATGTCAACAAAATAGGGGGTAGGGGGTTTGAAGAAGTTTGACAATTATTGACATGGGGGAGAGGGAGTTCAATATAAATTGACGTCAACAATGTTATTTTATTTTACAATAAATTTAATAAAAAAAATAACAGGAATATAAGAAGATGATAGAAGCTAAAATATAAAGTCTCGATTTTTTTCATGAATTCAAAGTGTTATAGTAAATTTGAAATCTGTTAAGCAAGTAAAAATAAATGTATTAAAATTCATTTGTAGACCTTTTAATTTCCATAATTCCATATTAGCACAAAAGCCAGCCGTACAAAATATTGTTAGTTTGGAGGGGGGGGGGGGGGTCACTGAAAGTTTGACAATTATTGACAAGGGGGGGGGGGGAATTGCCTAAAATTTGTTGACATATTAATGGACTAACCCTTATGTATGTGAGAAGGTATCAATTGTACAACCCCAGGTGGGCAGAGCTTAAGATGTAGGGAACATTGCATTCAGAAATGAACAACACTAGCTATGAATGGTGCATTATGTAAGTGTTGTACTTTCTGTTTGGCTTTTTAAAAACAAAGTTAATCCTCTTGGCAACATGTGAGATTTAAGTTAATTCATATCTGGATATATTTTGTATTTTTTTATGATTGTTTGGAAATGTGGCATACATTCCTGTAAATGTGTCTGGTGTGACTAGATAACGTATTCCTGTCTGGTTTCAGCAGAGTTATCAATCTTAAATGCAATGGAGTACCTCGTTTATCCATGTCAAACTGACAATATAACATTGTTCTCTGACAGTGTGTGATATGCATGCTGAAGTAGGATAGTAAGTATCTTTATTTCACAAAACATTAGCATTGAGGTCTATGGAGGAAGAAAAAAAACAATTGGTACCGTGATAACAGAAAGCAAATTTTCTGCGATTATAGTTACATAGCATTATACAAAAATAATCTCTCCGACCCTTCCCCGTAATACAAGCATCCTTCAAGGTTTTGCCCTATGGTACATGCGGGTATGACGGTAACCACCTAGCGGGTGTAAAGTGGGATTAACCTGTAAGAGTTACTTCCCTTTGTCTATGCAATCTAGAGACCGAACAACTTTTTTTCGTCTTTCCAAGAGGGCTGGATTCGGAGGAATCAGAATTCGTTTTAATGTGGTTGCTACAGAATACGCTTTCTGGTGAATAATTTTTTGAAGTACTGAATGGACATAAATCATGGGACTTTACATCAGGAAAACTTAAGTTCGATTTTCACATTTCCCTAGAACTTTTAAAGTGTTTGATTTTTGAACTTTTAGTTCAGTTTTCTTCGTACAGTATCTTTTGAAGAAATTCCTCTTGATTGAACTTAATGCTAGTTTGCAGCTTTACGTCCTAAAAGACTATGGTCAGGTTAGATTTTCAGCATTTTTCAGGTAAAATTATTATGTAGTTATTTGACTTGAAATGTTGCTCTTTAAGTTAGTTTCCACTGGACGAGTTTTAAAAGACTTCATGGATTGAAACCAAATTTAGGATAAGGCTTGATATTAAGGCTATCTGTGAAAAGTCTTTTTAAAAAAAGCAAATATCTAAAATGTCATGTTGTTGTGGTCCGTGTTCGACTCTGACCTTCGCTTTATTTCATGACATTGACGGGGATCGCCAAAAGTTGCGGACACCTCTCTTTCGATCTCGATCTCGATCCCGACCAAACGACCGATCGACCGAAGGCGATGTAGGTTGTGGCAAACGCTTCGAAATCCACTTGTCTAAAACTGTGCATGTACTCCATTCTACGAGGCTACTAAATTGTGCAGGTTACCAGGTGTCAAACAATTTTAAAGCCGTTTACTTTCGCGAATATGTTTCTGTCCGTTAATTGATGGGGGGTTTCAAAAGTAGGCGTCCACGTCTATTTAATTTCATGGATGCGATGAAAAGAGAAAAGACATTCAATACCTCTGGTAATTAGAATGATAGACAAAATTGGACATTGTCAACAGGCAAGTAACTCAAAATTTAGAATTATTGTGCCATTGTCAACGCGTAACTGACTCAAAGTTCAGAGTTTCTGGGCCATTATCAGCACGTAACTCACTCGAACTTAAGAGTTTATGGGCTATTGTCAACACGCCACAGACTCAGTTTCTGGGCCATTGTCAACACGTAACTGACTCAAACGTCCGAGTTTCAGAACCATTATCAACAAGCAATTGGCAACTGACTCATAATTTGTTTTTAAAAATCGGCCTGCGGTTCGTTGCGTTTTAAAACAGAACATGCATTTCATAAGAAGGGATTATAAAAAATATTTATTTTAAGATAATAAAAAGACGTTTTATTTTTAAATTATTAATTGTTCATCCAGCAAATTATTCTTTAAAAAAAGGTTTGTTGTTATATCAAACTTTAATCCTTTTTTTCACATGTTCACTTACTGAAAGCGTGAATTACCTCATATCTGGGGTTTAAAGGCATGTGCCATGCAACGTGTTTAAAACATTTTGTCTCATTCAATTGATTATGTAATCATTCTCTTTCGTGGTTTATCTCTCTTTCCCATCACAGACAGGTTGGTATACAGCCATGTATGTTCTTTTATCTTTTTTATACAACGGGTTAGTTACGCTTTTCTGGACAGTCATTGTGCTAAGTCACACAGATTGTACTTAGTGAAACTCTGTCTCATGACAGAACTTTTGAAGTGAATGTAATGAGGTACATTGTTGTCTACCTTAATCTTTCCAATACATGTCACATTAACATCGCCACTTTACATATCTGCCATGTTTGTTTTGTTTATTTGGGGTTTTATTTGTTTTGGAGTTTTAGGGGAGAGGGTAATTTTGATGTTGTTAAACCGTTATGGTTACATTTGATAATTGATTATTGTTATACTCGAAGTATGATGTCATATAACAACATTAATTTGCTCTATAATAAAGCTTTATCCAGATGTAAAATATGCTTGACATCTAAAAGGAAGTAATGAATTATATCGTAAGTTATAATTTAAAAATGAGGAAAACTTTAACGACATGAATGACGTCGCTGCTTATACCTCCATTATCCAGATGTAAAATATACTTGACATCTAAAAGGAAGTAATTAATTATATCGTAAGTTATAATTTAAAAATGAGGAAAAAATAAAATATATGTCATCAAAGTGTCGCGTAAGAATGAGCAATATTTCACTAGAGAATTTTAATTTTTGGGGAAGTAAGTTTAGAGAAATATCGCTATTGTCAAACAGTATTTTCAAGTCTATTTCTGCCATCCAGCATAGGATCCCAATGATCAGTAAACGCAACATTGCTATATTGTGCTAGAATATGCAAATTGGTTAAGAAATCTTAATTCAGTTTTACCTAAACTCTTCGTTCATCTAGTAATTTATTTGTACATTGTCAAGTAATTTCATGCTGTCATTATTGCCAATGTTGTAAAGCAACAGTTATGTCAATTCCTAGTCTATGATTATGTATATTTATGTCTTTCTATGTTTCTCTCAAACTGATTGTCATGTTACCATGCACTTATAAAGATCTCTCTTGCTGGTCCTACATTTACGAATAATGTCAAAATCGTAAATAATAGACGACTTCTGTTAGTGACATTTCCAGGAGCAATTCGTCTCCGTTTTTAGACTGGTTCAAGGCTAACGTTTAGTTTAGTTCTTACGGTAAAAATTAGTTCCCGCCAGTTATGAACAGTCAGTTAATGATTATATATATGTACACGTCGTGGTTTCATTTCTACGAGTGATAATTATGTAGCTTCATTCCATGCGATCTTTGGAGAACACTTTACTCGAACCACATTATGTTTACCTTCATAAATAAATAATTTAAACGGGTAAAAAGTCTACACTCTGTATGATAATTTCTCCATTGGAGTACAGCCTATAACAGAACTAACGACTGGTTTACGATAATATAAGGAACCAGAAGGAAACATCGACAGAGGTGAGTCCTATTTGTACACCATAGCTTTAAATTGTCTACTAAATGCAAAAATTGTATATGTTAACATTTGGTTATCTCTGCTTTATTCCGTTTTTGACAAAGTGTTATTTAATGTATTGGTCTTCAGTTAGAGAAAGGTCCAGTCTGTAGTAACATGTCTTTGTTAGAGGTTAAATTAGTGCATTACTATTCAGGCAAACGAATCAGGGATAATTTACAAACTTATGTATTATGATACAGAACAGGTAAAAAATATAATTATGCAGAGGAAGTCGTTTCCTCTCACCAGATAAGAAAGTGTTACAGCTGACCCAATTTTGATTTCTTCGACAGATTTTATTTTCTTCTTTTTAATTGTAAACAAACTTGCAAGTACATTATGTTTACTAGTCTTTCGTTTCTACAACTTATGTATGGAGAAATAACGGTGTATTTCCCTCGTCTAACTTACCAAAACGTCCCCTCTGGAACGAATATCAATTAGGATATTAATGACATATGCACACACAAAAAAAACTTTAATCAGGGCTTGGGAAATTTAACTAAGGTGCACATAGCATTGAAGTTAGCTATGGTTGTATTAACACATATGGTTCCACTGCAGACAAATTTATAAATCACAAAAACATAATAAAACCTTCAACATCATTAAAGTGTCAAACATTGATTCAGATCCTACGATCACGTCAGCTAGCATACAATACAAAATTTCGTTTGTCTGTGTCAAGTATGCATTCCTGCACGGTAGTTAATACCAGCATCGTTTCACCAAAACAAGTCTAAATTGTAGGGCCAAAAAAACTTATTTCAAATTACAAACTCATTCAAATGACAAGAATATCGCTTCTACATATAAATATAAATAAAAGCGTACTAAATTAAAATCGTCAAGTTATTTTTTTCTTCTTGAGAAGCATGCTAACACGGTTTGCATTAAAAAGATGGTTCAAGGTCAAAATCAATAAACAAAGAACAAAACCTTATTTAAAAAAGATAAATATTGCTTCACAAGCTCCTTAATAAAGTACAAAAAGCCTTCTATGTTATATTTCATCACAAACACCCGTCATGCGCTGCTAAGTTAATGTTAGAAATGACTACATTTGTATATGGCTGAAATTTTTCTTCGGTTATTTATAACTGTCTGTGAGAACTTAGTTTCTTCTCTGGATATCTAGTTTCTTTCGGCATTATAATAGTGGCAATTGATCACAAAGACATACACACTTGCTTTTGTTGTAAGTTGATAACGGTAGAGTGACATGAACAAGTACAACAAGGAAAATCAGTGCAAAGTAATTATATAAGGAAAACAGTTTGAACGTGCAGTTTCCAATGGATGCTGGAAAACAGATTGCCGTATCGGTCGAATGCCTTAATGTTTTCCTTTTTCTCACTTGAGAATTGTATCTAACTCAAAGGATATTTTAACCGACTGGAGGGAAATATATGACCCAAAAAATGACCAGGTTAAAATGGTAACAAACCAATTTTCTGTTCGAAATGTCATCATCAGCGGTGGAACCTTTAGATCCTAAAATTGACAACTGACAAGAGGTATTTTATTTAAATTATCCTTTTACATCCATAACTTGTGTATATTTATAAGGTTTGGATAAGAAGGGGGAGGAAATCTATGGGCGAAAAACTGAGGGTTTTCTATGCTGATATTCCTTAAGAGTGACATCAGGATAGATGAAAGTATATTTAAAAAAATATATATCCTAAGAGATGACGGAAATTAAGGTAGATACGGCAAACTGTCGGAAGCTCCAGCGTTGAAGAAAAATGTAATGCATTGCAAGGGTAATAACATACACTCTCTGCTGATTGCCCAGTTAAATAAACTTTGTCTGACAAAAGAACATATCATTACTTGACCCTTTCTGAGTAACGATCATTGAAAGTAAACGTTCTGAAGAGTCATGACAGTTACTGCTATTTACATTTCCAGGTGTTTTGTTTAAATAGACACGTGGGGATTATTTCTGAGTGATCATTGCACGAAGAATTTTGTACCAACTCAAAGACACATTACTTGGCCCAAAGTACTCCCGAATTTCGATAGTCGTTTGGACCTTTTCTTGTTTTCCGGGAGAGAAATGTGAATTTGAAACGGTAAGTTACGTTTTTGCACGTCAATTTAAACAAGAAATGTTTATTTTATCACAAATTTGTGTTGATGTTGTTGAAGCATTATATATATATATATATATATATATATATATATATATATATATATATATATATATATATATAATCACCAGCAGCAACACAAATTTGCGAGGATTAAATAGTAATAGTTATATATTTATGTCATCTGGTACATTTTGTGGACTTTGGAAACCTATACATTCATATATTTGTTCTTAATCAGATTAACAAAATCTAAACTTAATATAGTTGCCATTATTTGTGTCTGTTATGTCTACACCTACTACAATGTCAAGGAAAGGGGATTAGGATTGTTAACGTAGCTTTAACAATTTTTTCAGTCATATCGCTACGATGTCTGCAGTGTGGCAGTTTATTGTGATGTCTAGCACAAGGGCATCGTGCCTCAGACATGTATTGATGTTTCACCCAGTCACATTATTCTTACACCAGGCCGAGCAGTCCTGACACTAACCTCATAATGCTGAGCAACTAGCGAGGCAGCTAATAGTACCATCTTTGTAAGTCTTTCGTATGACTCGGCCGTGGTTTGGACCCGCAACCACCCGCTTCCGAGACTGGCGCTCTAACCACTTGGCCACCGCAGCGGTCGGTCAAGAAGCACTATATATGAATTGGCAATGAGCATAAACGATCAAGATGGTAGTACATACTTATGGTATGTCTGATTTATACAAAGTAAATACTTGTATAGAATGGCACGATGAACAGGAGCGATATATTTAACAAGTCCTAACGATTTTGTTTCCGTTAAATACTGAGATTATAACCAGATGGAACAGGTATCACACGTGCTCAAACAATAGTGACTTTCACCTCAACAATAACAGTATTACAGATTAGTTAATCCCAATAATATAACTCGAGTACCTTGCAGACAATTTGTATAAATGCATGTTAATATTCAGATTCATGCTACTAAAGAGGACAGTCTGGAAAGTATATCAACATTTACAGAAAACGTAATTTCTATTGAGCATTTTTTTGTAATGAAAAGGTAACATTGTCTCAGAACTACATAAACAGATAGACACAAAGAGGAAATTTGTTAGATATGCATTGATTGTTCTTATGCAAAAAAAGTCAGAACCTTATTTAGTTGTAAACAGAAGGAGAAAAAGAGTAGACATACGACGACTAACATTATATACAACCAATCGAGCAGAAGATAAATGATTAGGTAGATGCTTTGACATGGAAACTATAGAGGAATCTCTGGAAGTCTTAACGCGTTGCAAATCACAATTCTGTTAAAATATGAATAATGAAATAAAACGAAACAACAAAAATCCTAGAAAGATAATGATTGGTCTTAGCAAATTAATAGACACGAACAGTTGTCATTATTAATATATTAGAAATGCATGCAAGCAAGACGTATGATTTAACACACACACACACACACACACACACACACATATATATATATATATATATATATATATATATATATATATATATATATATATATATATATATATATATATATATATAAAACTTAGACGATCTCTTAAGCAAAGTAGACATCATTGAAAGTACAATAAAATTTATAAAGATAACTTACAACTTACTGATTTGAGTGATAAGATCAAAACGGTAAAAAAAAACATATTACATTTCAAGCATTTTACAATAAATTGCATGCCGAGGCTGAACAGTCAAAACAGATACAAATGATATGTTGAATGAACAGTTGTCAAAAAGATTGATATTCTATAAGAGTTTTAAGCAGACATAAAGATGAAAACTGTGAAAAATAATTTAACTGATTTGAAACAAGACTGATATGTACGCTAAACTGAAATAGATTCAAAGACTTGAATTAAGTGATATCATTGATGAAGTTTAAACAAGGTAATAAGATCGATGAACTTTTAAAGAAAATGAAGCTAATTAATAGTTACATTTTTGTTTACGTTTTTCTTTATAAGGAACACTTGATATTCATTTAAGTATAAATTCAGGTAAATGTTACACTTTTTATTCAGACATATACTATATATATATATATATATATATATATATATATATATATATATATATATATATATATATATATATATATATATATATATATATATATATATATATATATATATATATATATATATATATGTTCAATCCGTATTTCCGTATCACACACCCTGATTAGAACTATTTAGATGTTTTATATCAAGTCCGCGCGTCCATATTTTAAGATGCAGTGAATCGAATTGTTAACAGCCCCAACTTGTTTTGAATCTAATTCATACTGTAAACCTACAATTAATATTTATAAAAATACGTAAAAAGATGGTATTAATTATATTAGATCGTGTACGTGTTTTGTTCTGATTCGGAGATGGGGGGGGGGGTCAACTTGTTTATTTTTCTTCTCGGCCTGACAGTCTCAACAAATCCATATATATGGTACATATATGGATGTAGACACACGAATGCTTGCAAGGATTTTACATATTCACTCGAATATCAATATACGTAAATACGTATTATATGAAAGAGAAATATATTGTTCTTTAGGCGTTGGTATTATGGCCAAGTAATGGATTGATTATGCCTAATGTTAATATGTTATCATTCAACCTTGGAACGGTACTGTAACACTTTTAGAAACGAATTTAAAGTAAGCTCTCGAGAATAAAGATATATTATATTGACAAATTAGCTTCCGTGACCGTACAAAGAAAACCGATCACATATCTGAATGTATGTTTACGTACATTCAGCGTTAATATAATACACGAATTGTAACTCAGTGAATTACTCAGTATTTAGTCAAGGTGAAAAATGCTTTTAATGTTTTCTATAAAGTTTCCGCCGTTTCTTTGCGTGAATGTAATGGATTCTCATTCAAAGTAAATAATTTTCTTTAAAATTATGTTATCAAAGGTGATCAAATGATCAAGAGTCATTCAAAAATAGTTTTTACAAAAGAAACACATGGACCTTTGTGACTTACTTGGAAGTAAATTTGGATAATTCACACCCAAAGCTTTCTCGACAGCTTTCAAACACTTTATTGATTCGCGCACAACATCATGAGTGTAGCACCATTGTCCGTCATACAATCCTTGTACCATTTAATTGTAACTAATCTTTAATCACATCACACTAGCAACTTAATGTTTGGTGAATTACCAATGTGCACAAATGTAAATTTTGGTGGTAGTGGTCTTCGTAAACACAGACATTTTATCGAATTATGAAACCGGAAAAAGAAAATTCAAAGGAAGGATCAGTCTACAGTGTTCCAGTTTAGACATCACCAAAAATATCCAACTTCTTACTAGTTTGACATCGTAAGTTTATAAAGGTCCAATTTCTTACTAGTTTGACGTCATGAGTTTCGAAAGGTTCACTTTCTTACTAGTTTGACGTTATGAGTTTATAAAGGTCCAATTTCTTACTAGTTTGACGTCATGAGTTTATATAGGTCCAATTTCTTTCTAGTTTGACGTCGCGCGTTTCTAAAGGTCCGCCATCTTATTAGTTTGACGTCATGAGTTTATATAGGTCCACCTTCTTACTAGTTTGACGTTATGCGTTTCTAAAGGTCCACTGTCTTACTAGTTTGACGTCATGAGTTTATATAGGTCCATCCTCTTACTAGTTTGACGTCATGAGTTTCGACAGGTTCACTTTCTTGCTACTTTGAAGGTATGAGTTTATAAAAGTCCAATTTCTTACTAGTTTGACGTCATGAGTTTATAAAGGTTCACTTTCGTACTAGTTTGACATCATGAATTTAAAAAGGTTCTACTTCTTACCAGTTTGACGTCATAAATTTATAAATGTGAATTTCTTGCTAATTTGACATCATGCGTTTTTTTTAAAGGTTGGTTCAACTTCTTATTAGTTTGACGTCATGATTGTATACATGTGGACTTCTTACTCGTTTGACGTCATGAGTTTATAAAGTATAAAGACGCAATTTCTTACTACTACTAATAATACTAATGAGGACTAATCTTTAAAAGCTCTAAGTGCTTTACAACATCTAAAATGATATGACTACAGAAAAAAGAAAAAATAGCATGAAATTAGAAAGCATAAATGCTGAAAATATTTAAGGTGCGAAACATTAATAGCTCTTTAACTTTGTTCTTGCAGTCGAGAAAGGTGAGTTTTAAGAGCACTCTTAAAAGGGACCACTATGTCTTTGTGTCTAATTTCAATGGGCAATTCGTTCCATATTGCTGGTCACTGGTATGCAAAAGAACGTTGTCCATATGACTTCGTTTTCATAGTGGGAACAATGAGTATACGATTGTCAGAAGAGGAGCGTGAGTATTTTGCTGGTTTGTACACATGAGTGAGGCCGGATAGGTATGTTGGACTGGAGTCTGTCAGTGAAACTAGCACAGAGAAAAAATTGTGTGTTTGATTCTGTATCGAATGGATAGCCAGTGTATTGTATAGATCAGAAGGGAGGTGTGCTCTGATCGTGGTACTCTAAAGATGATCCGGAGTAGATATTGAGACGAAAAAGACATAACTGAGTTACAATAGTTCAGTCTTAAAAGTACTAATGAACACACAAGTGTTTTAGTGATATCAACGGAAAGATATTCGCGAATGGAGTTGATGAGTTTATAATGGTCCACCTTCTTACTAATTTGACGTCATGGGTTTATAAAGGTCCACCTTTTTATTAGTTTGATGTCATGAGCCTTTAGAGGTTAGTTCAACTTCTTACTAGTATGACGTCATGAGTTTCTAAATGTAAATTTATTACTCTTTTGATGTTATGGATTTATAGAGAGTGGTTCAACTTATTACTAGTTTGACGTAATGAGTATATTAATGTAAATTTCTTCCTCCTCTTTCTTTTATTTAATAAGTTTATAAAAGTGAACTTTCTTACTACCTTGACGTCATGAGTTTATTACGGTCGACCTTCTTACTATTTTGACGTCATGAGTTTATAAAGGACCACCTTCTTTTTAGTTTGACGTCATAATTTTATAGAGGTTTGTTTAACTTCTTACTGGTTTGACGTAACTTTCTTACTTATTTGATGTCATATGTTTATAAAGGTTCAACGTCTTGCTAACTTGACGTCATGAGTTTATAACTGTAAATTTCTTACTAATTTGTAGTCGTAAGTTTTACAAATGTCCAACGTCTTACTGCGTTCGCTTCACGAGTTTGAAAAGGTCCAACGTCTTACTAGTTTGAAGTCATGAGTTTATATAGGTCCAACTTCTTTCTAGTTTGACGTCATTTGTTTGTAAATGCAAATTTCTTATAATTTGTCGTCACGAGTTTATAAATGTCCAACTTCTTACTACTTTGACGCCATGAGTTTAAAAAAGGCCCTTTTTATTACTAGTTTGACATCACGAGCTTATAAACGTCCAACTCCTCACTAGTTTGACGGCATGAGTTTATACGGGCCCGATTTATTCGTAGTTTGGCATCATAAGCGTATAAGGGTCCAACTCCCCACTAGTTTGACGGATTTTTAAAGGCACATTTTATTACTTGCTTGACGTCATAAGCTTATAAAGATCCAACTTCTTACTAGTTTAGCGTCATACGTTTCAAACGGTCCAACGTCATGAGTTTATAATGGCAATTACTGAATTGATCACTTCTAAAATCTAATCTTTGTTACAAATATTTGGAGTGCATCCAATCCTGTTCGTCTAGGTAGTAATCTGTGTAACATAATGTCAACATGAATAACATTTAACTAACATTAATGACCTCTCTAAATTCGCTAACATTTTTTACTCGTTAACGTTTTGTGCTTTGCAGCATTATGTTTTCTGTGATTTAGTAGTATGTATGATGAGCGATATTTTGTCGTGTGTATAATTAACAATATTTTTCATATATACGATTCACGGCATTTTGTCGTGTGTATAATTAACAATATTTTTCATATATACGATTCACGGCATTTTGTCGTGTGTATAATTAACAATATTTTTCATATATACGATTCACGGCATTTTGTCGTGTGTATAATTAACAATATTTTTCATATATACGATTCACGGCATTTTGTCGTGCGTATAATTAACAATATTTTTCATATATACGATTCACGGCATTTTGTCGTGCGTATAATTAACAATATTTTTCATATATACGATTCACGGCATTTTGTCGTGTGTATGAATCACAACATCTAGTCCCATGTACGCTTTACAATCTTTTGTCATCAGTACGATTCGCATCATTTTGTCGTCTGTACAATTCGCAGAATTTTGTCATAAAGATTTACAGTATTGTGCCACCTGTATGATTTACAAGACTGAAGTCTTCTTTACGACTCACAGTATATAGTAGTAAGATTCGTTGTGTAGTCTGTACGATTCCAGTATTTGGTCCTCTGTATGATTCGCAATATTTAGTCGTCTGCACTATTCGCAGTGTTTGGTCGTCTGTGCAATTCACAGCATTTTGTCGTCTGCATGATTTAGATTATTTTAAGGTAATCCGTATTGTAATTATAATATTGCAGGTCAAAATCCGGTCGTACACTAAAATTTACTTGTGAAAGAATACGTTTGCAACCATTCCTCTTTTTTGTCTTCAATTGCATGCCTGTATAACGCTTTACTCCTTGTGACCTCAGCAGAGTCACTCAAATACAAATAATTATGTGGAAGAACAGTTATTCGTAAACAATTATTGGCCTATCGTCATAGCTAGTGTGAGATCCAAAAGCTTTTGAAATACATTTTTATTCATAGATGTGAAATAAAACTTAAAGATAACAAGTTTGGCTTTAGGCGACATCTCTTCACTGACGCGTGTTTGTTTGACTTCAATGATGTCATTAATTGCTATCATCGGCAAGGTAAACAATCTTAGGTGTGTTTTTGATATTAAGACTTATTTTGGCAGAATAAACCACTATATCCTATTCGAAATGTCAGTTGAAACAAATGTTAAATTTTACGTTAATTTGCATTTTAATTGGTACCACAAACAACAATTTTGTGAAAAGTGGGGGTTAAATATCATAAATACCTTTCCGTGAGACTGACTATTGTTATGTGTCGCGGAGTTATTTTACCTCCCATTTCTGTTTTATGTGCAGTATTGATTTATATGAAATACAATTTTAATGGGTATTATAACGAATCAAATATGTAGGTTTATTTATTAATAACTTCAGTAACGTTGATGATATTGTTAGTTCTTAACCCATATGGCAGATGATTATAACAGAGATTAAAAATGTGTGAGCTGTTCGCATTTCTAAATGCTGTGGAATGAAATGTAATAATGACCGGATTTATATATATATATATATATATATATATATATATATATATATATATATATATATATATATATATATATATATATATATATATATATATAAACCGAATGAAATCAATAAAAACAAACAGAAAATGTAAAAACTACATACCTGAGGTTAGACTTTGCGAAGAAAAGATGTTGTTTGTAAATGAGCATAGGTACCTAGGCTGTATCATTTTTTCTGATTTGATAACTAATAGAGATATTAAAAGATATTATCGTTGTAATTGTTTACGAGTAAATACATCTTAAGGTCTTTAAGATGCCTTACATATTTAAAATGAATTGGTTTTAAGTCGATTATACTGAATTTGCATTAATCTCTTCTCTGGACTTTTTTCATCCTTCAAAATGAGGCGATGGATGGATGGATGGTTGGATGGACAAAAGAAAGAGAAAGACATGAATGTCGACTTGAGTTTAACTTATTATTATTATTATTATTATTATTATTATTATTATTATTATTATTATTATTATTTGCTGTCTGTCTCACTTATCGGTTTCTTTTATACGTCTACACGATTCACATTAGTTTGTGGTCCCTGTCTATAAATCAGAGTATGTTATCGTCTGTATTATTCAGATTATATTGTCGTCTGTATGATTCACAGTATGTATTCGTCTGTGTAATTCACAATACTGAGTCATCTGCACGATTCACAGCGTTTAGTCCTCTGTATGATTCACAGTTGTAACGACTATGTGGCAATAAACTAAGCAATACAAAAAAGCGAAAACGATTACGTTTTTGATAATATTCAATAAATATTTTTTAACCAAGAATACAAAGTGAAAAATTAAAAGGAACTTACAAATTTGTGAATTAAATCCAAAATAATCCTAAAAGTTCTCAGTTCTAAAATAATAGAGTATTCCGAATGAATTCCAATTGTAATAAATTTGGGTATGCGCCATTTGTATATACCTCTCCATTTAGGTATTTACTAGATATTTGTAATTAATTGTTTGATTATGGGAAGTCGGTGTTGGGGAAAAATTCTTCAGCCAGACCAATTAGCCAATTACGCGGGGGGGGGGGGGGGGAAACGTAACAAAGTGCAGTATTGATGAGATTTCATGATAGTATGGTTTAATTTTCTGGTGAGTTCATTTCAGAACCACATACGTGGGCCTTTAGCAAAGTAGTCCTATTAAAATCTAATTGTGTTGATTGTGTATCTCCATACGAAGTGTTTATGATAGGTAGGAACTGGCAATTTGTACAGTAGCATATAATCTAGAAGGAATTTTTGTCCATTATCTGAAGACGTCTTTTATTGTTGCTATGATGGTAAATAGTATGCATAGTTATAGGCGAAGTAAAGCTTAAACTCATTATGCGACTGACCAAAGGACAAATTAGGAAAAATAGTTCCCTGTATTTGGTGTCTGAGTTGTATTTATATTTTCAAGGCGTGAAAAACTGGCGCTAAGTTACAGAAATATAATATGGAAAAACCATGCAGCAATGTGGTTGCCATGCAATTGTGAAGTTTTTCTTATATGTTTGTGGGCATGCATTGATTAGAGGAAATTTAGTTATAGTCTGTGCACGTTGCAATGTCCAGCATACAACGGTTTTTGTCAAGAAGTCCTTGGAAATCAAAGAAAAACAACTGACTTCTAGGTCTAAAAACATCTTATTGCGAAATAAAAAGAATATATTTTCAGCTGGAAATCTAATTTGCAAGTTAAATACAATTGAAACGTTCATTATGTCTTGAATCGGTAAATGAACACTATCGTTACAATATGCCACCACGTGTCACTGCATTCCACCAGTTACTACCTTTACGAGGTTCTTTTCAACTCTGATTGTGAACATTCATTTCAAATTAACTGTTAAACACACATCCTTATAGAAGCAATCAGTTGTTCTTAACACTTTTGATGTTAAAAGGTGCGGTCTTTAGCCCGGGTTTGACGGTATTGTTATAGAATGCAAACACTGCGGGGTAAAATATTAACAGAAAAGCATTACACTATCCTTAGCTACAAAACCATTTTGAGACACATCACATACTGTTTATAACAGAGCTTGTTACGTTTTGATTCACATCAATTACTTTTTCTGACACACCTGGTTACATTTTGACCCAAGTCAGTTACTTTTCTGACACACCTGGTTACATTTTGACCCAAGTCAATTACTTTTCTGACACACCTGGTTACATTTTGACCCAAGTCAAATACTTTTCTGACACACCTGGTTACATTTTGACCCAAGTCAATTACTTTTCTGACAGAAACTACAAAATTGTAATCCATATCGATTACGTTTGGTGACAGAGTTTATTATATTTTCACAAGGCACCCCAGAAGGTGCGTTGAACACTGAATATTACATTTAAAGGGACTATTTTCTGGACCAAACAGATCCTGTATATTATTTACGAATTTTGGTATGACTCTGGTTTAGTATTTCTACTGTCTTAACGGGTGATTAACAACGCTCTGTCGAAATACAAATTTAGACACTCGAGTGCTGCTCTGGGACATATAGCGTCGACATTGACAAACACCTTAAGGATGGAACAGTGATACTGGTGCTTTGTCCAGGCAATATCTATTGGATTTGGAGAAGAACACCGGAAAACCTCAAAAAGAACCACAAACCCACGGGAAGATAATGGAAAGCTTTCTCACATTCCCAATTTGGTCGAACCGAGACTCGAATTTACGCTGCCAGAGGTGAGATGTGTAAATGTACAGGCGAGCACCTTTCGACCACTCGATCATCCGGGGCTCTATGTAAATAAGAAGTAGGAACCTACCTGTCACTAACAAAACTTAAAACCAGATAACTTCATAAAACTGTATAAAATGTACGTTTGACTTTCTTGTACATCAACTTATCGTTTTCTACCTTGCTTTCAATAACGACAGCTACTGGACTATTTATATTTAGAAATATTTCTTCTGAACAATTTCAAACGACTGCCATAGTCAAATAATTTATTGTCAAGTAAACTGAGAAAAAAAAATAAAGTAAATTTAATCATTTTTGAGAGTTAATTTGCTAAATTAAATATTCGAGTGAATTTTATAACCGTATTGCAGATAGTATCGTCTTTCAACGAGATTCTATCTCAATTTACAATAACTGATTCCTTGTTTACAGCACATACGCTGTCACCACATACTCATGTCGAGCAATATAACGAATTTCTCAAGTTACACAGTAAATACTATTAAGATACGACCGCTTGCTGGAAACCAGCAAGAAAATATAAGTTACTAAAAATACTTCATTAGCGCACATGATTGAAGATTTGATAAATCGTTTGTAAATTCGTCTGTCGAGTCGTCTTTAATATAAACGTTACCGAGAGGGGAGTGAGGGTTTATCCAATAAATTACCCTAGGATCATCAAATACTGTTTGAGCAATTAGCCTTTTCGTGTCGTGAGCTAATCCAACGAGCTTAAGCGATCTAAAACGTTGTACTGAATGACCTGTCCCAACCAAATCTGTTGCATTTCAACCTGTAACATGCTTAATGTTAACATGCATTTTCGGTTGTTGATTTGAAATTGAACACCAGTCTGTTGTTGATTTGAAATTGAACACAAGTCGGTTGTTGCTTTAATCCATTTTCTCCTGCAAGGAAGTGTGGCAAAGAAGCACGATTCTAGTTTGGTGATGTGTATTTACTGCTAGTAGACATATTTATGAAAGATCTTATTATCTCTTTGCCTGTACGGAAGAACGACTGAAGTGCTGAATATTCCAAGCTTTAGCAAATCCGTCGATATCCATGTAAATGACTTTCCTGTATTGTTTGTAACTGACGCGATGCATCCAGTCAGCGAGTACCATGTAAGTTTTCTAACAATAATTTACGATCCCGCTATACTAATTCGATTGAGAGAGAGAGAGAGAGAGAGAGAGAGAGAGAGAGAGAGAGAGAGAGCGTGTTTGTGTGAATAGTTGGGGTAAAAGGTGATAAGTCCGTTGCTGTTCATCTGCTTCTATACAACTTTTTTGCTTAAATATTGATATACATCGTGAGTAATGTGTAGACAAGTGTCTTTAAAAGATTGAAATGTTTTCTGGAAATCTAGCTCGTTTACACCTGTCCTAATTTGATTATACCTATAACTGAAACAAAAATGATATATAATTTTACTTATTACCTTTCATATTAAGTGAAACTCGTAAAGACATTCCAATCTTACGAAATATTTAAAATGCTCTCAACTACAAGCGCAAAGGTCTGCTGTGCCCTTTGATGAAGAACTGAAGAAAGAGATGGTGGCCTGTTGGTAGGCAGATTGATCTCTGCCATCAGAGATTACGATTCGAAATCAAGGCAGGGGAAGAAGTTGTGTTTCTTTAACAAGCTTTTGTCTGTTCGATGGTAACATTGAACAGGGGTCACCTATTCAGAAAGTTAAATATTTCTGACGTGATATTCGAAATGGAGTAAGCGTCTTACGCACTCATATACGTTCTCGACACACCCGTGAATGTATATACATGTAATAGGGTGTGAGCGGGCACATCTGCTTATTAACATGCAATATCAAAAAGTTTTTAAAATTTTCAAATAAAAGCTTGCACCAGTGTGGATTAGTATGAACGCTAAGTATACATCGAAAATTTCACAAAACTTTGTTGAAAAAAGGATAAATTTATGTTCATTGTATTGGTGATTCTTATGTAATGATAAATGTATGACAAACATACGACCATCGCCGATGCCTTCCGGTCTAATTAAGCGAATCATGAATTGGTGTATTTGACGATACTCCGTATGTGTATGATAAATTAGCATCGAATTTAATAAATTTATTTTCTGTATCAGCTTCCATACAATTGGCGACTTCCATCGAATTCGATCACACCGTTCGCGAGTTAAATTGCTCTCTCTCTCTCTCTCTCTCTCTCTCTCTCTCTCTCTCACACACACACACACACACACACACACACACACACACGCACACATTGGCGTGTAAACATAAGTCTTTCATATGTAGCAATCAAGAAAATAAATGACTGACATTTATAAAGAAATTATAAGGATAGCGGGGGTTTACAACGACCTATATCCATCAAAATGTCTTGCCAATATTATTGTTCTTGTTAGATGTGACATTAAAACCAACAAAAAGAACTAAACCAATCTGATATATGAGCATCACGGTCACGACTTGCAGGGCAGAGGAAAATCAATCTAAAATCCATTGAAGGGCATTGGCTCTTGGTATACATTGTAATGCAATATGTCGTGGTAACACCAAGAAACTGACACATCTTGTAATGAGAATGGAAATTGTGATTGTGACAAGTTGAATAGTGTGACACTAGTAGAATGGCACTGTGTGATTGTGACAAGTTGAATAGTGTGACACAAGTAGAATGACATTGTGTGATTGTTATAAGTAGAATGGCATTGTGTGATTGTCACAAGATGATACAAGTAGAATGGCATTATATGACTGCTACAAGTAGAATGGCATTGTGTAATTATTACAAGTAGAACGGCATTGTATGATACAAGTCGAATTGCCTTGTGTGATTGTTACAAGTATAATGGCATTACGTGTGATTGTTACAAGTAGAATGGCATTTTGTGATTGTTACAAACAGAATGGCATTGTATGATACAAGTGGAATTGCCTTGTGTGATTGTTACAAGTAGAATTGCCTTGTGGGATTGTTACAAATAGAATAGCATTGTATGATAAAGTAGAATTGCAATGTGGGATTGTTACAAGTAGAATGGCATTGTATGATAAAGTAGAATTGCCTTGTGTGATTGTTACAAGTATAATGGTATTATGTGATTGTTACAAGCAGAATGGCATTGTGTGATTGTTACAAGGAGAATGACATTGTATAATACAAGTAGAATTGCCTTGTGTGATTGTTACAAGTAGAATTGCCTTGTGTGATTGTTACAAGTATAATGGCATTGTGTGATTGTTGCAAGCAGAATGGCATTGTGTGATTATTACAAGTAGAATGGCATTGTATGATACAAGTAGAATTGCCTTGTGTGATTGTTACAAGTATAATGGCATTATGTGATTGTTGCAAGGAGAATGGCATTATGTGATTGTTGCAAGGAGAATGGCATTATGTGATTGTTACAAGTAGATGGCATTTTACGATTGTTAAAACGTTGAAAAGAAAAATAAATTTTAGCCTCGTTGTTAATCTTGGGCAGCGAAGGTTGTGTGACACAAATTGTCACGGTTGCTGCAAAAGTGTTATGGATTGCCCGATTTATTTATCGATTTGTCTTATGTACATATTGAAGTTGAACTAAGAAAGTATTATATAAGGCATTCCATTCACAGTTAAGAAATGTTGCAAGTTCACTGAGAAATTAGTATGTGATTGCACTTGATACTGATTTGTATCCGATCACGAATACAATACATGTACATCACACCATCGCTAGTCGTTCGATAGTATAGCTATTTTATTTATGTGCTAGTGTCATTAGTACGAGTTGTACAGGCATTGGCTCTTGGTATACATTGTATATATAGTCATAATTCATGGCGAATATTTCACTGATAAAGATTGGAATCAATGAAGTGTATTCTAATCTACTTTCTGTGAAAAGTAACGATGACTTAAGTAGGTCAATATGGTTAATGAAAATGTTCTTTATGCTCTGTTATTGAAGTGAATTTATATCATATCTGGTTTTGGTTGCTAACCAGCCAATTGGTTAAATGATAGCAGCGAAACTCTTAATTTATACTCAGTGAATTAACATTATGTGGTGCACTAATTATTTATCATTTGTTATTTCTGGTAGCATTCTAGACAATATATTTGCCCATATTCCTTATTATGATCTTGGTTTTAAGTGCTATACTGGTAACTTTACCATTTATACTAGCGTTGTGTATTTCTGTTAATTGTGGAATTTTCGCGATGGGACGATATCCCACCTTGAAAACTGAATTTAGTTTTCAACATCTTGGAAACGTACGAAACAAATGACAGGTTCAGTTATAGATCGAGGTACAGTGTCTCTCTTTCTACCATATTAACATAACTGGGCACATGAACGTTTCACATGCACATTTTGACTCATGGATATAAACAAATATAAAGTTTCGATTCCTTTAACCGAATCATTTTCGTGGGTGTAACTATTCGTTCTATATTTATTAGACTTTACAGCTTTTGTGTCAGTGTTAGTGTTATAGGTTATTTATTGTAATTACATTTCCCAGATTTTGGTTCATAAAAGTCAGACCAATTAAAATTGTGTTTATCAATGCATTCAATCTGTATATCGACTCGGACATCTCTAAATGTGTATTGAATGTCAGTCAATACGTTGAGGAAAGATTGGCATCCAAGGCTAAGCTGCAAATACATTGCCGTATTAGCAATGAAACCTATATCCACTATAACACACACACACACACACACACATATATATATATATATATATATATATATATATATATATATATATATATATATATATATATATATAAGGATGCATTGCTGTATGTGTGTTGGCATTTATACACATGTATATACAACCAGGTTTACGTGCTTCTGTATGTATGTGCTTGTAAATACAGGTAGGTGGATAGAGAGATTGAGGTGCTGGTTAATTGAATAGGCACACAAACAATTTTTTAAAAATATATTTTACCTTCAATACTATTTTAAGTGAAGAAAAGAGAGAAATCCACTTTTGTAATTAGTGAAACATGAGAAATACCCATTACACATTTCTGCCTTGAGGTGTGGACAAATGTTAATGCGTAGGCGTGACAGGGTTGGTCGTTGCACACTGCGACACACCTTAGTCGCTCTCTATTTGTAGCGAATCTATGTTATAATAGATCAAATGAAAATAGCTGTACTCCTGTCGCAGTATGAAAGTTTGCACAACAAATATCAAATGTTAATTGAGTTATTTTAAAGTTAATTAAACGGTAAAAAAAGTTATAAAGTTAGTTACTTATTTCTACGTTTACACACGCTACGAATCGGGATAGTCGAGTTATATAAATATATCACCTGTGTAATTCATTAATCGCCAGAGTGGAAGTAAGTACGCCTACTCATTTGCATAAATTAAGATTCTATAACTTTGATATTTATTTACCACCATGTTAATTTGTGTGACTTTGTAGTGCGGTGTGTGTGTGTGTGTGTGTGTGTGTGTGTGTGTGTGTGTGAGAGAGAGAGAGAGAGAGAGAGAGAGAGAGAGAGAGAGAGAGAGAGAGAGAGAGAGAGATTTAACATTGCTTTAAAACATGGTCTTTTAACAGGTAAGGGGAAGAGTGGCAATCACTTGTAAGATTCAAACAGAAAGATACATTTTGATTGTTGTACAATGTATTTATATTGACCTAAAAGCAATACTGCCTGCCATGCAGTATATTGTACTGTACTGTACTGTACCTGATTGAGTCGTCACAAATGTAGTTAAGTGATACGTGGAAATAAAAAATGTGTCCTAACAGGTCATGATTCCCAGGTATGACAGGTATACATGCATGGCAAGGCGAGTGAAATGGTGTGTAAATTTGATACAGTATATATGTGTTTATGATCTTTCAAACAAACAACAAAACAGAAACAAACCCAACAAATCATCCGAAATGAACATGGCTGTGACATTACATATTTACATACATATATTTATGAGATCTTTTAATTGCCATCTTTCGTCTTTTATTGATCTCCGAAATTTGTACACCAATAAAGCAAAGCAAAATTACATGTTAATTACAAGTCAAAAAGCTAATAATTTATAGCCGCACCTCCTCGTTGTAAAGTTTCTGGTTACACAATGTGTATATTATCCGAAACTTCCATTACCACAGAATGAAAAAGTTAAAGAAAACTATTGGACAGAATTTTTCCCATTATAGTTTTAACTGAAAGCAAAGAGAAATTGGATTTAATTAGTAAAACGTCATCATCAATTGGCAAACAAAACATTCATTTTCAACTGACCTCTGTATGTTTATACATATCTGGTGAACTAACATGTTAAACATGGGACAGTGGAAGTTGTCAGCAGAGGATTTATGCCCAAAACGGTATGTAAACAAGATTTCACTCCCGTTACATTACATCATTGATTTTCATAGAACTACGCATTACACATGCACAGTAGTGTAAATACAAGAATATACAGTGTCTAGCACCAGAAACATCTGAACAGCTCTAACTGAACAAACTCTGGATTACACTGTCCACGCTAAACCTTCTAAACTACCTGTGCTCCCCAACTTCAGTCTTTATTTATAACAGAATTCATTTGACTGCTGGGAAGGTGTGCGCAGAAGCAACGTTTCTTAGAATAGATGTTAGTTATTAGTTATATTTAACTCAGATTTATTTTATGGAAAAAAGTTAGTTAGATGTCATATATTACCGAGTATGTGAACTCAATAAGCACTGATGGAGATACAGCCTAAGACCAGAACGATGATAGAACAGCCTGATTTATGGGGATGATTTCTATTGCATACCAATAATGTGTCACAATGTCAATAATTGGTTTAATTAATATTAAATTTCGCTTCTATGTAAACTTGTTTAATGTTTGCACTGAAAGGATTAAATTGCTTTCGTTTTTCTATATATTAGCTTCTGGCTTCGATTTTTTTATGTATTCTGTTTAGTCACCTCGCCAAGTGGTGGTTGTCTAATCGAAAGCTTGAATCTATGTTTGAAATAGTATTTAAATTTGAATGCCTTCCACTTGTTTAAATTGATTGGCTATCGTAACGGTTGTATATTGAGGAAAGGTAAAAGTAGATGTAACAATAACGCTGTTTTTCATTCAATTAGTGTGTAGCTTTTATTAAATATCAATTGAAAATTTGCTTATAATTTAGTAGAATTTCCTATCGCGACAAGCTGGTTTTATATGCAATTCCTTGCTAAGGATTAAGTATGATTACCTCGGTTGTGACGATTCGTCTATTGCCAAATGATCCAGCGAACAACTTCATTACAAATGACATTTAACTACTATGCTGTTAAGAAAAATTGTCAAATCTATAAAATAAATCTGAGTTAAATATAAAAAAATAGGTTTGGTAAACATTTTAAGGTGAAGAAATTTACGCTTGCTTCGTTTTAATATATCACACATACCACAAAGTATATATCGGTTCATTAAATTTAAAACAAACATTTGCCTCAAAAGTAATACAGATGTAGTCATCTGTCCCTGACATTTATGATGCTCGGAAATTATGAATAATTCCATCTAACGAACACAGTTTGTAATAGTAAATTAAATTTTAAACGAATGACTACGTACCGCTGGAAATTCGACCATGGAAAGGATGTAATCTTTTATTACAACTTATTCAAAATAAATACACTTAATATTCACAATATGTTGGTCCCAAATTACATTATTTGTTTATTTTGCAGGTCGACTAAAAGAATTGATAGCGAAGACCAAAAGTTACAACGTGAATGAAAAGATTATGAAATGATATCATCACCTATGACGAAGAAATCAAAGACGCAACGCGTGGATACATCCATACAGACGTCGTGTCCCATTCTGTGTGTTTAATTATTAAAAAATTTCATTATTGTTGATCAAGATACAAACCTGTCATCATGAATTTAAGTTTAAAAACAAAACCATGGGCACCGTTCTCGATTGTGGAGGGAAATATTATGCCTCAAACGGAATACGTTTCAACACACAACAGAATACGCAAAAAAAAGTTGACAATCGACAGGGTCCCCATTATGCTGATCCCGAAGGCAAGGATTCGTGAAGACGGGGAAATGTTAATTAATAGATCCTTTGGGGTTGTTGCAGACGACGGAACCCAGGGCCTTTATCTCTCTGCCATTTCGCACATCTTGCCAGCAAGCCACAAACCGACAAAATCGGCATTGAAAGCTGTAAGATATTCAAGCTCATTGGGAAAGAGCGAGGTTGATAGCGGTTTTGGGTCCATGAAACGATCTGTTACATTTGGGGACCTCAGTCATAGTAGATCGTCGATAAGGACTTCAGATGACCTTGAGATTTGGTCGGAAGCTTCACAAAGTGAGGACGATGAAGCAAACATCAAATCTAAAACGTTCGTTGAAGAAGATGACGACGACTTCTCGTCTTATCGGTTGTCAAAGCTGGCCGACCTTGCTGATGGTCCTCAACATTTAGACTCTTTCGGGGATAGGGAACCCGTGCTGGTAACCCGAGAAGTTACACCCCGACTCAAATCTAGAAACTTTAGACGAAGGAAGAGACACAGTCATGGAAGTGTACAGTGCGAATTCTGCGGAGCTATCGTTTCAGAAAGTGACATGCTTAGAAGGAAAGTGACAAATTCAATTGGAAACGTGGACTGTTTTCACGACTGGGTAATGACCAAATTGGAAAAGGTAACATTTTGTCATATACAAGTGAAATATCGTCATCTCTCTCTCTCTCTCTCTCTCTCTCTCTCTCTCTCTCTCTCTCTCTCTCTCTGTGAATATACAGACCGTTTTATATTTTTTTTTTTAAAAAAGACTATTAGAATTCCTTTCCTACAGCTTCTATAATATTCATCCACCTAATTTCTGAAAACTCATTGGTGAAAGTTTATCAGAAAAAAATGTATCTCTATGTATGCAAGTCTAAATTGATTATTTTCTCACTAGAATAGCAGCTAAGCCAGATTGGGTTTCTGTTTTTAAAACAAACAAAATAGACGCTTTATACATTTGAATAAACTGGTCACCCCACGGGTTATTTTTTGTAATGGAATCTTTAACACTGCTACAAAGCAGGTTATAAATTTAACGTCTACAATTCTAATTCGGAATCTTTTATATCTACAACAACTGTGAAAGTGAATAAATAAGAAATATTATGGGTTAATAGTTATTTGAAGTACTGCAGTGATCAAGTTGATGAGTTAGTGAACCGTACTTTTGTTTGTGGAAAGCGAAATGGACATGGTTTGCCATCAAAGAAGCCAGCAAAATAGCCACTGTCCTTCTGGAATAACTGTTAGTAAGACCCTATTTTGTCATTACCAGATATTACTTACTAAATACAAATCCGGTAGTGGAAGGTGTCACGTGTTTTAAAACTATACAGTGATACAAATTTCATAGACCTTCTGGTTACCTATTTACTCAGATGATTTTTTATTTGTAGAATTAGTCGAGAATTCATTGCACTTTGGAATTAAAGTGCATGTAATAGCTATTCATATAGAAGTCGAAAAGTTAAATAATAGTTACAGTTCTCTATTTACCTGCATTCTAATTTTATTTAACTGCTTTGAATGCATAGCATACTGATTTGACAATTATCCCGTTAAATGCCAAAGTATCATATTTGCAGATCTGTTATAAAGGTCCATGTCGATAGTACATTTGCATGGGGTACAGTAGTACCTGTCACCTATTATTCATTTAGTTTTTAATGTTTTCCTTTTTTTAACAGATTTGTCATACTTTGTTTATTACAATTATATTAAGGTGTTTATTAGCTGATGAAATGGTCATGTTTTAGTCTTTTTAACTTCCATGAGACACATTCTGAGAACAGTCCAAACGTTTATAACATTCAGCCATATTTTTTAATTCGATTATTAGAGAGAAAAGAGAATTTTACGGCAATGGATAAAGAATGAGTAAGCCGAATGTTTGAATATTCCAAAAACATGACTCCAGCTCGTGTAGTAAATTTAATAACATTTGTTTTTATTCAGGCGGTGTTGCAATGAATTATCTTTACCCGATATAAGGTATTTCTGTTACTCACTTTAAAGGGGACAGCATTGTATTAATGATACCGAGTTATATGTACAAAGGATGTTGAAATGGTTAGAATTCCGTACGCACGTAAACAGCACAAAAATGAAATGTTTTACTCTTCTTTAGTATATGTTTATTTGCATATTCGCTAGCCAAGGTTCCAATATGTTAACCCTATCTACACATTGGCGGATCGAGCAGATAGTTTAGTGCTTTGTCCTAGTGACATCTACTGGATTGCACGAGTTGCTTCCCTTAGTATGTGATGACAAATAACCAATAGCGTCTAACAGCTGTGCATTGTATATCGGCCGAAAATCGTGGAGGCAATTGCCTTTAAAGGATACTTTGTAAGTTTAACATCGAATTATGACTAAATACCATAGAGAAGTGCAATTGCATATTTAATACATCCATTCAAGTATAACCGCTCCGGTAGCCTAGTGGTTAGAGCGTCCGCCGCGGAAACGGGAGGTTGTGCATTCAATCCCCGGCCGAGTCATACCAAAGACTTACAAAAATGGTACTAACAGCTGCCTCGCTTGACGCTCAGCATTAAGAGGTTAGTGTTAGGACTGGTCGGCCTGGTGTCAGGATAATGTGACTGGGTGGGACATCATGCTACATGTCTGCGGCATGATGCCCCAGTGCTAGACTTCACTATAAACTGCCTCAATGCAGACATCGTAGCGATATTATTGAAACATTGTGCAAGCTACGTTAAAATTTCTAATCAAACAAACAAAACCATTCAAGTTTTGTGCTATGCTGGTCTTGTTTTTGTAGAAATAGTGTTGAAATTTGAACAACTTGATTTTGATTGTAGTATTCAGTGGCTTCATGTCGCATCCATTAAAATTCACAGACCCGAAGCACAGAAATATCAGCTTGATCCGCCAAGGTCAAGATGGGGTTAAGATATCGGAACCTTGGATAACGAAGATGATTTATTTGATGTATAAAATAAACAATGAATTTGTGATCGGAAAGACTTTAGAACTTTCAGATCAATAACCAAACCAACATATTGAAACATATTGATTCAGGAAAAAGAAGAGAAAAATATATGTTTAGGTTATCCCTCGAGGCACGCGATCTGTGCTAAATTATGACATTTATTAAAATTAAATACATCTTTATTACATGAAATGAAATTGCTTCAAATTTCTTGATTATAACCTGAATAAATTAATATAAATATTTTGTCAGTATTTGCTCTAAAGTCAATGAAAATAATTTCACATTCACCAGTTCTAGGTATAGCCAAACTTTAGTGGATCCATATGGATATCACATATTTTAGACTAAATACCACCAATTACCAAATTCCTTTCCTTATGCTTGAGACAAAAGCACGTCGTACAATGTATTTTATATATAATCTTTTATCTGATCACCTATGATGTCTTGGTACGTTGAATCTTGTTCGTGATGACATATCCGCTCCGCCATGCCCAATTTGTTCGTTGGTTGTTGAAGATGGTAGAGAAGGTGGTCATGGAATAAACAATTGGGGTGCTAAGTAGCTCCTACAGCCGTGGTATGTCTCACTGGGATAAATTGTGATAAAGTATCGAAGGACCATTATATTGGACATCTGGTTCGGGCTGGGGGTTGGGAGAGTGATTATCAACCTATACACATACCAAACAATTGTTGCCCATCCACATTATTTGTTGTCATGAATTTGTTATATTTTGGTAATCTTTGTTATCCTGACTTGATTGTTCCTGTCGGGGGCGTAATCAGAGAAATATACAACCTTCATATCGCATCTTGGCAGCAGATTAAAAAACCCAGTTTCGGCCCCATATCCACTCATGCTCAGCTGTGAAGAAATTTAACATTAGACGGTATTTACATTTTTGTTCTGAACTGTGCCCTGTATATAATAAGGTCAAAGGCAAACAGTCGCCATCTTGGCTCCCGTTTGGTAAAATCACGTCCGCAAGTAACTCTCCCATATAGCGGTTGCTTTTATATTTTTCTGGATTTAAATTAACCTATTGTACAACGCTTGGATAGTTTTTGCCATTTATTGAACAAGTTCACCGACTTTTATTGTTAAATGTCACCCTGAAAACGACTCATCGTCTCAGACAAGAGAATGGACGGCAGTTGCCTTCCTGCTTTGCCGTGACCCGACATTTTACTCTAAGGCCAGACTGCCATTTAACGCGGGTGCCGGGGAGACTGCGACAACACAGCCTAGTGTAGTCAAAGTTACCTTTGGTCCCGACCAATCAAATAGCCCGACCCTCGGGCATTAACTGGTCGCGAAAGCACATAGTTGCGCATGCGACCTTAATTCATATTAAAAAAAAAAAATGGACGGCAGTAGTTTACATCTGCATTGTGATTCCCCTTGTCTGATTGGTTTATTACAAGTACTAATTGGGGTTACATTTTTTTGTTTGGTAAAGCAAACTGTACATATAACACTTGTAAGAGTATGCTTTTGCTATCTATATATTTTAGCTTTACTGTATGAATAAAATTCAAAACAAATTGGGTTTTATAAAAGTCGGATCGGTTCAGCTAAGAATTTATCTACGCGGACGTCAATGAAGGCACCTTTTTTTTTTTTTTATTATCTCCGTAATAGGTAGACCACTGGGTCGGGGAACCATCCCAAGGTCACTTTACAATGTAACATTTATAATAATCTAATGATAATAAATATAATCTACAGCAAATGTAAAAAAAGAAAAGAAAAAAAAAGAAGAAAAACACACCCACACACCCACACGTGCATATGATCAACATATTTATTGTTTGAACAATATGTGAGTCCATTATATATATATATATATATATATATATATATATATATATATATATATATATATATATATATATACATATATATATATATACATATATATATATATATATATATATATATATATATATATATATATATATATATATATGTATATATACATATATATATATATATATATATATATATATATATATATATATATATATATATATATATATATATATATATATATATATATGTATATATATATGTATGTATATATATATATATATATATATATATATATATATATATATATATATATATATATATATATATATATATATATATATATATATATATATATATATATATTGCAGTATTATGTTCCTGTTTAGCATAAAATGAGAAACCTATTACATATTGATTATAGAGGTCCACTTTTGAAGAAATTGGTCTTCTTTTTTATTTACTATAGCAGTGTATTTTTCTATGTTCTTATGCATTGCAACTATTTGTTTAAAAGCATACATAGAAGGATTTTTCATATTGAATCGGCAAGTATAAATATAATACTTATAATAATGAAGGCACCTACGTAGTTCGAATCTGAGTGATACGGAAAAACGGATAGAACAGCTTTATCGAATGCCAGATCGTTCCAGGATGCAAAATTATCGATTACTTGTTGTCCATTACAAGCTTGATCATGTTGTCTAAATTAACGACTTTATCCGTAAGCGAGGTCAACATGTCTTCAGTTGCATTTGAAACCATAGCTATGACGAAATCTAATATTCTATTTGCTTCAAAAGGACTAAAATCAAACATGTTAATGTATGGAGGTGTAGGCGAAAGAGAGGGTTGTAAATTGATATGTCGCTACTAAGCACAGTACGTTAACCACAATATTTTAAGTGGGTGTTCGTTTTATTTCAAGTTACATGTATTATATATGTCTTTGTTGCATGGGTTTGATGTCTGGACTTGAGTTACGATCTCCTCGCATTCTTGTTGATTTTATTTTAATCTCCTTTTGGCGTTTGGATATAGATATTGTCAATGATGAAAATAAATGACACTACAAAACACATTTGTAACATTTGTTGATCCCAATATATAAAATACTGATGAAGAATTCATTTTCAACAGTTTCAATTAACACATTCTTTCATCAGAACGTATACACAAATCAACTCAGAATGCAAAAACCCAACCATGTCTTTCACACTTTGTTTAAGATTTTTATTTCTTCAAGTATCGTCCACTGCATTTGGATAAAATATCTAGATGTTTCCGAATTCTCGCCATATGGAGTTTTGCACGAGTTTATCTTATACCTGTATCCAATAGCCAGTGACAAAGCGGCAGAATATCGGTAGCATTTAACACCACCGTGTCAGATGATTCTATTAAACTTATAGGAAAGGTATTTGCAGAGCTGTATCAAAGCGACATGAATTATTCTATGATAATGAATAACATTTATAATTAACAAGTAAATCTTTAACGTGAGTTCTATATAACCATAGCTGGATTAAGGCCTTCCAGGGCCCTAAGCACTGAAAATAGTATGGTGTCCCCACCCCCTTCCTGAAAAATGTGAAACTAAAAAAAAATATTAATCTTAAAAGCTAAAAAGGTGAGAAAATACTAATGTTGCCATCATTCCAGATATAAAAAGAGGCATTCGAAATCGTAAGATATATTCTATACAATTTTATTATCAACAATTACTTTGAATTTTTTCTGGTGTCCTTGTTGTGATGGTGCCCTAAGCACGAGTTTTGTGTGTTTAATGGGTAATCCGGCACTGTATATAACGTATGTTTAATGTTTAGAAATTGAAAACATTTTTTGGCAAATCAGTTTTGAAAGCTAGCTATTGCAAATATTTTAGCATATTTTTAGTTAAATTGCCAACATAAAGAAAATAAGATCTAACAGTTTCTTATTAACCGCACTGTATTGTGATGAATCTCAAACTAATCGGTCAGATGAACACACATTTCAGATTAAACACACGTACAAAATAGTTGGAATAAAAGAACAAATAAAACACAGAATTTAAATTGCGATTGGTATTTAAACGTTGTTAATATTAATGCGCTGTACAAAATAGTTCCTTAATAATGAACAGTACATTAACTGTAGCGTAATTGTTTCTCCTTCTCCAATATGTTTATGTCACTGTTATTTACCTATTTTACGTCAATCTTCTACATCTGTTTGTGCTCGGCTTGCTGTATTTACAGCTGCGGATCTGTTTTTAAAAATAAAAACATTATTTTATCTATCGATTGGAATTAATTTTATAAACAGGCTCCAATAATCCAAAATATAGAAGGAAATATTCAGAACTAAAAAACACGAGTATAATATGGAAACTCTCAGACAGTTAAATCGGTGTTGCTGATTGATACAATCTTACGCGCTTCCATCTTAAGTAAAGTTTACTTGACAGTGTTGCCCCAACACCTTTCCACCATACTTGTATGCTGTAGTTTTGCGTCTAGAAACGGGAGGCCAATATTCATTCCGTTTTCCTTGTTTGAGCTGCAACTCTTAATGACATTTGCAGCTTCGATGTCAATCCCACGGCTCATACCCCGATTATCAGCCAATAGCTTCTGTTATTTATTAAATATGGACAGACCGTGATGTCGCGAATCCAGGATTCTATTTTTTTTTGTTTCATTCGCAACTTCTCGGTCACTCATACGGTCGATCCTGTTGCATAAATAGGTTATGTGGTCCGAATATATTCCGGTTTCTTATTTGCAAAGAAATATCCGGCGAACAAAATGTGTGATTATTCGGTAAAAATTACTGCGCTGACATTGATCAGTGGCATATTTGTACTCGTAAAAAAAACTTAGGTGGTCTTGATGTCCCACCCAGTCACATTATCCTAACACCAGACCGACCAGTCCTAACACTAACTTCTTAATGCTGAGCGCCAAGCGAGGCAGCTTTTAGTACAATTTTGTAAGTCTTTGGTATGAATCGGTCGGGGATCCATCCCACGAACTCCAGTATCTGAGGCGAACGCTCTAACCACTAGGCCACTGGAGCGGTCGCTGATTTATTGAATGTGCTTGAAATTATTGACTTGGTAACAAGAAGATGCTCTGTGTCTTTCTGAGTTCATTGCAACTAAGTCATGTTTGAAGTATAGTATCTTCTACAGATTTTGTATCCAGCGAGTAGTTTCCTTCTTCAGCCATTAAAATTGGGTGTCTGTGTGATTGTTTGTTTATTTTGGATTTTCAACGTAGCTCTTACAATTTTGCAGTAATATCGCTACGATGTCTGCATTGTGGCAGTTTATAGTGACGTTTAGCACTGGGACATCATGCTGTAGACGTGTAGCATCATGTCCCACCCAAACACATTTATCCTAAGACCAGGCCGACCAGTCCCAACACTACCATCTTAATGCTGAGCGCCAAGCGAGGCAGCTGTTTGTACAATTTTATAAAGTCTTTGGTATGATTCGATCGGGGTTCTAATCCGCGACCTCTCGCATCTGAGGCGGACTCTAAGCCATTATGCCACCCGAAGCCGTCATTATAATAGTGTGTGGATAGTAATGAAGTGTGACTTTAATCCTTTATGCTGTGTTTGAAAAATTTTGTATATGTGGTTTTCATAATCAAGATTCGAGCACTGTGAACGTCAGATCTGTATGTATCGTTACTTCGATTTTTATTTCGACCGCAATCTGCCAAAACAATTATTTTATTCTTAGTAGAAATGCTTAAGTTTTCCTATCTAGATTTCACACTTCCCAACATACAAACACATTGATATGCAAATTAATACATTCAATATAGGTTTTAATAAGAGACCAATCAGGTATGCTAAAAATTTACACACGCCCTTCCCTTTTTCCAACCTGTTAACCAGTGTATTTGGTATAGTAAAAGTGAAAGAGCAAATATTTTCTTTAACCCACTTTGTTCCCCACGCGCGTATGTGACAAAGCGATACCTTCATGTCTGTTCGGTATCACGTCTCTTAAAGAACTGGGTGTAAATTCGCAAAACGTGACGCCAATTGACCGGGGTGGGGGCTGAGGAGGGGTAGGTAGATGGTTATTGGCTTCGCGCCTGGTGTCCCGAAACGGGGGTCAAAGATCAAAAGTACAAAAATGTTTTTCTACAATGACATTTTCAAATACTTTTTGATCAAACTTCATTTACGGATTTTTTTTTTATGACCCATGCACCATAATGTGTGTCGGTAAGGTGAGAGTGATGGTAGAATATGCAATGAAAAGCGTTGGATTTGATGACGAGCTATTGAAGCTATTCTTTTATTGTTTTCTTGTTATTTTTTGTTGGGGGAGGAGTGTAGCAAAATTACCCATACATCAAGGACTGAAAGGGAATGAGTGTCCATGGTCATTAGATGTTAGAGTAAAAATTATTCTGAAGTTTTGAATAAAGGTGATACTTCTTCAAAGAATGTTTATTCTAATGAACTTCTATATTTACTTTATTAATTTTAAGTCTGTTATCAACATAAATAAATTAGTGTTTTAAATATACGCGTCTTATTAATAACCAAAAACCAAAACCTCACATTGTCCCAGCCTTTGTTACGAAATGATCGCTTGTTTTGACGATTAAGTTGAATGATATAACAGTTATTCATTGCTTGAAAGCAAACTCAGAATACGTGTGATGATGATGATGATGATGATGATGATGATGTCGATGATGAACATGAGCCGTGAAGAGAAGAACCACCACAATGATGATTATAAGTATGATGATGTGTCGCTTGCTAATCACTGAATTTCGTTCCATTTGGTTCAGATACATGTCAAATAAGTTGTTGTGACTTGTTTTCATCAGGTCTTTAGACAGGGAAATCGCGACGTCATGAAAGATTAATTTTTATTATCTAAAATCAGTGTCAGCCGCTTGTTTCATACTATCCAAAGGATGTAGTGAGCAAGGATCCGATTCTTACGATGAAATGTGATTGAAAGAAATATATAATAAACATCAACACATTCAAAGCAAGAAAAACATTCTTAAAATGTCAGATGCAACTCAGGAATCCATGCACGCTATGCCTGGTATCCAGCAAGATTAAATTCAAATAATGTTGTTGAGTTCGTTTTATTAAATTTCAATCTGAATTAAAACCTTTATATTAAATCCAAACATTTGAAGGGAATTTCAATATTTAGTTCATTTGATGCAAGCGTGAGAGTTATTGTTCTAAACACTCTGCAACGTGGTAGATGTTTTTCCTTCCTCCTTTTATTTTTTCATGTTTTTTTCTCTTCATTATTTCTTTCTATCTTTCATTCGTGACCTAAACTCTTTCGTTCACAGGAGTTGAATAGAATAATTTTAAATCGTTGGAAGAAGACTTAAGACTCTAATTCCGAGATTGCAATATATCTTTGACAAAAAATCTTGTATTCTTGTGCTATAGATGGACATAGTTTTATAAATGTTGGATATATTTTTTTTATTGTACATGTATAACTTTTTATTAACTAGGAGAAGCATATTGTTCGAATACCGCCAACCCAAAAAGAACAACTTATATTATGCTGCATTTATAGCTAACCGTCGAAATGTTACACCATAATGTCTTCGTGCAATACATCCAACCATGGAAATGTTAAATCGTACTGTTTTCTTGCATTATATCCATCCATGCAAATGTTAAATCAAACTGTCTTTGTGCAATATATATATATATATATATATATATATATATATATATATATATATATATATATATATATATATATATATATATATATATATATATATATATCCATGAAAATGTTACATCATACTATCGTCGTGCATTATATCTAACCATGGAAATGTTAAATTATACTATCTTCGTGCAATATATATATATATATATATATATATATATATATATATATATATATATATATATATATATATATATATATATATATATATATATATATATATATATATATATATATATATATATATATCCATGAAAATGTTACATCATACTATCGTCGTGATTTATATCTAGCCATGGAAATGTTAAATTATACTATCTTCGTGCAATATATATATATATATATATATATATATATATATATATATATATATATATATATATATATATATATATATATATATATATATATATATATATATATATATATATCCATGAAAATGTTGCATCATACTATCGTCGTGCATTATATCTAACCATGGAAATGTTAAATTATACTGCCTTCTTGTAATATATCTAACCATGGAAATGTTAAATCGTACTATCGTCGTGCATTATACCTAACCATGGAAAGATTCGATCATAACTATATTTGTGCATTATATCTAACCATGGAAAAATTGAACCATATTTTTGTCTTCTTGCAACCAATGCGCGCTGTCCTCTACTGGTTTATACAACTGATTAAAGTTATATCGGTATTCTTTAATAACGACGTCTCCCTTCTTTAATAACGATGTCTCCCTTCATATATTTAGTGATACTTTGTAAACCTGAACTTTTTTTGTTACGTAACTTGTACATTTCTATATCAGTTTTATAGTAACTATTTGCCCGTTTATACATTTTGCGATACTCGGTTAACCTGATCTTCGTTAGTTTCGTAACTTACATATTTATATATCTATGTTCTGTAATAATTATACGATCCTTTATATATTTAGTGATACTCTGTGAACCTGGCCTTCATTCGTTTCGTAACTTTTTATATTTGTATAACCAAATCTACATCAAATCCGTTGTGTACTCGAAAGTTTATGGTAGCAATACATCTTGGCAAACAAACATATTTTACTGCAAACTATGGGGAAAGTTTTATGGCCGTCAACCTTCAAACGGAAAGAATGGATGAAAAGCAATATTACTTATCGTCAAACTACTATTTATAGAACAAATATTGTTATTTAAAAATCAAAACTGGTAAGAATTCTATTTGCATAAGCCAAATAGATTGCATGATGGCAAAAACTTTGTCCTGATTGCACGGTTGATACTTCAGCCCCTTAAGAATGAAGTATATCCACACTATTTACATGGCTTTTCATTGACAACTGAATAAGTGAATCATAAAATAACACCTAGTTACTAACCTTTGTTCTCAAAATATCAAGCATGTACACTGAAATATAACATTTAAACATTAGACGGGGTGGGGTGGTGCGTGCGTGAAGATTATGTAGTACCAGGCAATTGGAGTAAACACCTTGACCAGGGGACACGCCACTATTATTAGTTTTCGAACCCGTACCTCTTTGGTCTGGCCATGCTAATTAATGCGTCTCTGCGAATTCTAATACTTTTATTGGGAACAATACACTTTTCGCCGCTTCATAAGCGGACGATATAGTGAGGGCATATATTGGTGTGATACCTTCTATTGAATAGCACTGTTATTTAAGCAAAAGTTATAGTCAGTGTATTTGTTGGTATAATACATTCCATTAGATAATCTGTTTTATAAGCAGACAATATAGTGATGATATTAAGTTGTGTAGTAAATTCTATTAAATAGCACTGTTATATAATTAAACTATATAGCGAGGGTATTTGTGGTGTTGTGGTACCCTCCATTAATAATAATAATAATAATAATAATAATAATAATAATAATAATAATAATAAAACTAATGGGAACTTTGTATAGCGCCTACTCTTTAGAAGCTCTAAGCGCTTTACAACATATATAATGATATGACTACCAAAAAAGCACTGTTATAGAAGTAGACCATATAGCGAGGGTATTTAGTGGTATGATACCTTCCATTAAATAGCACTGTTATAGAAGTAGACCATATAGCGAGGGTATTTAGTGGTATGATACCTTCCATTAAATAGCACTGTTATAGAAGTAGACCATATAGCGAGGGTATTTAGTGGTATGATACCTTCCATTAAATAGCACTGTTATATAAGCAGACCATATAGCGAGGGTATTTAGTGGTATGATACCTTCCATTAAATAGCACTGTTATATAAGCAGACCATATAGCGAGGGTATTTAGTGGTATGATACCTTCCATTAAATAGCACTGTTATATAAGCAGACCATATAGCGAGGGTATTTAGTGGTGAGGTACCTTCCATTAAATAGCACTGTTATATAAGCAGACCATATAGCGAGGGTATTTAGTGGTGAGGTACCTTCCATTAAATAGCACTGTTATATAAGCAGACCATATAGCGAGGGTATTTAGTGGTGAGGTACCTTCCATTAAATAGCACTGTTATATAAGCAGACCATATAGCGAGGGTATTTAGTGGTGAGGTACCTTCCATTAAATAGCACTGTTATATAAACTGACTACGCGTCAGATATGTCCCAGAAATATACATGAATGCCCCACTCACTTTTACTTTATGTCGTTATTTACTTAGAAAACAAACAAATGTATTTCCCCAGAGGATTACACCCAATTACGTTACCAAATCTCCCAATCCGCCTAAACTACTTTTATCTTATCCTAGCTCTATTTACTCAATGACAGACATATTTCCCGCGTTTCAGCTTGGTTATTGAACACACGCTCTGTTTGTACAGACATTTAATTTCAGACAGAGATTACGACCGTTTACTTATAGTATCAGGTAGTTTAAGAATTATTTATTCAAACTTTGATGTCCCGAGGAGCAAGTCCCTGCTTTGGTCTTCTTTCTGCTTTCATCTACAAGATCAAGCGTTGTATTTATTCCATGTACGTAATGGTTGCACTGACGTGTAGTTTGTAACAAGATGGAACACGGTTTTGTTTGTTGGAGAGGGGATAAATATTTATTAACAACCTACCGCTGATACATTTCTATGTCTTCACTCTTCCCAAAACTAACTGCACATACTCGTCGCCCACATACCCACCCACCATCCTGCCTACATACATGTATAAAAACATGTATCCATCCACCCATATATAAATACCTTATATATTCACTTAAAAGTCTAGCCTATTTGGATCTATCAGGATCTTTGTTGTTTTCAGTTTGACTAGTCGTGTGTATATATATATATATATATATATATATATATATATATATATATATATATATATATATATATATATATATATATATATATATATATATATATATATATATATATATATATATATATATATATATATATATATATATATATATATATATATATATATATATATATATATATATATGTATATATATATATATATATATATATGGTATTACAATATACTAATATATTAATTAAGACTAAGAAGTATTGCATCACGTGTATATGGCTTGGACGTTAATTCTCTAACTAAAATCAACGTAAAACACAGTAGTGTCGTAACAGAGTTTCAGAGCAAATGTGCAGTTTGCAACCTGGTCATTTCGGTCTACTGTACCGCATAGTGCGTATCGCTTATACGCTATTGTCGAAACACAAACTGCATAGACCCAGATCTGCCGTCGCAAAGAGCGCTTTCAGATCTGGGTCTGTGTACTTTGTTAGGAGTAATCAGTAGAATAAACAACATGCATCATGATCTGCAGGATTTGTTGTTTGCAATTTGACTCGACTTATAAACTGGTATATACGGTACTTTCTTTACTAATTACTCATCTCCGGTGCTTAGCTAAATGCGAACATTTTAGATGCAGAACTGACGTTACATAATGTGTTAACCGATCATGATCTATGTTGTCTGTTCTGCTGATGAATGGAATGGAATGCATAGACCTTCATCTTCAGACGCATCGTTTGAGAACTGATCTGAATCTATACTGTTTGCAGTTAGGTGCTTAAGTTCGCTCTGACATATCAAGACATTGTCATCATGGCTACCTCTCTCCCAACGATATACTACGGGGAATTTAAATGCAATCAAGAGTGGATTTGGTTTTAAGAGACTTGTCTTCGAGTAATTGCTGATAATATCACGTAAGATTAGACTTACATTAAGTTGTCATTTACTAAGCCCTATCAACTCATGCGATCCTTGAGTATGCACAGAGTGTAGTATTTCTTTAGCATATAGTTTACCTCTTTCAAAAAAGGAGGCTCTTGCCAACAACAAACAAAATTCAAGTGCTTAAGAAAAATATTAACAACAGGCCAATTCATTTGCATTACTAAATTAACCGAATGAATTATGTTGTCTTTGATTTTATTTATTGATTTTAATTTCGAGTACTTATTCATTTTAATTTCATGAACTCGCAGTGCCCATTTCTATTTGCTTACAAGCAGTTTATGTGAACGTTCTTCAAGTTTAAAAGATAATTTAAGTACACAGATGAAACTAAAATATTACACTGACAACTAAACTTGTAACAGTCAAAATATAGTAGAATTAAAGAAAGATTTTTGTTTGTTTGTTTGATTGATTGTTATTTTTAGCGTAGAGTTAACAACTTTACAGTCATATCGCTACGTAGTCTGCAGTGAGGCAGTTTAGTGATGTTAGCATGTAGCTTGATGTCCCACCCAGTCACATTATCCTAACACCAGGCCGACCAGTCCTTACACTAACCTCTTAATGCTGAGCTCCAAGCGAGGCAGCTGTTAGTACCATTTTTGTAAGTCTTTTTTATATGACTCGATCGGGGATCGAATCCACGACCTCCCGCTCCCGCGGAGGATGCTCTAACCACTGGGCCACCGTACCGGTTGAATTAAGGAAAGAACAAAGTTAGAAGAAAGAGACAAATTTGAAGACATGTATCGTTAAGAACAAAAACCGGCTGGAATATGCAAGAAGAAAGAAAGAAAAACGAATAGTTTCAGGAAGAAAAAACAAACGTGTTACCATTCTGCGTACAGACTGGAATCATTGCAAACTTCTAGGAGTTATCTCCCTTGCACTACGTTAGGAGAACAACCTCGTGAGTACATTGTACTTTTTTGCTGTCTGAAAGTACCTTAGCCATTACATGTTTCTGAAATACAACAATTTCATCATTAATCAATGTCGATATGTTCTGAAATGCAGAGCGCCTGTAAAACTATCAAGAAATGTTTACAGGACGTACAGCCGATATGATGAACAAAAGAGACATAGAAACAAACGGACAGACGCATTAAAAGATAAACGTGCATACCGGTGATTATAGATTGATAGACAGGTAGAATTTTACTCATCCGCCAGATTATACTGGTAGAATTCGAACACATCTACTACCTCCACTGCCACTATATTATATCGCTTTAACTAGAAATAGAGAAGTAACTCCTCCGCTGCATAGTACAAGGGATATAACTCTTTAACGCATGTCATAATTCTGGTCTTGTTCCTTTTATGAGTAGTCATTGTTTGGTCAATAAAATTATATTTCCTAAAATCACTTTCTCTATTTTATTTTTCTAACTTTCCGTATGTTTGTCTGTTTGTTTTTCTCATTAAAGAATTATTGTTTAATTTGTTCAGGATAAAAATTTGGTTGGATCACTTGTATCAACGACCTATCATCGGCTTTCGCTTGATATATTCGAGACATAAATTACATAACGTGGCGGAAAATTAAATATGAAAGTAATTAGTTGGTTGGATTTTAACAATATTTTATGAACAGTATTTCCTTTATCATGCCCAGGAAATATTGCGATACATGTATTTCCCAACGACACGCTAAAACAGCTTACCGGGGTAGCGGGTGCAGAAAACGAGCATATAGTCGTGAGAAGAAAAAATGAGCTGTCAAAGGTTTTCATGTTTTTGTGAAGTCTGGGTGGGCAAAAAAAAAAAGCCTGTAAGAAAGGGAGGTAACTACTGTAAATACTAAATATTGACTCTATCTTAAGGACTCACGGTATTAATTCACGTCCCATAATAAACCTATGTAAACACCTTAATATTATTCATGATCAAACCTATATTTATCAGTATAGATCTATCCTAGATAACAGCTTCTGTGCAGAGAAAACCTTATTAGCCGAGTCATTTTCTGGATGTACGTGTGTTTAAAACATGTTTTAAATTCCACACCAAAGAGTCATCTTTAAAGGGATTGAAATTCATCAATAAAACAATACCTCTTTTTTGTTTCAATTACAAATCTGATAAGCTCTCAAAAATTCTTTTAACTAAAATCTACCTTTTATTATCAGCCAATCACGGACAACCAAGTCCAAATATCGCATCCATTTCCAAACGAGGTTCCTTTTATCCACAATACTAGCACCGACAATCCTCAGGGTACAGGGGATATATTTGATGTACAAACTTAATGTTGCATACACCTCATATAAAAAATTCATTAACAATTTTAAATAACACGAGGGAGGTCAAAAAGTCCATATTTTGGATAGGTATAATAAAGTCAAGCATGATTATATCATTCACTTGAACTGACAAGCCAGTGGAAATTCATAGTTGATTCATCCCACTCCAAAATGTATACGTGCACTTTTCATGTCCGAATGCCTATTCTGAGGATACCTAATGCTCACGGTACAAACACACGACCTTTACATGGATGACAATTTTGAAAAACACTGTGCACTTAATAGTTTGACGCGATTCAAAATAGTTTTCATCCAGACAGTGTTTGAGATATTGTAATAAATTTGGAGTATGTGCATTTGATTGCGCCCCGTTTTAAGCAATTCTTAGATTTGTGTGATTATTGCGATTCGGTCTTTGGAAATATTCTTATCCCGAAATAATTAGCCAATTATTAGGAGCAAACATCACGGAGTCAAGTGTTAGTGAATTTGAATGATGCTATGGTTCGCTAGTAGTGAATTCAGGTCTAAACCGAATGACTGACCCTGGAGTAAGATAGTCCAAATTAAAATCTAGTGGTGTACAATAATGGTGTGACTGAGGTGGCAGTATTTACGGTTAGAAACCGGTAAATTACACAATGGAATCAATAAGAAGGGACTTAGTAGATACCGTTCATGTGTCCATAGTGGAAAATGGGTGCAGTTATATTGGCGTAATGTGCCTGGAAAAGCGTACATTGACTGGCCTAAGGTGGCGGAGTTAAAATAGTTCCCAGTGAAAAAGGGGATCCTCTTGTATTTTCTATGGCATAACCGGCTGGCGGTACGGAAACCTGATGACGATAAAGAGAAACCATGCAAATATGCGGTTGATGGACTATTGGCAAGTTGTTTTTATCTGTGATCTTGTATTGATTAGAGTAAAATTTTGTATATAAAAACAGACACGTCTGGCTTTCTAATTTACAACTGAAATTGTATGGAAGTCTTTGAAAATTAGGGGAAACATATGACTTCCAGCGGGATTCGCGCCAGGGATTGACACCGCTCGGACAAGTAATACCCCTGTGCGTGTAACAATATTCAATGTGTCTACTGCTATAAGTGGCTAGCTCTGCTTCTTTACAATCTTTTAGTTTTGAACTGGTTACATAATGTGCAGTAACTCACTTCAATTTCAAGAACAACACAAGCCGGAAAGACCAAATTTGCAATTATATCCATATATTTAATTATTACACAATAATAGCACAAAAAATGCACCATAGCTTTAAGTTAAGAAATATGCCAGGGGCCAATTTACGAAACTGTCCCCTGCCACCTTAAGTGATGCCAACATTTGGTCCCTGAGTTCAATCTGATTTATTGTAAATTTGGCGCCATTGTTGTAGGACATCAGACACTGAATTCGTTCTTCACTAGTTTTGATTGCTTACTGTTTTTCCCTGACTCATTTCTGACGTCTCTTCTCACGTTGATGGTTTTCTTCTATTATATTATATGTACATTTAATTTTTAAATGATATTATTTTCCACCCGATTATATTTCCTTTATTAAAAGCAAATTTTGTACCGTGGTATAATGTCATATTTCTAAACATTCCGCGATATACCGCAATTATATTATGAACCAACAATTTAATATTAGAGGATAGGGTCCTGACACTATTGACAAAACTCCGCCGGTCAGTAGCTGGGTAAAATAGTTTTCTCTAATTCGTAGCAAAGTAACAATGCATTATATCCATTACACTTTTCCCCTACAAATAATCATTAGATGAAAGAAAAAATATCTTAAGCTAACAGGAAATTGTACCCCCACCACCAGCAATCAAATGGTCATTATGTGTACAGTATGTGAATAATTCTTATAAGTTGCGAATTTACAATGGTAGCAAAAGTGAGTTTATTAACCTTTTACTAACACCTAGTAAATGTTACTTTATTGACGTTACAGAGCTTGGTCATAAAAACACCGAAACCTGCAATTTATTAGCCACTATTGACATAATAGGCAGGAAATCTTTGAGTGGTGTGCCAACACCGGACAATATAGGCCAGTAAATGTAAAACACAATGACCTAACAAACAAGAAAATATATAGTTGACGAGAGAGAGAGAGAGAGAGAGAGAGAGAGAGAGAGAGAGAGAGAGAGAGTTTACCAGTTACCAGTTAAATTAGTTATGTATGTATGTATGTATGTATGTATGTATGTATGTATGTATGTATCTATGTGTTCTATTACATCGGTAGATCAAGTTGGTATGATAAGTCTTTGAACTCTTATAGCTGTGTTCACATAATTTGAGCGAAATTACATATTTAAATTATTTACTGGAATTAAAGTGCTCATTGAAGCTTTGTACTAAAACGCTACTTTAAGATTATTAAGAACTCATACAAAGACAAATTGTATTGTATCATTGTGGCACATCAGCACATTCCATACCATTGTATTGTATCATTGTGATACATCAACATTCAAGACGACTGGTACATCAGCACATTCCATACCATTGTATTGTATCATTGTGATTCATCAACATTCAAGACGATTGGTACATCAGCACATTCCATACCATTGGAATTCCTTTGGAACATTTTATACTATTGGATTTGTGATTTAGGAAATTTGGGGATTTAATTCATAATACTGCAATTGTCTTTTTAAATTTTTACTTGTTGATTTTACTAAACTTGTTGTCGCTTCTTTCTGTTACATAGCTAAGACTTGGAGTCAAATATACAAGACAACCAATAGTTAAGAATGAAGAACATGCTTTTTTATATCAATATGACGTAATTAATTATGGAAGAATCAAATCAAAGTTTGAATACGACCCAATTACATACAGTTTTTCGTGATCTAAGCACACAGCTGAAAAACATATATGATCCCGTGCGCTTAAAATAACAGCCTGAACTAGTCCAAAGTACACTTTAACAGTTCTTTAAATAGGGACAACGAATTTTGCCAGACGAAGCAATACTAGCTTCTGGAAGTTCATTGAATGAGTTACAAGATATGTAAAAAGTAATTTTAAAAAAAAAATTGTATCGGCTCGTTTTTGTACAATTTTCCTTTGAAGTCCATGATGAAAATTGGCCACGCAGAGATAGCATGTTTTGTATAAGTGTACATCTAAAATAAGGTCAACCTGTATAATCTATAACTTAAGTTACACCCATCAATCAAGCACAAAAAATGGAATTGAAACTTCTTTTAACACTATTTAGGATATACATGGTTGATTTTAAATAGTCAGGATACAACCAGTGAGGAAAACCTGTAAAATTCTTGTTATTTAATACTCTAACCCTGTGCAAAATATGAAAATGTAGAGCGCCACATAATACATTGAATCAATTCCTCATGCTGTCCAGAGGTCGAGTTCGTGGGTTCTATCCCCGGCCGAGTCATACCAAAGACTTGCAAAAATGATACTAACAGCTGCCTTGCTTGGCGCTCAGCATTAAGAGGTTAGTGTTGGGACTGGTCGGACTGGTGTCAGGATAATGTGACTGAGTGGGACATCATGCTACATGTCTGCGGCATGATGCCATATTGCTAGACATCACCATAAACTGCCTCACTGCAGACATCGTAGCGATATGACTGAACAATTGTTAAAGCTACGTTAAAAATCCTAATCAAACAATCATGCTGTCCAAATAGAATTTGTAAATAAATGTGGGATGGTATGATTCTTGATTATGACGTTAGTCTATTACAACTTTTTCTTTTGCATCCTATCTACTTAAAGAACACGAATGCTTGGAACACCTATTGGCTTCCGAAAAAGAAGTTTCCAAACTCAGAATTAAACCTGATTTTTTATAAAATAGTTCCAATTTTTCTAACCAGATATGAAGCGTAAGTCATTACCTCTGAATATACTTTTTCCATTCCTCTAAAATCATTTGATAGTAAGGAAGAAGTGTATATTTTCGTGTATATTGCCGTGTATATTGTCGTGTATTTTGTGTACTTTGCTACATTATGATATTCATATAGATATGCATATTATAGATAGTATTCGAAAAGAAGAGTAATGTTAGCGATACATAATATACCCCCCCCCCCATTGTTTAATAGACAAACAATTAACACATTAAACTTGATGCGCAGAACCCTTTTTATTTTTATTATACTTAACGTTACCATAACCTCTGACCTTTAGACAACATAATCTACAGATTTATTTATTTTATAAATATAACTTCATTACAGAGTAATTATATTCAAATGCCTCTGTCAAAACATCTTAAACTTCGACCCAGCTGGCGTTCTCTCCTTTAATGCGTCAACCATATGTTAATATCTCAACCTTTCGCGCAGAAACTCCTGCGTTTGTTTATATTTCTTTTATGGAATTTGCATTGTGTAACAAAACATGTATCAATCGGAAACTATGAGCCATCGTTATTATCCCTTTTTCTGTTCTCTTTTTCATCATCTGCAACCGAATTCAAAGCAAATATTTTTTTTTTAAAAATTAAGTGGCAGCTCAAAACGAGGCTTTTCTTGGCTTATACTGGTCTGTTTTGGGCAACGTCAATTACTTTCAGAACGTCGGAAGCTGTTTTGACCCCTGGTGCATCTTGACTGTATCCTACCTTGTATCTAACAGGCCTACCACATATTGAAATCTCATCAGAAACGAGAGTTATATAAGGCGGTTCACTTCATTGTGACGTCGGCCGCGTGCTACCATGTAACGTCGTCAGCCCTGTTTTCAGCCTCAGCAAGTAAAGAAATCCTGACACTTTCCTGATACGTATACGGTAAATCTTTACATTCTGCAATAAAGCCATTGTAGAAAAATGATCTCAACAGCTGAAAATTGTTGTGGGAATGGTATTTCTCTTCCGAAGAGAGGTAACCCACTTTTTGAGTATGACGCGAATGGAGACCAGTATAATTACGTCAGTTTGTGACATCTTGAGGTGTTATCACATGATTCAATATTGGACAAATATATAATTGCTTTATTACTATGTTATTAAATGTCTGCATTCACATTGGTCTTGTTGTGAGTCAAATGTCAGTCATATTGGCACAAGTCTGGTTGTATTGGCTAGTGGCATATCGTTTAGTCATGGTGGTCCACGTCCGATTGCAGACTCTTATTTGAGTACAAAATATCTAGGCAAACATCACGGTAGTCGTTTCCTCATACTCCTGTAATTAGAGGGAGTCTCATTACGGTTGTGCCCTTTGTGGACATTTAGTGAGGCAGTCGATCGGAACATAGCTCGGCTATTTCCTTAAGGTCCTGACGAAAAAGGCCAAGGATGTTCCGATTGTGAACCTTGTCACAGCCAGACGATTTCCAAAATTTACGTGCGTAAGCAAGATCCTGTATCATGTATACATACTTTACAGTCAAAAGTATAAACAGAACAAATATATGATGTTATATGATCTATGTTTTTTATTAAGGATTCTGAGCAAGGATGTAATAGGGGGGGGGGGATGTGCTGTAAAATTGCTGTAGCCGATATATGAAAATTAAGAAGCCCTTCAAGTTTTTTTCCCCCGACCCATCAAGTTTCCCACCCCACCTACTCCGGGAAACAAATTGAAATGAAGTCCCTGTCACGGAGCCAAGCGAGAAATCTGGTGAAACGTGATAAGTCTTTTTCAAGAATCCTCTCATAATTGTGTGGTTCAAAGGCAGATAAAATTATTGCGCTCTCTATGTCGTCCTTGCGATTGTCCGTCTGTCCGTTTTATCCCACGCTAGATAAAAGTAATCTTATTTCTTTAAAATACTTTTTGTCTAAGATACCGAATCAATAGGACGGAAGTCTCCTGCTTCTTTAATTCTGGAGTTTCATTCCTGATGCGAGTTTACGGAGGTGTCGACATATTCAATTTATTGCAGACTTTAAAATATAAAAAGGAATACTTGTAAGGCATTCTCCTAGAAGCAAATATATATGACAATGTACTGGAACTATCTGTAAGAACTAGATGAACTAAAGCTGAATGTTTAGTTGTTTTTTTTTTAAAACAACTGTTTTATTTTTTTTAAATCTTTACTATGCACGTGTTGTAAGGTAATGGTCGTGAGGTAATGTCACATTAATTGCCGACTTCATTGATTATTTCTTAGACCAGTTGTGTTACGTTGCATTAATGCACAGATATTCCATTCACACATGTACACATCGCTTCATTGAATCGGTCGTTCTAACATACTAATCAGTGAAACCTATGGACTGGTATTATCTATAGCCAAAGTGCCAAATCTCGTTTGTCATAGTTAAATTACAAAGCATGTATTTTAAACGTCAGGCGTTTAGAGGCGATAACATTCTCAATTGTTTTCTTCACAAACAATCAGTAGACTTCCTGCCTGCCTAGAAGACACGCAAGCGCCTTTTTTTTGTCGTTGATTTGCTTGTTTGCATGCTAATAGTTTAAACAAGCCGCATAAAGAAAATTCAATATAGAAGAAAATAAATGCTAATGAAAATGAACGCGCAGATTTGCATGAAACTTTTAAGAGTTTCGTGTTTGATGTTTAAAAGTGTAATGGTGTGTTTCTTTCTATTTTACATGTTATTTAATTCATTTTTTGAATAAAATAATAACAAAACTGCAACAATCTGCGAAACATAACAAAATTCACCAATCTAACATTCTGTTCTAGAACAGAGGCGTAGCTAGGGGGGTGCAGGGGGGTACATATGTCCCCGGGCACCAAGGTACAGGGGCGCCAAAATGAGGCTTACAACGTTACATTATCATAAGTAAACAAGGGTAATTAATCGGTCACATGATCGCTGGGGCGCCAATTTTATAGTTCGTCCCCGGGCGCAAAATATCATAGCTACGCCTCTGTTCTAGAATGAAGGTGAGACAGAGCCATTAAAACGTTAAACTTTTCATTTTGATGTGGTGGGAAATTTTAACCCTTTGAACCTTCTGTTTACAATCTCATACTACAATGTTATTTTTTGTTTCCTCTTTACTATTGCAACTTTCGCCCATTATATGCAAATCAAATGAACCGGACCCGCGGGAAAGGGCTTGTTAGCATCATGGATAAGGTACATTCTCACATACTGTTTAGCCTTGTTATTCTCAACCATGTTTTAGAATTATAGATGTATTTATCGTGATAATGTTTCTTCCGCTACAGACTGGCGCACAATCCTGCTTGAGAATTAGTCATCAAATAATACTATCCTCCTCGAAAATTAGAATTATCATTGTGTTCGAGTGGGCATTACGACAATTGTAATTTTTTTCATATATTCGTGATCACATCTTACCCATTGCTACCATATAGTACACTCTCTATGAAAATCCTAATTGCCAGTGTACTAATAATAATAATGAGGACTTTGTATAGCGCCTAATCTCTAAATGCTCTAAACGATTTACAACATCTATAATGATACGACTACCAAAGGAAAAAAAAACATGAAATTGGAAAACATAAAAAATGCAGCAAATATGTAAGGTACGAAAAATTAGATCTTTAAGTTTTTTCTGGCAGTCGAAAATGGTGTGTGTGTTTTAAGAGCACTGTTTCTTTGTGTCTAATTTCAATGGGAATTCGTTCCACATTGCTGGACCCTGGTCTGTTCATATGACGTTGTTTTCATAGTGGGAACAATGAGTATACTATTGTCAAAAGAAGAGCGTAAGTATCTTGCTGGTGTGTACATATGAGTGAGGCCGGATAGGTATGTTGGACTGGAGTCCGTCGGTGAAACATAAAACAGAGAACACATTTTGTGTTTGAATCTGGATTGAATGGATAACAATTGTAAGGGTACAGAGCAGTGGGGAGGTGTGATCTAATCGTGGTACTCTAAAGATGATCCGAACAGCATTGTTTAGAACGTTTGAAGTTTCTGGAGTAGATATTGAGACGAACCAGACAGAATTGAGTTACAATAGTCCAGTCTTGAAAATACTAATGAACACACAATTTTTTTTTTGCGAATGAAGCTGATGCGTCTCAGTTCAATATATGCAGCCTTGCTGTGGCGTTTGCAAAGGTTGGGGTGGGGTACTACCAATATATTAATTAAAATTTTATGGAAGTTCCACCTGGCTCGTGAATTATAAATTTAAATTAATGACCAAATAGATATACAGCTCTGAGCCCCCAGTCAGCACTGCCGACGGTTAACTCGTCGAACACGGATATTGTCTTCAGTACCAGATACTCTTTGACAACATACATTGTCCTGAGTATCTGTTACTCTTCGGACACAAAACTCGTATTGTGCACCTGATACTATTAGAACACGTGCATTGTCGTCAATACCTGACCTGACACTCATCGAATATGGACATTGTCTTGGGTAACTGGTATTCTTTAAACACGGGCATTGTTTTGTGTTTCTGATGCTCTTCAAACGAAAATATTGTCTTGAGCGTCTGATATTCTTCGAACGCGGGCACTGTACTGTGTACCTGATAGTCTTCAAATATGCACATTGTTTTGTGTTTTTGACACTTTTCAAACAAAGACATTGTATTGAGTACATGCTATTTTTCGAATATGGGCATTGTATTTGAGTACCTGATACACCTCGAACAATGACATTGTTTTGAGTACCCTATACTCATGGAACGTGGACAATGTGTTGAATTTAATATCTGATACTCTTCGGATGCAAACATCATCTTGAGTACCTGATATTCTTCGAACATGTCTTGAGTACCTCATACTCTTGATACATATATATTACTATAATATTATGTTTCTGTATTTTGTACTTTTATCGAGAAACATATGTTTGTATTTTCTTGTTCACTTCTAAAGACACATGCTTGCTTTTTTTACATTTACACTCGAGATTTGGCTTTCTAAGGTCAACGAGTAAACCAGTTTCCCGAAAGTCAAAGTCCAACTCTTAATACCAACAAATTTAAAACGCTTTTGTTTGTAAATAGACAAATTCGTCAGATTTCTGAATCGTTTGAGTGCCACTGTATGCATTACCAAACTCGTAACCATAGGTTTGCTAATGTTAATTTTTGATATTGTCGTATATTCGGTGAAAAGATATAATTGAACATGTGGGATCTGTATTGCTGTGGTGATATGTTATGGCATCTCATTGCACTTGTGCATGTGGGATCTGCATTGCAGTGGTGATATTTTATGGCATAGCATTGTACTTGTATATGTGGGATCTGCATTGCTGTGGTGATATTTTATGGCATCGCATTGTACTTGTAATGTGGGATCTGCATTACTGTGGTGATATGTTATGGCATCACATTGTACTTGTATATGTGGTATCGATCGCTACAGACTGCGACATACTTTATAAATTGTTTTAAACTCCGATGTATATTTCAACATATGTCAAAGTTTACAGTCTCTTTAGGGAACTGTAGAACTTTCTAGATAAAATGTGTTGGTATATTGCTTTTAAAGGCTAACGTACTTCAATTATTTGATATTTACTATATTCACAAATAGCTGTACCATACGTTAGGAAGAAATGTTGTATGTATCTGTGAAATTGTTTTCTACTTTAATACCGTAGTTTCCTGATGAGTTGTTATGAAAAGCACATAGCTGATTTCGAAGGGATGATATAAGCACATCCCTTACTTATGTGTTGCACTATAGCACACTACTTCAAGGGTGATACCGATTGGTGACCCACGGTGTACCCAGTCAAGCGATTGTTTCTCATAGACAATGAGCTCAATATCATTAATAGTACTTCATTATCCTTCTCCACGCGACCAGGTGGCTAGTATTTGTGTTTGTGTACATCATTGGTATATGTATGTGGACTTTAATTGTGAAGAACCAAGTTGTTCGTAATGAAATCGTTTCTGTCTTAAGGATTTTCCATTTCGCAACTATTCAGCGATGACCACTTCCACAATGTAGAACTTGTCATATGGCCAACTCGTGAAGTATTTTGTATTAATATATGTGAACAAGAACTGCAAGTCTACCATCGATTCGGCTGGGGGTTTTGTATGTGTATGTGCAGGTTACTCGTGTTGCGACAAGTTACTCAACTTTTGTAGTTTTATTACAGTACAGTTTACTGCAGCTGACAATTGGTGCTTACAAAATCATTCCTTTCAGTCTGCGTGGATATTACAGAGGTGATATATATTATGAATGCTGACAATGGCCTGATTAATTAGTTGCCTTCAAAACATTACGAACCTTTCGACTGTGGTAACTTTTACAAATAATGGAATGTACGAAGATTCTCTCCCTTTTTTGTATTCAAGAAGACACTTTACAGAATACAGCTAGTTGAATAAACACTGAATCTATATAATAAAAATAATTACTGTTAACAGCACTATTGACTTACTCCGACACGGCAAAAATCTATATTTCCGTTGATGATTTTTTTATGGGTGGAGGATCAATTGAATAAAACGGGAAACGGTGCATGCCAATACAATCATTCTAGACAATTCTTTTCGGCTAACGTTGTGACGCAGTTTAATGTTGCAACAGACGATATGATACAATAACTTGCGGTAATCTTCCATTATGCAATATGTTGCACGTTCGTTTGCTCGAATATATATATAAACACGCGATTTGTTGCTTTCATACTAATTAGGTGTGATATTATCTTGCTGTCTACAACGCTTGTGGAACACGTGAATGTAATGAACATTGATGCGTGGACATATATATTGAATACGGATGCAGGGACATAGCCGTGTGGTTGTTCTTTTCGTCTGGCTTTTCATTCCATATATGCATGTATATGACTTGTTTTCAGTGCATAAAACACTCTGCAGCTACCATATAAACTTTGAATGTCTTAGCTCACACTAAATGTAACTCGACTTATGATAAAAGTGAAAATCGTTCAAATTCCCTTTTCCTTTCATATTCTAGATAACCAGTCTGCAGTAAGTTTTTATAAAGTACCGTCTACATTAATAGTCGCAAAGGTTGCATGTATTAATATTGATAATCTCATACCTGTAAGGTGTTCAAGTAGAGAAGTGTATAAACGTTTGTGAGGACGGCTTTAGATTGAGCTTATCGCTACAGACATGACTCACAAGTATTGTCCGACATTAATTATTGCGATAAGCCTTCAAGTCGAAACACTTGTGTCGGAAAAATGATTTATTAATCACAGTTTGAATATTGGACCATTAAAAGATTATATCACTTATCCCATGGACTTTTCTTAAAAACATATGATGAATGAAGAATTGGTCAAATTTTAAGCTTAAAAGTAATACAGAATCGGCTTCAGAGTTCAGTATATGACCGCCATGTCTGGAGAAAAAAGTTAAATTAACCTACATTCAGTAATTGAAATTGCACATGCTCCTTCAGACGAGAACAACGCACGTAGTTCGATTTCGCATTCAAATGGCTCGTGGCGTTTATTTAATTTATGCTTTAATGATGAGAATTGTATGTTGTTAGATTAGGACGTAAAGATTTTGTGTATCATAGTCAATGGAATTTCGATTCGATTCAAGTTGAATGGATATCAATTCGTTTCACGTGTCCCGTGTGAAAAGATATCGACTTGCTCGTACATAGTGTTGATCACTATTCAATAATTTGCAGCTTGCAGTACCCTATTCAAATCAACAACGGGCTCATTTTCCTTCCTAAAGCAGCATTACCCTTTGGATCACGGCAAGTTTTTCTGTACTCATATTACATGCCAGTTTATAAAGGCAGATTAAAGATTGGACAGATTAGTTATGGTGAGAAAAAAACCTGGTCTTTGAGAGCATGATGTGAAATAAGTATATAAAAGCAAATAATTTATGCAAATGACATGTATCAGATGATTTGTAAATTCTCCCTTTACCTATGTTCATAAAGAATTATGCAGAAGGATGGATAATTATTAAAAGATTGGTGAATCATGACGATTTTCTGGTGGAGGAGTTAACCAATTTGTGTGCCCATGAAATTTAATCTCAATTTCATTAGTTCAATTTTAAGACATAGTATTTGCAAGAAGTAAAGGATTCATCGCAATTCACCAAGAATATTCATTTAACTCAAGCATTTTCAGAACGATTAAGAGTGCTTAATCTCGAATGAGAATGAGTACGACTATTTCAATGCTGGAGAAACGTGATAGTTGGAAACAATGTGACTAAGGTATGTTTGAAGGCGTGTGTTGTTTTTACCGACTGCACTTTCATATCTGTCTAATCTACGCTAGGCGTATTAATTATTAACTCGACCACTCCTATAATGTTATTGTATATTTTTGGTGATTTCATTTTTAGACCTCAGTTTCAAAGGAAATCTTTGCTCTGGATTGTTTTATGACAACGTGTCTTCCCGTTTAGTACTACATATGAGACAGAATGAAGATACAGGCCAACACACCGTGGCTTGCCGATGGCTACATGAATAAATTGTTTGAACTGGATACCTTAAAAAGCCAGAATGTGCGGCCAACGGATAAGGACGGCTTTTCTTTGGACGCGAGAGAAACCTCCAGACCTTTTACTGAATTCAGGGTTGCAACGCCAACTATCCTCTCTAGAACTGCCACTCCAGACGTTGCGTCACAAAACTCATCTAGGTTAAATCAAAGAAGGATAAAAAGTGCATCTGCAGTGAGACTGCAAGATAAGCAATGGCGGCATATGAAAACAACGCAAACCGAAATCCCCACACGGCCGACCTCCGCAGCATCAGAAGGTGGTCTTCCTTCTCGAAGGGGTGGCTTTACACAAAGAAGGATTAACAGTGTGGGACTAGTGACCACCAGTAGATTAATGGAACTGAAAAAGGGGTTTACGTTGGTTAATAAAATGTACGAAAATGAACACTTCCAGGATAATATAACTTTGCATCCGGCTAGTCCTGCACCGGACTATCGGTATTTTGACAGACACTCACGGTGTCTTGACCACAACCATACACACAAGCATCTTCAATGGGACAGACCCTCTCAGGCGTGTGATAAACCTAATGGTGATTGTACCCCGAGTCGGCCGGGGTCTTCGGCCTCTATGCATGATCCCTTCAACCAACCGGCACGTTACATAGACTACCACCGGCCCATGACAGCACCTGGAACGGTAGAGTCCTTCTCTTGCTAACCTAAAACTAAAATCTACAAAAATTACTTTTTTTTACTGTTCCGATCGTGTGATCTTCTAACTTGAATCTCTTATTATATTAATGTTCTCCAAGTTCCAAGTGTTATTTCTTTGGAAATCAAAATAATAAGCGATATTAATCTTTGTTAAACTAAAATCTTTTTTTCCATATTGGCAAGGGCGCCATTCCATGTTCAACAAAATGCTTTTTGGGTGTTTGATTGAAACATACGTAGTATAAGCGTCAAAGCAAAATGTGAGGTCCATAATAGTTCCGAGCGACCACCGTATTAAAAATGTAACTTTTTAATATTTTGTTTAAATTTGCTTCACATTTGTTGAAGAAAACAATGCTATTTAAGTCCTTTATCTCGCCTAAGTGTGATATAGAATCCATGATTTGTCTTCAACCCACAGTATAGTTCCATAACAAGATTACAATTCTCCATAAGTTCCTATGAATCAATTAGGTTAAATTATACTTAATCATAATACAACATCTGACTATATCAAGGTTGGGAACGATGAAAGGGAATGTAAACATATGATTAATTAATTTCATAATGAAGGAAATGTGTTCGTATGTCTAATATAGAATTCTAATGTTTGATCAACATACATATTTTTTAAACTGCCCTGTTTATTTCTTTCCGGTTGAATTGAAACTGTATCACATGCACAATGGTATTATTGTATGTTTTAGTCGCGCAAGCTTTGGCGGAAGTTATCCTTGTGCGTGACAGTACTTACATACATATATATATCGGTCCGTTCACATGCTAAATTCAATTCAATGTTAACGTTCCTTTGATTAAGTTCAATGTTAACATGTGTAACTTTTTTGCTAAATGTATGGTGAGTGCGATTAAAAGGGCGTGTCTATCTATATATACGTTTTATGTGTGAGAAATAAAACTACAAATGACAGCAGAGGTCAGTAATTTTATAAAGAAAAGAATTTGCAAGATTTGATATGACTCTTTCCCGTAACTTGCTCAGTTTATACCACTGATAGGGACCTCTTTCGAATTTCTTTCTAATTACAAAGGCTGTGTTTAAGCTCCACCTCCCATTTCTTCTTTAACTATTAAAAAAATGATTTGTTTTGGGAAAACTCATAATGAACCACGTATGTTTTCTATTCGTTTAATAGGAGGGTGCATATTAATTACTGTCTACTTTGTCGTCATGCTAGATGCACGCATTTAATTGATACCTAACAAGAACAATAAGCATTTGTCACAGTTCGATCTTAACCTACCTACCTTGTGAGTGCCGGAACGTTATTTAAACCTTCAAAACTCACTGCATGGCAAAGTAGATCTGTTGAGTGGCGACAGCGTTGTTTTCAAAATGTGCTTCTTTAAGGCGGTGATCATACTATTGTACATTTCTTTTTTATTTCTTGGATGGGTTGATATTCTCAGAAGATTTAGAAAGATTTCACCTTATTAGTCTGATGAGTTTTTCATTGGGAATAACTCACCCCGATTCCCCTTTTCATGCATTGTATAGTATTTTATAGGGAATAACTGGTCCCGAGTCCCCATTTCATGCATTGTATGGTATTTTATAGGGAATAACTGGTCCCGATTCCCCATTTCATGCATTGTATGGTATTTTATAGGGAATGACTGGTTCCGAATCCCCATTTCATACATTGTATGGTATTTTATAGGGAATAACTGGTCCCGAATTCCCATTTCATGCATTGTATGGTATTTTATAGGGAATAACTGGTCCTGTATTCCCATTTCATGCATTGTATGGTATTTTATAGGGAATAACTGGTCCCGAATCCCCATTCCGTGTGTTTTATGGTATCTTATTGGGAATAACTGGTTCGGAATCCCCAATTCATGCATTGTATGGTATTTTATAGGGAATAACTGGTTCCGAATCCCCATTTCATGTATTGTATGGTATTTTATAGGGAATAACTGGTCCCGAATTCCCATTCCGTGTGTTGTATGGTATCTTATTGGGAATAACTCATCCCGATTCCTCATTTCATGCATTATATGGTAAAGAATAGAGTGACCAAATATACAGTTGTGAAAGATATTCAGACCGAATCCAACTTGTGGAAATATTCTGGTTTAAAATAAAAACAACAAATAATAACAGCACAAAAACACGTCATGTTTTAGTTATTTACTAATGTTTGTGAATGTTTTAAGTATATGTATTTCTTTGTAAGACTGAAAATCATCCACCGATGTTCAGAAACGCAATTGTTCTCAGTCTGAACTTTGCGTAAATTCTCAGATCCACTTGATATTTTCTCGTCTGTTGAGTAAGTGTGTTTTATGTTTATTATCCCTCTTTGACATCTATCTTGCCCGAGTGTTGGCATCCTACTCAAAATTTCCTTGCGTTTTATATCAGTAATGTAGCTTGAAAATTGTAAGCTTTGGTATCAACACTTCTTTTTTTTCAATAATCTCTCTCTCTCTCTCTCTCTCTCTCTCTCTCTCTCTCTCTCTCTCTCTCTCTCATATCAACACTATGATATCCTTCAGTGTCCTCTATAATGTAAGCATAATCATTCTTTAATTACAGCTTTTAGAGTATAACTTATACAGCAATTAACATACACATAACAAATTCGTCTACAAACAAGGTATTGGCCATTTCATTTTCGGTCAGGGAAGGGTCAGTGATTTTCTTTTGAACTGAAATATTTTCATTTTTTTTTTCTCTCAAGATATTTAATATTTTCCAGATAATATCATGGATATAACATGGAGCTATTTTTATATAAATCACAGCAAGATATTTTTCTAGCTATTGGCAGAGGAGTTTAGACAAAAAGATGTCAGGCCCCTGCCGCAGAACACTGAATTGGTGTTCTTTGTTACAACGGTATACCGCGGTACACAATTTGTCGTGACACATAGCTCTACATGGTGTCTTTTGTTTGAAGAACAAAATGGTTGATTCTGGATTGGGAGAAAACAGATTTAGGTTACGTAACAGCCACCTCTCCCTACCATTCATGATTTGGGATGTATGAACCTTTGGCCCTTCTTTTGGAATCCCAGCGTTGAGATCCAGCAATAATTCTCCTCTAGTTCTTAATCAAAACCTTTCAAAATAAATTTTTGTTGTGCCCATGATGACATAGGAGAAGAATATATGATCAGCGGACAAATTGGCAAACATATGTACAGACAGGGATAGACAGACGGACAGAAGTTTCAAATATTATTATAGCCTTTGTGATAAAAAGCATAACGATTATTTCTTGTGTTCAGAAAAGCTTTTGAATTTAAGAAAGTATATACTGCTAGTTCACAAAAACAAAACATTATGATCACCGTGGGTCTCGTTTTATTTTCTAAACCCTTTTGGAGGCCCCGGATGACAGAGTCATCTAAAGAGTTTGAGTCTCGTGCTCTGCATATGTGGGTATGTGAGAAGGCTGTCTGTAGCTTCCCGTGGGTCGGTGATTCTTTCCGGGTTTTTCCATGGTTTATCCTCCAACAGATATACTAGCCGCCATGACATCTTGTGCTGAGAAACAGCGTTAAATACAACAGCAAATTTAAACACTTTTATTACTGCACAATGCGTTTTGCGTTGTCTTGAGAAGGCAAAATAATGTGCATAGCATTGTTTGGACACCAAAATGTTTAGTCTAACCGTTGATTAATCTATTGCATTAACAACCTATGCCTTGCTATTACATTAACAACCTATGCCTTGCTATTACATTAACAACCTATGCCTTGCTATTACATTAACAACCTATGTTTTGCTATTGCTCATTTCCCTCAAATCAGCATTATAAAAAGCATATGGTATTTTCTCATGTAATCTCCGCTTAGCAGTAACAGCCTATATGCATGTAGATTATTAGCAGTAACAGCTTATATTTATGTAAATCATTAGAAGTAACAGCCTATATGCATGTAGATTATCAGCAGTAACAGCTTATATGCATGTAGATTATTAACAGTAACAGCCTATATGCATGTAGATTATTAACAGTAACAGCCTATATGCATGTAGATTATTAACTGTAACAGCTTATATTTATGTAAATCATTAGTAGTACCAGCCTATATTCATGTAGGTTATTAGGAGTAACAGCCTATATTAATGTAAATTATTAGCAGTAACAGCCTGTATACATGTAGCTTATTAGTAGCAACAGTCTATATACATGTCGATTATTAGCAGTAACAGCCTATGTGCATGTATACTATTAGCAGTAACGGTCTATGTGCAAGTATATTATTAGTAGTAACAGCCTATATACATCTAGGTTATTAGCAGTAACATCCTATATTTATGTAAATCATTAGTAGTAACAGCCTATATGCATGTATATTATTAGCAGTAACAGCTTATATTTATGTAAATCATTAGTAGTAACAGCCTATACTTATTTAAAGCATTAGTAGTAACAACCTATATGCATGCATATGCAAGTAGATCATTAGCAGTAACAGGTTAGATATGTATTGTATTATTTCCTGAAATAATGATATTACTGCAATTAAAGTTCAAATTTTTACAAAATACCCAGGAATAAGATCAACAAATTTTATTTAACACTATCAATAAACCCTTATTTGCTGGCACATCAAAGACCTGTCGATATAAGCTTATCATAATTATGATTTATGCATAAAGTCTAAACCGTTTGAAATATATTGTCATACAATTGATTTCTCAACACAAGAGAGAGAGAGAGAGAGAGAGAGAGAGAGAGAGAGAGAGAGAGAGAGAGAGAATTAATCATTTTGCACTAAAAAAAAAACATTAAGTGCATCATTATTGCCAAAGAATTCGATTAAACTTTCCTTGTTCTTGTAAGACTCTGATATGGTCAATAAATATGATCTTAATTTGAATTAGAAATTCTGAGAATTACCTTGATGAATCTTTTCGTTAGACTTTTCAAATACGTTCCAAAAATGCCTTTACTTACATCTTTGTTACTACAAGATATAGGTCTACCACTTTTTTCCAAGTGTTCGAGTAGCATAGATATGATAAGTAACTTGTGCAAATTTATTCCATTTATAATTGATAATTGTTATGGCCTGGAAAATATTGGAGTGTTTATTGCTGTTAAACTATTCTCTTACACAGGTCAATGAACTGACAATGTATATGACGTTCCATATTTGTGATCTAAATACAAATAGAGTATTGTTTTCTTAGTTTCTATTGTCGATTATTGGGGAGATAAATTAGTGGCGTCACATAATTCTTAGTGCTTTTACCTATTATGAAATATGATAATTTACTTTGTGCATATGGACAGTCAGGTATTTTAGAAATTAAACAAGTGAAACTCTCTTAAAATGGTATAGTAAACTAAATAACTTACAAAAGCGTGCTTCGCTAAACATTGTATATTAAGAAACATCGCTTGTTTGAACAGAACATAGTTTTCCCGTGACTTATTATGCTTCGTTCATACCCCGTTGTAATTGTGTTTTGATCGAGGCATTTTCTTTAATAGTTGCCGTTGCGTATAGCAAATAAAAAATAATGGGACGATATATTTTCCATTTGGAATTTCAAGACGTTAACAATATTTAAAATGGTATATTTGCAGAGGTTTGATGCTTGCTTAATTTGCATAACTTACAACAACAACAACAATAAAGCATGAAGTTCAACATTGTGTGCGTTGCTATGACGTTGTCTAATGCCTTTTCTTCGCACCAGGAAATTTCAATCAAATGTCATTCAAAACAATGAATAGCCAGTCAATAACACTCTAGACGGTTTGAAAATGACCTTTCAATTTGTTGATGCCTTCTTTAGCGAGTAAAGTGTCATTTGAGTTTTTAGAATAGTTTTTGACACCGCATAGATTTAAGAACACGTCGTTACCAAGTGGAATTTTAAAGCACGGCTTACTTCTTTTTTTACCACAATTACTTAAGTGAACTGAATATATGTTATCTATTGATCTTTATGTGTGTGGGCCCCTCTCAAGCTCGTAACTATGATAACTAGTAACCATAGAGAATACATTTTATAAGGGATTTTATATGTTCGTCTATCCTCCTAAGGTCTTTGGGATTGCTCAAACATAATCTAGGTGCAAATGTTTATTAAAATATATTTTTGAATTGGTGCTTATCTCTTTTTCCAAAAATTTTGATGGGGTAATACTTGTCTGGGTTAAGGAGGCGGAGTGGTCGAAGGAGGAAAACAGTAACCGCCTCAGCGACATCAATAATACCAGTAAAAAAAATAGCAATATGTACAATTATACATTTTTAGCCAGTGAAATGGTATATTCCTGCAAATGTCTGTTTAGATAATATACACTCACGTGTAGTTATGACTTTTTGTGATTTGACGGCAATTATCCTATATAATCACTTATAAGTTATGCACAAACAACATAAACCCTGATTTGTCAGCATATAATGCGCTGCAGATCAGGGTCAGTGTTGTTTCTTTTACGGATTACTCATAACCATCTGCAACACTATGGAAGATCTGGGTGTGTGTAGTTTGAACTGGATTCGACTCATTACAGTATACAGTGTGTCTTATCACGGCGCTGTCATTTTTGATCACATTTAATATGGTACTTGACCTCAGCCCAACAAAATTCACTCCAGTGTATTAAGACCTCAGCTGTAGTTCTATTAAATGTCATGAGCGAGGGTAACAATAAGAATGAAGACAATGTAATACATGTACACAAGTCAGTAAGCCTTACGTCAGATATGGAAAGTTTAGCGCGTAGAATAATTGATAAGTCGAATTCTGAGAAAAACATGTCAATTATCAGCCTTTACCTCAACCAACTGTTAGTGACCCCTACATAGTTTCTTTTATCCGATGTGCAAGGTAATAGATTAAAAAACTAGATTATGTTGGCAAGGGAGATAATTTCTTTTCTGAAAACATAGAGTATTGCCTTCCTTTGTAAACAATTGCAGTATGACTATACAGTTTTCAAATAAATTATCATGTTCGGATACAATATTACGTGCAAAATTAATGAATCAGATTCGGATTGCGCACAAGTTTTATTTATAATTATTTACGTAAAAGATTTAAAGAGTGTTAACTTAGTGTGTGCGCATTGGACTTAGGCATAAATATTTTACGTTTCGTCCATTGATAAGCTATGAAATCATTGAATATACATACGAGTTTGATTAAGATTCATTAGAATATGTTGATATACTTCTTTTCAATAAAATATACTTTCTGATTTATCTAGTGGTTGGAAATGCATACGGGATTGATTTAGATTAATTAAAATATGTTAATATATTACACTTCTTTTCAATTCACAACGGATATTGCATTCATTAAATTCTACTTATCTTTTTTCAGAAAGTAATTCGTTTCGTTTCTTTATATTGCAGAGAAGTGATTTGCAATACTTACCACGACATAAGTATGTAAGTATGACATTTTTGTTAATTGTACATATTAATTATGATAATGAAACTCAGTCCGATTTCATCGTTGAAAACAATCTCAAACTGGTTTTGTTTCATTTCTCTATGGATTTAAGATGTTAATACAAACATACAAATTACTTTTGCATGTATCTCCAAAACAATTTGACATAATAAAAGGAAAGATAAAAACTACATGGATGAAAACATTTTATCGACTGATTGTTTGGGTAAGTACCAAGAGCCATCTTTTAAAACTGAAATATGTACTTGTTCTTAACGAAAATGGGTTCATAATAAAAGTTCGTTGAAACGATGCATTCGTTATGACGAAATATTTTATATTATACACGTCTTTTTTATTCATAAGAGGGTGATAATTTAATGTGTGAAATTATTATACCTTAGTTTATTTTAGTAATGTATTTTTGTATATCCACATATTTTTTTATATTTAATTCTTATTATATAGAGATTCTTACAAATTATTTTGCAAATTGCAGGTTTACCGTGGCCGTGCTCCACATTTTTGCAATTTTGTCTACCAAGTGCAATTACATGAACGAAGCCTTGATCGTCCGGACACAGCTCGTACTAGAAACTCTGATTACGGCAGTGAAAGGGAACTTCTTGAAGAGTTTGTGGCGGGACGACGAATCGGGCAGTGGCGGAAAGATAGTAATGCTAGGTACGTTATAGTCCTTGTGCTGTTCCTGATTCTGTAACATAAAAGGAATATAGAGTTATATTTCTCGATTAAACTTTAACATCTTTTTCACAGTTAATTCCGAGTAACAATTATATATGAAATGTAGAAGTATTTATTATCCATTTTTGTTTCTTTAAAATAAAATTTAAAAAAATATTTATAAAAGTCCACGAAATTATGAGTTCATAAAAGCGCAAAATCTTTTTAAATATTTGTATGTTTTTCTTCTGTCCATTTATTTGACATTTTATAACCTTAATCTGGATATAATTACTCTGAAAATGAAGCTTAATTACAAATGATCTCGGACAATAAGCAAGAGGCGACTGTCTCTTTCATATGATGTGCTTGAAATATCACGTCTGTATTCGCCTTATATTATTCTCCCTTGGAGATGGAGGTTTGATAGTTGGTAAATTGTCGCTTAATTTTCAAAAGCACATAAAAGACTACTTAATAATAGAAATAAAGTAGCTTGATGGGACACAAACTATAGCAACAGACATGGACATGATTCGAACCACAAAGCGATGATTGTGAGTCGACCACGCAGCAGCTCAGAGACAGACGGACAAATGGGCAAAACTGATGAGGATGTTATAGGCGTGGACGTATTGCAGTTTCTAACTTAAAATTGGGACAATGAAAACAAATTTACATTGCTCATAACGTATTTGAAATGAAAGCTCTATCATAGTGGACTTTTACTTAGAGTAAAGACAAGACTGCATGTCTGATTGGACTTTTAATTTTAATTAGTTTTGAACTATTAAATTAGGATTTTAACACAATATGATTCGGATGAGCAATGCCGTTTGTTTTGAGCCATTGTCACGGATCATTATCATCAATACTTGTACTAGTCTGAGACCTATTAAATAAACGTTTCTCAAGCAAGGCCAGAAACAAACAAATAATTAGGGTACCTTTCATAGTTCCTCTAACAGCACACTGACGGTTGATTGTGCGCCACCTCGCTTCGAGAATTACAACAAACGCAATGTGTAAGTGGTTTAGAATTTATATAATTATGCACCAAACGCTTACCATAGTAACGAAAGATAACAATCACCAAATAAATGTACATAGATACGATTTCTTAGCGTGCACAATTGCTTTAATCCCTTCTCTTTGTCACTTGGTTCTTTTGGTCCAGCTCTAACTTTCTGGAATTCATCTTTTCCACATATGTATAACAAAATATTAACCTCGCCATAAAACAAAGTTACTAGAGCATACAATTTCTCTCTTGGGATATTACCACATGTAAGCAACGCGATCTGTGAAAGATCTGAAGAAATGTTTGTCACATTATAGTCATATTTCCTAGCATTATTGCAGTAAATTATGTAACAATGTTACGGAACACTATAATTGTGACGTCACATTACAATGTATTTTAGTTATATTATTCTTATTACAGTTAACTAATAAATACAACCTGAAACTTAATGTTCAATGGTTTGAAATTGTTATGTGTTAATTTACATTGTTTGTTTGTTACTTTTATTTTTATTAATTTTTTTTTGTTTCATTATAAGCTATTGATAATGTAACATTGTATGTTGGACATACATGTAGCCTTGTCCAAACTCAAGTTCATGTTCTGCCTAACTCGAATCATTGATTTTGGTTTTGTAGTAAACATGTTTATCCCAATCAGAGTCCAAAACTAGGGAAATTCCCATTAATTGCCGGGTCTACTGGCTGCTTCATGCACAGTTTTATATTATAAGTTTAGTAATAGACTTCTAATTAAAACTAAGACTTTATTTTGTAAAGATTTGGAGGCTTTCAGACGGAAAATTTCCATTAGGTAATAGATTCTTTTTAAAATTAGAAAATGCGAATTGTGGCCCGAGGTCAGCTACAGGACTGTATAATATTGTTCATTAAAATTATGTATTCGTGCAATAAGATCTTGAGACAGAATCAGTTGTATCAATGTTGTGTTCAATGGTTCATTTATGCTGGAATTTGATTTATTCAAATTATTTATTCGCTGGAAATACAAAGTTGTCATCAAAAGTAAAATTCTTGGAAATAGAGGTTTGAATTTATAATGATATTTCTTGAATTATATCATTGTGACCCAACAAAAGACTGTTGGCACATCACAACGACACGGGACACCATACGTACATTAACAGTTCAGTATTGGATTTAATTTTGATTTCCACTAATGTTTATTTACAACTTTAATCATGATAACTTGTGTATTTAATTATATTATTATCTGAGATTTAATTAGCAATAAGATAAATTTGGTTTTACATTTTCACTTTGTAAGTTATATGTTGAGTTTTACAAAACATTTTATTTCCCACTCATGTCCACTACTTATTTTAAAACCATATAATCGTAATAACATTTATGAATTGAGTTAAGTGATAGTAAATTATACAATAAATTCGTGTCATGCTTTGAATGTTCAAAGTAAGCGTGTAGCCTGGATAATGGTGCATGGAATAATGGAATAGGACCATGGTTCTATTTTGTTGGTTTTCGGAATTTGAGGTAATGATTAAGAGGGACGGAAGGGGTATTCGTATTACGGTGTTAGAGGTGAAATTCTTGGATCGCCGTAAGATGAACTACTGCGAATGCATTTGCCAAGAATGTTTGCCAAGAAATATTTTTAATCAAGAACAAAAGTCAGAGGTTCGAAGACGGTCAGGTACCGTCGTAGTTCTGACCATAAACGATGCCATCCAGCGATCTGCCGGAGTTGCTTCAATGAAAATACTGAGCTTTATTTATAACAATAAGATACACTATCTAAAGAAAAAAACATATACGCAGACTTAAAGACAAAGGGGGATTAGGCCTTCCTAATCTTAATTTAAAACAGAAATCAAATATTTCAAAAAGGTTTAAAAATTTAAAAAATACATCACAACTACCGTGGGAGGCAATATATATATATATATATATATATATATATATATATATATATATATATATATATATATATATATATATATATATATATATATATATATATATATATATATATATATATATATAACCTCCGGCCTCCGGGTTTCTGTAGAAGAATTTCAGAATTACTTTATAAGTATAGGGACAGTAAAAATAGATGGGATAGTAGAAATAAAATACATGTATATGATGAAATGATGGGGAAAAATATATCTTGATAAACATAAAGTAAAAATTAAATATCTAAATTTAAACTGGAATGTAAAAAGGAAAAACTATGCATATATTAAATCACCTTCAATTCAGGATATAATATTCTTATTCTTACATGAAAGCTGGCTAACAGGAGAAGCGGATTTCAACAGGCATATTATATCATATCTGCCTCGTTGTAGATTATGCAGCAACCATATAGATTCAAAGAAACATTTAATTTTAAAATGTAGGGTAAGACAACTAGAAAGACATGAATTGCAGACAATAATAACTAGTAAATATGGAATAATAAATGAGAACTTTTATTTACAAATAATATCGACGATAATTTAATTTACAATAAATTAATAGATTATATAAACTCAATAATGAAAATTAGAAGAGACGATTCTTTAACAAAAAATAACACCTTTATTAAGAGGTATAGGAATATACAACTTTCCTTTAATCTTTTTCTATGCACTAAAATGCTTCTAACCTACAAATAAATCTAAGTAATAACTTGAAGAAAAATCTAATCCAAGAAGCCAGTCCATACAAAAAAGGGCATATGCACACACACACACACACACACACACACACACACACACACACAATAAGCAATAAACACGTAGCACACACAATATAGATCCCTGGTTAAGGATCACTGAAATAAACTCCCGAACCAGCCTGGGTGAAGAAGTAGTAAAAACAATAGAATATGGCGGTGTACAAACCCTAGTCAAATTGATTAAATTGAAATTAAATTTTAAAAAATTATTTTAAAAAAAAACAACAACATACGAGTGGGAATACAAACATAAATAAAATATATTAACTTTCGGCTCAAGGGGATCTGTTAAAATGATGTAAATCTGAGACGGGCCACACCAATAATCATGGTTTGATTCCATTCGTTTCATTGACTAGATTTCTAATGATATTAAATTATATAAAGAGTTTGTAGTATACTTTTATTCTATTTATTTATTTATTTGATTTCATTTATAATGTACACACATGTGAAATCTCTTATTCTCTGAAATAAATGAGGTTTAGTTTTAGTGGTATGAACATAATTTACGTTTTTGTGATTTTTATCACAGTGCATAGAGTTCGTCCTTAAGGAATAATTTTATATTTTAAATACATAGCAATGGCTCTGTTAAAGGCAGACGTCTAATCTACGTCTTCACGTTCATTCTGAGAAAATATGCGCATAACCACCTCCAACAACAACTTGAATGGCGTCCCTCAGAATACGCGTAAAAGAAGAGTAAGGTTTAGTTGACAGAACGTGTCCCCAAATGTTAATATCATGCTGAAAAAGTTTTTTTTTCTTTTCTACAAGCGATTTGAAAGAACCAGTTTCTCAAGTGGGGTGGCTTTTTGAAGCCAGAGGATTTTTTTTTAAATACGTGCGGTGGTCATAAATGTATAAATTAATCAGTTGTGAAGGTATTTAGATGTCTTGAAGATCTATCTTCTCCTTCGAGCTATTTTGCAGTTCATACCATAGTACTCGGTTATAAGTCGAGTTAAACCGCAAACTCCAAAGAGCCAGATCTGACGTAACATAATGCAAATCAGAATCTTTTTGTTCTACTGATTACTCTTAACAAAGTAAACAGACCCAGATCTGGGTTTGTGTAGTTCACAGTTGGACTGGCCTTATAAGCGAGTGCAAATGGTCTATGATAAAGGCTCTAGACGCATTAAAGTGCGTTTATGTCAGTCAGAGTCTTTGTGTTTTATTGCCTTACATATATCGTATACTTACCATTTTTAAAATTAATAAAGATACTATTATTGAACAATCATGTTATGCTTTATATTTGCTTAGTCAAAAGTTTATTCGTGCTTCCCCCAGTCAGAGACAAACTAATCGTCTGAGCGTTCATTTAGAGAGTCTCTTCAGGTAAAACATAATCACATATATATCACATGCCAGGTTACAGTATTAAGCACAACATGGGATTGGTTTGTGTTTTGTCTTAATGGATGCACAAAAGCGACAGCATGAGATGCAACGGGTTTATGGGCCACACTTTCTCAACTCTTCATTAGCTCAATTTTAATAAAACCTTTCGTTATCTCTCAACTGTACCAGTCTAAATTAGTCATAACCTCCCACCCCAGTCGACATCACGCCATAACTTCATGGAACCAGTCCATACAATTCTCACTACATGTACATCAGTTAATTGCATTGTATATGTTTCAATATAAGTCTTAACCAGCTTGTAGTCTAATTATTCTTACTTAAACTTCATGGAACTAGTCAAATTTGAGTCTTGTCCTTATGATATCTCATATCATATTTACAAGCCCAAAATAAAGCCTTTACTTTCATCATGCCAGTCTAAATCAACCCTTAACCTCACAGCTACAGACTAAATGAACCCTTAACCTCACAGCCAAAGACTGAATCAACCCTTAACCTCATAGCCAGACTGAATCAACTCTTAACCTCATAGCCACAGACTGAATCAACTCTTAACCTCATAGCAACAACCTGCATCAAACATTAACCTCATAACCAGACTTGAATGAACCCTTAACCTCATAGCCACAGACTGAATGAACCTTTAACCTCATAGCCACAGACTGAATGAACCCTTAACCTCATAGCCACAGACTGTATCAACCCTTAACCTAATAGCTTCAGATTGAATCAACCCTTAACCTAATAGTCACAGGCTGAATCAACCCTTAACCCCATAGCTGCAGATTGATTGAACCCATAACCTAATAGCCACAGGCTGGATCAATTCTTAACCTCATAGCCACATGCTGAACCAACCCTTAACATCATAGCTTCAGATTGAATCAACCCTTAACCTAATAGCCACAGGCTGAATCAACCCTTAACCCCATAGCTTCAGATTGATTGAACCCATAACCTAATAGCCACAGGCTGAATCAACTCTTAACCTTATAGCCACAGACTGTATCAACCCTTAACCTCATAGCTGCAGATTGATTGAACCCTTAGTCTAATAGCCACAGACTGTATCAACCCTTAACATCATAGCTGCAGATTGATTGAACCCATAACCTAATAGCCAAAGGCTGAATCAACTCTTAACTTCAGCCACAATCTGAATGAACCCATAACCTCATAGCCACAAACTAAATCAACCTTTAACCTCATAGCCACAGACTGAATCAACTCTTAACCTCATATTTACAGACTGAATGGACCATTAACCTCATAGTCAAAGGCTGAATCAACCCTTAACCTCATAGCCACAGACAGAATCAACCTTTAATCTCATAGCCACAGACAGAATCAACCTTTAATCTCATAGCCACAGACAGAATGAACCCTTAACCTCATAGCTACAGACTGAATGAACCTTTATCTCACAGCCAAAGGCTGAATCAAACATTAAACTCATGACAAAAACTGAATCAACCTTTAATCTCACAGCCAAAGGCTAAATCAAACATTAAACTCGGGACAAAAACTGAATCAACCTTTAATCTCACAGCCAAAGGCTAAATTAAACATTAAACTCATGACAAAAACTGAATCAACCTTTAATCTCACAGCCAAAAGCTAAATCAAGCATTAAACTCAGGACAAAAACTGAATCAACCTTTAATCTCACAGCCAAAGGCTAAATCAAACATTAAACTCATGACAAAAGCTGAATCAACCCATAACCTCATAGGCACAGACTGAATCAACCTTTAATCTCACAGCGAAAGGCTGAATCAAACATTAAACTCATGACAAAAGCTAAATCATGATCAAACTTCATGGGATTAATATGTTGTTAGCTTGGACTATATAATGTGGCAGAAAAATATACATGTTGTGGACCTGTTGTAAAATGATAACAAAATGTTTACATCTTTGTCATTAGTCTTAAAATGGAGGGTTTTTAAATTTAAGAAAGAGGATAGATTAAAATATTTCGACAAGAAATAAAAAGATCTCAAGTACAGAAAGAGATATCAAGTCCCATGTTTTACATATGTAGAAAACATTTCTTTTGTTAAACAATCCTTGATCTGGAATGAAATGGAAAAAGCTACTGGATGAATTCTTATCTACTCATGTAGTGTTTTACTTAATGCTTTGCAGTATCTCAAAGGGACTTGTAAACGATTGTATTAGGGCCATTATGAGTACCATATATACTCATTTATAAGATGAGTCTAACTGCAGTCTGCACAGACCCAGAACTACTGTTGCATAAGGCACCAGCAGATCTGGGTCTGTACAGTATTTTAGGAGTACTCAATAGAAGAAACAATGTAGACCCTGATCTACAAGTTGTTTGCAGTTTGACTTGACTTATAAGTGACTTTACTCAGTAGATCCAGACCAATAAAACCTCCTTGCAAATGTTATACAATTTGTAATAAGGTATAAAGGCCTTATCAGTTTAATTTAAACACTGTACCTGTTATTATCCCTTAGATTTATGTTTTGTGTTGACTGGTAGTCATTCACTATGTGCACAGTTGATGGTTGTTGCTACATTAAACATTCCAGTTCAGAAAGCATGTTATTGATTTGTCTTGACTGGCCCAATGTTTCTTGAATTGTTATGCAAGAAACTGTTCTTATTGCACTTGATTGATAGCTCCGTTGCACATGCTTGAACAGTACAAATATATGTTATAGGTAAGTCTGCAAGCAACATAACACAAGCATGCAGAATATCATGTTGTCATCTAATTGCCAGTTGCTAAAATAAATCTAATGTTGGCTAGTGATATTAATATAAAAGGGTTAGACAATTACTGTATATACTTGCCTATAAATCAAGTCAATTTGCAAACAACATTGATCCTGATATACTGTCACATAAAGAACTAGCAGATCAGGGTTAATGTTGTTTGTATTACATATAACAAAATGCATGGACTCAGATCTGCCAGCACTTGATTAGACTGCATGTGTGGGCCTGTGCACATTGAATTTGGACTTGACTTATAAGTGAGTATATACAGTGGTCAGGCAAACAAGGACAATCTAATTAATGCAGACATAGCACATTTACTCTGATCATCCACCCATAATAATTTATTTGTAAAGATTTGTTTACAGGGTTATAAAGATTGGTGCATAAAAATTAAACAACAAGAACTTTTATTACAAATTTGATAGTATCATATTTTATGGCTTTTTGTGGTTTCCACAAGGAAATGATTAGTTCTGCAATTTTTTATTGTCTCTATGTCAACAGTAATTCTCAATGAAAAACACTGAATAATTCTAGTGTGATGTTAACATTTTTAATGCCTTATTATGTCTTATTATTAATTTCATTTGCATACTTCTTTATCTCCGGGTCAGCAAATGTGGGTATCTGAGAAAACTTGCCGGTAGCTTCTCGTGGGTCATGGTTCTTTCTGGGGTTTTCCTGACTTCTTCCTCCACCATTAATACTGGCTGCCATGTATAGCCTATATTGTGCTGAAAAATGACTTTAAACCCTATAACAACAGCATACTACTTTACAATTTTTATCAGATTTGTAAGAAAAAAGACATTTCTAAAAAGTATTTATTCCCCATTTGTGGGATTTATTAATACATGTACTATATACAGACTGCAAAAAAGAGGGTGTTTCCAATTTAAATTCTTATTTATGCTAGCATTTTACTTCTGCCCAATAAACTCTTACTCAAGGTTGATATCTTTCATCAATTCGGCATTTTATTGTGAAGTGGCATCAATTGTTATATTTGTATTAGGCCTAGCTGTTTGCAATAGGATTTGGAAATCAAGCAATGTGCTGACAGATAACAATATTTATGAGTGAAATTTCCCACCAGCTAAGTTTATTATATTCTTTGAGGTTTAATATTGAATGGACCCATTGGGATTTGGTTTAAAGTTTGCATCTGATTTACAAACTTTTACTTTTAATTTTGTGTCATAAAATTTTAGGCGTGAATCTTGATATCATTCTCAGCTTGCATTGCCATGGTTACATAATATTTCTTCAATAGATAACTTATAATCTGTTTCCTCTGGCACCCTTCCGAATTCATCATGAACAATTTCCTTCATACCTGTTGATGTTCAGAAAAGTAGCACTGCACATTTCACTGTTACTGATATAGTAGGTACCATAAATAGCACTCTTCTACTGTCTTCTACTGTAACTGTTACTGATACAGTATGCATCATAGATTGCACCTTTTAAACCCAGCAGAATTGACTAATATTTCAGCATGGTACATGAATATGTTCTGCCAATTCATTTCAGTTGATTATATGTATTGTTTGTATTTTACATTTGTTCATATAAGCATAATTATTTCATTAAAAATCCATGGTTCATGATAAACCCACCCCATACTTATATCAAACTTTGAATTGTCTCCAATAACATCAAGAGTACCACTTTTAAACAATTTGGGAAAACATAGAAATATTGTGTTCTGCTTCTCATTTCTGTTTTGCTTATCTATCGATCTCTGCTGTTCTCCACTCCAAATACTTCTAAAAGATGACCAATTTATTTAATGGTAAATTATTACTTTACCAATTTAAATACTTTCATTTATAATTGTGTGCTTCTCTAGGGTTATGGAGCACCATGTACTTGTCCAGTCAGGAAGGATATATTATGGATGCATATTGTTACAAGATTTATTTGTCAGCCACTAGCTTTTTTAAATGATTTTTTTTCAGAAAGTTATCAATTGATGCAATATTATAATTTCGATATTGATAGTTTTATTATTTTCAATGCAGCTCCATTCCTGAGCAAATGGAGGAGGCATTGTAAGTGAAAAAAATGTTGCACAGTTGTTTGATGCCTGTTTGCTGCTTAGCCAATTCATGTTCAGTGTACATAAATGCTAGAAGTTTGCCCTGCAATTATCATATACTCAATGAAAACTCAAGTCAAACTTCAGAGAACAAAGGTCCTGATCTGCTTTAACATAATGCACTCGCAGATCAAGGTCTGTGTTTTTTGTTCCACTGATCACTAATAACAAACTGCACAAACCCAAAGATGTTCTGGCACATTATGCAAAGGTAGATTTGGATCTGTGCAGTTTACAGTTGGACTTTGGTTATATGCAAGTATATACAGTATGTTGCAATTTGAACAAGAATTGGTGCACGTTTAACACATGTGTAATTTTAAAGCTAATAATCTGCAGTTTGGAATGAATGTGTGTATATAGGAAGCAAAGAATGACTATGACTTTTGATTATACTAACAAATATAATTAAATGTTACTAGTAGTTTTAAAAATTGTACTGTAAATCAGTTTTCATGAGTATGAATTATTTTTCACTTTATATATAGAATTTATTTAATTTATTTTACAAGTCACATATGTTTGACATCATTACCATTTATCTAAAATTCAAATCTTTGCAAGGATTCCAAGTCTCAGCTGTTTGTGCAAGGATTCCTTGTCTTGTGTGTGTGTGTGTGTGTGTGTGTGTGTGTGTGTGTGCAGTAAGCTATATACATATCATAATAAGGACATTCACAGGCAAGACATCTAATCTGAACATCTGCATTTACATATATCAGAGGAGAGTTCGAAATGGCCATTATTTACATCTTAAGTTTTTCTAGCATGGGATGGAAATGGTTTACGATGTTTTGACTGAGGTTGGGTGCATTTGGAACATCAACATCTCTTTTGCCCCAATGCCAATATTTATCATAAATTTCACCATTCTTCCAATTTAACTAAAGTTTGAAAAGAAAGAAATGATTTGCTAACGAATCTGAATAAACTGTTTTTTGAAATAATCAAGGTGTTAAGTTTAAAGAACATTCAAATATTCAATTTAGAATTAAGAGGTGCCACTGCTTAATTCAATTAATAAAAAAGCTCATAATTCCAGTATTTTTTTGGAGTGCTTTAAAAGTGGTTCATTTCATAAATTCCATTAGTGACTGATCTAATAACAACAACATTCGCACATAGCACATAAACTCACTTGAGATGGGAATAAAGAGAGGTAGGCCCACTTTTTTAAAGTGGATTTGAGAAGAAAAAGCATGCATTAGATAAAACTAAGACTTAAGCAAATATTGGTGATCAGCTAGGATGTTGGAATATACAGTGAAGAGCGAATTTGGGCTGAAGACAACCTGACATAGCATGGCATTAGCTTCTTATGTTTACAATAGTGATATCATCAAATCTTGTGTGCCAGCTTTTGACTGAAATTGATTGACCTATGGATTTCGCTTGTCAACATTGGATTAATTCATAGACATGTGGAAAACGGCAGGGTATCTCAGTCCAAGATAGAAATTACATGGCTCATAATGTGATGACACATTGATATTATCAGGTTTTAATGGAACCCAGTTATGTTTAGGACCAATGTCTTTCAATATTAAGTTTTATTCAGATGAGTTGGCATATACAACTTTTGGCAATGGTGGCATTGAGGCTATAAAGATGAAACCCATTTGTAATATCCCTGTCTCTTTCCTATGTGAGTCAAAAAACATTTTAACATGCAATAGAAAAGTTCCAGGGTGTTTTGAATGTGATGAAAGTTCATTTATTCATTGAAATATGTAATAATGATGTAATATAAAATAAAAGTCATTTCTGAGGTTTTGTCTAGGTTGTTCTAAACCTCAGCTAGCATGTAATGAAAAATACTGAGGATGTTTTGATTGTGTTTCATGGAACACTTGCAGGAATTTAGCAATGACAATGGATATTGATTACAGTTCCAGACTATGATACAAGACAGCAAACATTAGTCAATAATTAAAGAAAAATGACCTTTATTATGCTAATAAAAGATAATTTTGAAAGTTTTTGAAAATGTGAAAATGTTTTGTTTTACCTATGTGTGGTGCACATCCCTTTCCTTAAATGTCTTTTATCCTTTGCATATGCATCGATGTTGTTATAGCAATATCAATAAATATGTAAATAATTATGAAGAACCTTGTTTACAAAAGAGTTTTAATATCCTAACAAATTTAAAAAGTAGGGAATGGAATTTTTATTTAACAAAGATACCCTTAATACATATTTGCTGTGTGACAGGGATGTCATCAAGCAAGGATTTATCATCCAGATAAATCCAGGTATTCAGTTAAACAAGGTTCATATAGATGAGTGCCTGCTGTATAAATGTGTTATCTATTTGTTTTTATTAGTTTCTTTTTGATACACATTTCTATATTAAATTGAAGTTTATATTAAAGTCTGTGTTAGCATATGTATCAGTATGGTGTCACTTTTTAGTTTTTATATAGAGTACCTTTATGTGTCTGAACAATACAAGTACATGATTAACCCATCTTATAGTACTGTCAAAAATCCCATTTAAAACCAGCAATTAGATTGGGAAAAGCAGCCTACCATTTAATTGGGAGGGATGTGGCGGGGGGGGGGGGGGCTGAGGAGTGGGATTATTGGATACAAAGTATCTTGCTATGATTAGTACGAAAGAGGAATTTATTAAAGCCATAATATTAATTTTAAAACAAAGAATTACCCTAAGATAAAATGTATACCTTATTTACAAGAAAACTCCAGGACTCCCTCCCCACACCTCTGAAAATTGGTTGATTCCTAAGTGGTCTTAAATTGGAATACTCTGAATAAGCTGCTTGCTCAAGATGAAATTAAGGTAGTGACTGAATGTGGCATTTGTTTGGGAATTACAATTCAAGAAAGAAAACAAAAGGAGTGAATAAGTGTGTTTTGTGTTGGGGAGTCATGATTCAAGAAAATAGAGCAGTGACTAAATGTGTTTTTTTATGAGTCACAGTTCTTGAAAATAAAGCAGTGACTGAATGATTTTTTTTATGAGTCACAGTTTATGAAAATAGAGTAGTGACTGAATATGGTTTTTTTATGAGTCACAGTTTATGAAAATAGAGCAGTGACTGAATATGGTTTTTTATGAGTCACAGTTTATGAAAATAGAGCAGTGACTGAATAAGGTTTTTTTATGAGTTACAGTTCATGAAAATAAAGCAGTGACTGAATGATTTTTTTTATGAGTCACAGTTTATGAAAATAGAGCAGTGACTGAATAAGGTATTTATGAGTCACAGTTTATGAAAATAGAGTAGTGACTGAATATGTTTTTTTTATGAGTTACAGTTCATGAAAATAAAGCAGTGACTGAATATGTTTTTTTATGAGTCACAGTTCATGAAAATAAAGCAGTGACTGAATGATTTTTTTTATGAGTCACAGTTTATGAAAATAGAGCAGTGACTGAATAAGGTATTTATGAGTCACAGTTTATGAAAATAGAGTAGTGACTGAATATGGTTTTTTATGAGTTACAGTTCATGAAAATAGAGCAGTGACTGAATATGGTTTTTTATGAGTTACAGTTCATGAAAATAGAGCAGTGACTGAATGTTTTTTTATGAGTCACAGTTTATGAAAAAAGAGCAGTGACTGAATAAGGTTTTTTATGAGTTACAGTTCATGAAAATAAAGCAGTGACTGAATGATTTTTTTATGAGTCACAGTTTAGGAAAATAGAGCAGTGACTGAATAAGGTATTTTATGAGTTACAGTTCATGAAAATAAAGCAGTGACTGAATGATTTTTTTATGAGTCACAGTTCATGAAAATAAAGCAGTGACTGAATGATTTTTTTTGAGTCACAGTTTATGAAAATAGAACAGTCATTGAATAAAGTATTTTTTGAGTTACAGTTCATGAAAATAGAGCAGTGACTGAATGATTTTTTTTATGAGTCACAGTTTATGAAAACAGAGCAGTGACTGAATAAGGTATTTATGAGTCACAGTTTATGAAAATAGAGTAGTTACTGAATATGTTTTTTATGAGTTACAGTTCATGAAAATAAAGCAGTGACTGAATATGGTTTTTTATGAGTTACAGTTCATGAAAATAGAGCAGTGACTGAATGTTTTTTTATGAGTCACAGTTTATGAAAATAGAGCAGTGACTGAATAAGGTTTTTTATGAGTTACAGTTCATGAAAATAAAGCAGTGACTGAATGATTTTTTTTATGAGTCACAGTTTATGAAAATAGAGCAGTGACTGAATGTTTTTTATGAGTCACAGTTTATGAAAATAGAGCTGTGACTGAATAAGGTTTTTTTGAGTTACAGTTCATGAAAATAAAGCAGTGACTGAATGATTTTTTTTATGAGTCACAGTTTATGAAAATAGAGCAGTGACTGAATGTTTTTTTATGAGTCACAGTTTATGAAAATAGAGCTGTGACTGAATAAGGTTTTTTTTTGAGTTACAGTTCATGAAAATAAAGCAGTGACTGAATGATTTTTTTTAATGAGTCACAGTTTATGAAAATAGAGCAGTGACTGAATAAAGTATTTTATGAGTTACAGTTTATGAAAATAGATTAGTGACTGAATATGTTTTTTTTATGAGTTACAGTTCATGAAAATAGAGCAGTGACTGAATGTTTTTTTTATGAGTCACAGTTTATGAAAATAGAGCAGTGACTGAATAACGTTTTTTATGAGTCACAGTTTATGAAAATAGAGCAGTGACTGTTTTTTTATGAGTCACAGTTTATGAAAATAGAGCAGTGACTGAATATGGTTTTTATGAGTTACAGTTCAAGAAAAAAGAGTAGTGACTTAAATATTTTGTGTTTTGTTTAGGAGTGACAATTCAAAAAAATAGAGTAGTGACAAAATGTGATGTTTGTTTGAGAGTGACAATTAAAGAAAGTAAAGTAGTGACAAAATGTGAGTTTGTTGGCAGTCACAATTCAAGGAAAAGCCAAAGAACAGGTTTTGCTACAAAAATTGATCCTTTTAAAATAATAAGAACTCTTCTTTGCTCAGTCCTAATTAATTAATTAATTAATTAATTATCTATTTCTAAGTCCACCTAAGAATCATGCAGCTATACTGCAAAGTTTTGTTAAACATTATTAAACTATGAGCTACAACTAAAATTAAATTTAGTGTATGTGTCAATGAATTATAATGACAAATTATGGGAAAAGAGCATACATGCATTGAAGTTAAAGTCTTAAAAAGTTTGCATGGAAAGATCAACCATTGTATTTGGTTATTAGGTGGATACATAACTTACCTCTAGAGTTAGGAATGGGTAGTGAAGCATTTAATAGTTGACAGTTTGATTTCCATGAACATAACCAGTATTTATTATATAGATATACATGTGTTGTAAATAAAAAGCTCTTAAAACTAACATGCTAACCCATGTCTTTATATTGGATGCTATGCTGGATTATAGTAACAGTCATACAGGTCATGTAGGCATTTAGTATTTTATTTCAGTAATTGGTATAATTTTTTAGATTTTGATTTTATATACCTATCAATGGCAATTATTTACTTTAGTTTGATGCTCATACATTTATATTCTTTTGGAAGATCAATTTTTATACCTTCTGTGAAGTACATAGGACAACATCAATGTTAAAGAATGTGGACATTTTTGGACAAGATCAACCTAAAGGTGTGATCCAGTACAATCTGGATTGAATGTCACATGCTGTGATGTCACAATAAAAGCTATGCATGTTGATAAACAAATCTGTACTACCCTATTTTGTGACAGTTGGACTCTTTCTTGACCCACTTTATTTTCATCTGGAAGTTTCTAGATGACAATTAAGGTGCAGAATATTCAGTAATCAGGACTGAAAAGAGTATGGTTAAACAAAATTTGGATTAAATTGTAAACAAAATTAGGATTAAATTTTAAACAAAATTAGGATTCAATTTTAAACAGTAATTTATATTTAATTTGAGATGAGTAAATGCACATACATGACCTGTATGAATTTTAATGAAAATAAACAGGTAAACAATAAAATGCTTGCTTAAGAAATTCATTGACTAACTAAGAATAAAAACTGAAATCTTTCTATTTTATCAAAGCCATGCTAAGTCTACACTTTATATTACAAATACCTACACTGTATCTTTTTTATCAGGTGAAATAATGGATACAAATATTGTAGATTTTATTTTTGTGTCTGATGAAACAATAAAAGAAATATTGTAGTTTTATGTACAACATGAAATAACAAATATACATGTATTGCAGTTTTGTCACATTGCTGGTCATATACCAGATGAGTTTATGGAATGGTCTGCTGTCTGTCATCTGTCTGTCTTAAAAACAAACTGTAAAGATCACAAAATCTTTTTTAAGAATATTTTGTTGACTGGCATTATATAAACAGTTATTTTTTTAACAACATTTTCACAGAAACAGTGGCACAGAGGGTCGTCCTGTTTCACCTAGCTCAACGGAAGACAGTGTTGATGATGCATCCTTACTCAGGGACAACCATTTTATCAATCCTCACAGCATAGGTAATGTACTCATCCCTCTGAAAACTTTTACTTTCATTCATTTCATTTTCCTCTTGCATGTTGGTTTCTTCTTTCCCACCCAGAGTTATTTCCCCACAAATTATATAGTAGTGGAATTCTTAGCATATCCTATATCAGTATTTATTTGACATTTTCTTATCTTTTTACAATTGAGGTGTGGTTTTTAATACTTTTTTTATTTGTTTAATTTACTTTCTTTCTGTATTTTTATTATTATTATATATTTTCCTCATTTTTTTTATTTGTGAATTTACAGTAATTACATCTGAATAGCATATTTAAAAAAATAACTAAAAATAAGAATAGTTTGTTATTGCTATTACATGCTTATACCTTATTTAATGGATATTACAACTTAAATCTCTATCAATTCATATGGAATACAAGAATACTAAATTCAAAATCAGATGCTTCATACAAAAGCAGAAAATTCCACTGCTTTTGTATTAGATATGAGGCTTTATCAAGTCTCTGACTAATAAACGTGATCACAAGAATGCAACTTTCCTATCCAACACTGATGGAATTTTCCTATCCAACACTGATGGAATTTTCCTATGCAATACTGATGGAATTTTCCTATGCAACACTGATGGAATTTTCTATGCAATACTGATGGAATTTTCTATGCAATACTGATGGAATTTTCCTATGCAACACTGATGGAATTTTCCTATGCAATACTGATGGAATTTTCCTATGCAATACTGATGCATAAGGAAGGATTATTTCTCTCACATTCCTGGCTACAAAACAAAGGTAATAAATTAAATGGCTTCCAGTCAGTACAGATTAACCATAAATATGACAGAATGTGCATTGAAAATGTTTCTGAAGTTTTTTGTGTAAACTTAAAAATGAGGTAACAATTAATACAGATATATTAGACAACAACTGAATTTTTAAGTGATACTAAAAGTAATAGCAGACAGAAGTAATATCATGTATACAATGATATCATGTAAACAAGTTAAAATGATGATGCACCAATCAAAATGTTTTTTTCATATCATGTGATGTAAGATAACCATCATGTGATGAATGAGAAAATTAGTCTCTCCATCAGCATTCTGCACTGGAAAAGTCATTCAAATACGCAGGAATATGAGAGTATAGGATGATTGCTCCTAGCTGTTTAAATATTTTCTTAACAGTACATAAAAAAAACTTTTTTTCTTCCATAATATTTTAGATGTATTGCAAATGCAAATCTTTTATTTACACATACCCTTTATTATAACATGGTTCCATTGTTAGCATTATGATCAATAACATTTCATTTGTAAATGTAAAAGTGGTAATGTAATTTTATGTTTCATGCACTTCACCATAGGGCAGTCTAACTATAATGTGTTATGCTAAATAGCTACCATGGACAGTGTTGTAATGAGAGAGCCATGTGATTACTTACATGTATATATTTGGATACATACTCAATTTTGCAACACATCTTTTAATAAAATCACAACTATTTATATATCTGGATGAAGAGAATTGAACTCATATAAATGCAAAATATCAAATTATCTTTCTTCTTGGGAGAAAAATTCTAATTTTCTGTGCAAAACAAATATTTAGAAATGCATATCAAACAGCAACCTGTGTTGGCACAGTTCATGTTCTTGACAACCTATGAGAGATAACTCAAGTGGTCTTATTGCAAACAGTAAATATTAAAATGAGCCGGATTATGAAGTTTGCATGGCAGATAACCTCATGACTGTGGAAAAGATGTGTAGCATTTATAAGAGTTTGTTAAGGGATGGATTTCTGAGTGTCATTAATTTCTATCACAAATTTGTAAAAAAGTTTAATTGACAAATTAGATTTAAATTTTTTTTTTAAAAATTCACCAAGCATTCCTTTTTTATATTTGCAATCAATCAGTCATTATAATTTTGCCAAAAAAACTAAATTTATTCATTGTACTGTAGACTGTATTTAATTGATACAGATGGTAGTTATATATTACTATTGAAAAAATGTTGATATTTGTTTTAGATTAGAGCTGATAGAAACTTTGGTTGAAATTGATGAAGTTTGATACCCTGACTCTTTGATGAAGCAGATGTGCAATCAAATGTGATTGCCATGGCAGCCATCTTGAAAATCTTGTCACTACTCATTCTGATTGGAAAGATATATTTACACAGTGTTTTGCTAGAATACTTCTTATAATGGTCCTAAATGAAATGGTGGTGATCTGATACCTATTAGGACTGACATTGTGACCAGTTTCAAAATCTTATCAATACTTTTGAATGAAAGTTCACTTTAGCACAGGGATTTCATTAAAAGACTTCTTATAATATCTTGCTGGTTCTAAATTGAAATAGTGCTGATCTGACATCCAATATAGCCATCATTTGTGCCCATCTTGTAAATCATTTTTAATGCTAATCCTCTTAAATGGAAAGTAATTTAGACACTGGGATTCATCACAGGAGTTCTTATGGTGCCTAGATGATCATAAATGGAATTAACTGAACCTCAGTATGATCTTGAACATATTGTTTTCTCTACTCCTCCCAAAAGTATGGCATTATCAACATTGTGTTTTCATCATTAGACTTCTTATGATACCTAGATGGTCCCAAATGGTGCCAGTTGTATATCCAATATATCTGCCATGACAGCCATCTTGAAAGTCTTGCTATCACTAATATTCTTGAACTGAAAGTCATATTGTTATGAGGCTTTCACCAGAAGAGTTCTTATAATATCTAATTGGTCCTAAATGAAAATTATGTTTATCTGATGTCCAATTTGGCTGCCACAGTGGTCATTTTGAAAATCTTAATATTGCTATTTCTTCTGAATGGATGCATAGTCATATCAATGGCGCTGATCGGATTTCTAATATGGCCACCACAGAAGCCATTTTAAAAATCTTTTCATTGCCACTCATGAGCAAATATGATTTTGCCATGTATTTTTTTACTACAAGACTTCTGATGGTTAGTTGATCCTCAAAGAAAATGGTGACACTTGAACATCCATTATGGCCACCAAAGCTGCCATCTTGAAAATCATTACATTATTCATGAATGGATGGTATTATCAACATGGGATTCTATTAGGCAACTTTCTAGTGTCTGGTTGGTTCTAAATGAAAACTGCTGCTCAGAAATATAGTATGCATGCCAGTGTCCATCTTGAAAATTATGTTATCACTATTTCTACTGAAAATATGGTCATATCATCAAGGGTTTTCACTGAAAGTCTTCTTATGATATCTAATATGTCATATGGTGCAGATTTGACTTCCAGTATATCTGACACAATGGTCATCTTGAAATCTTGTTATTACTTCTCCAAGAAAACTGGTCATATTAATATTGTACTTTCAAATTCACCAAAAGACTTCTTATGATGTCTATTTGGTCCTAAACTGAAATGGTGCCAGTCTGATATCCAATATGGCTACCATGGCAGCCATCTTGAAAATCTTGTTTTTACACCTGCAATAGGGACAGTCATTGCAACATGGGATTTCATCCGGAAGATGTCTTATGATGTCTTGTTTGGCCCTAAAAAATTCATATGGAAACAGCCTAACATATGCTCACCACAGAAGCTAATTTGAAAATTATATTAATGCTGAGGAATATCAGTGATGATTTGAATACTCAGCAGTTCAAAAGCAAGCAATAGTCTTATCTTGAATTCCTGGAAATTCATTTTGGCCAGTGGAGCATCAGTTCCCTCAGGGACACTTGTTATTTATTGTTCTAAAATTATGTTCATATCCGGGCACAGACAGGATATGCCTTTGATGTGTATGACTAAAAGAAATTTACTTTCAGACAAGGCCATTATGCCAACAAAAACAAAAATCTCCTAATTGAATGACATCTCACAATTATGCAATGTAGTGATGTTTGTTTTCGGCTGACTGGTTTCCAGTTGTACAACTATAACATTTTAAAAATTTAGGAGTTGTTTACTTTGCTGTTTGTTGTGTATCAGTTAATATTTTAGAAATTAATTGATAGCAAAGATGCTGCTTGTAGCCCAAATATTTATAAATTCTTCAAGATGGTACTTGCATGAATTGATATACATGTACTGTAATAGCCTGATAAAATGACAAGAAATAATGAAAGTAGAAATATTTATATACAGACATACTGCAATAGCCTGATCACATGACAACAAATAGTGAAAGGATAAATATTTCTATACATACATACTGCAATAGCTAATCACATGACAAGAAACAGTGAAAGTAGAGATATTTCTTTAGTGACATACTGTAATAGCCTGAGACATATTACAGACTATTTAGATTTTACGGTGTCTTTAGGAGAGACTCATGTTCAATTAAGAAAATATCACTGGTGTTATATATGTTAAATACCTTTTCTTTTCTTTCTTTTCTTTTCTATTCTTTTCTTTTCTTTTCTGTTCTTTGTAGTTATATCAAAGAAACAATGCTTACCATCATGTTATTGCATGCTTAAATGGCTTTCATTTCAGAGGTTAAAGTGACCCCAGTATCAGAACAAAAACATAAATCATCACTCTCTAATAGTGGTGTAGATTTTAATGAATTTGACCAGGATTTCAATGATGCAGATGGGATTTCAACAGCTTGTGAGTTTGGTTATGAACTAATACATGTTCTGCTGTACTGTGTTTGATTGGCTAACATCTTTGGTGACTAGGCATTAGTACGGTAATAACTTATAATCTTCATGTACATGAATGAAAAATGCAAGTAGACAAAGGCAAGATTTTTTTTTTGATGCTTGAAGTTTGCCAATGTGTTGCACATGTGCCAGAGACCTCCACTTAATTGCCTGAATCACTGGTGTTCACTACTAGACATAATAATTAGTTATTTAATCTAGTAATTTCCATGTTGAATATATGGAAAATTAAAGTTGGCATATGCCAGTGGTGTCTGCTTGAAGTTTGCAGCCATATTTCACATTTGTTGCTATTCTTTATTTAATTGTTAGTAGTTTTTATTTAATAGTTTTGCTCTTAAATAGTTATAATTAGCTACTTGTACAATAAACGTCTTGATACATATATGAAAAATGAAAGTAATTGCACTTGTAGACTAGGTTAAGAAATATTTCTTCATGCTTGAAGCTTTGAGTGTGTGCTTTAGTAATAAACTTGCCACACATCACGTAAGTCATTAGTGAAAACAACAAACTTTTTTGTTCATGAAAAATCTTAATTTCTTTCTGGTAAGATTCATTTAGTTTGGTGGATCAAGAGATTGAAAATATTTATGAAGTATAAACAAATTACCGGCATTATTTATGAAGCAAAGGAAAAAACTACTTGCATTATATATGAAGTGGACTTTTTCAAAATTGCATCCAAGTTATTTATGCAAAGATGTAATTTAAGGCAAAATTTCAGAGCAAATGAATATGCTTTAGAGTTTTATCTGAGTTAACATCTACACTCATTTTTAAGTCATTAGTCCAACTGCAAACAACATATACCACAATATGTTGTCATACAACATGGTGGCTAATTAGGATAAATGTTGTTTGTTGTAGTGATTACTTATTACAAACAGCTTAGACCTAGATCTGCTTACACATTATGATGTGGCAGATATGGGTCTATGCAATTTGCAGTTGGACTTGACTTTTAGGTGATTATAGTAGCTATGCTACATGAAAATTTTAAGTTTTTTCTTTGGTAAGATACAACAATGAGGGACTGACCATTTAATTGGGGGGGGGGGGCTGTGATTCTCTTTCAAACGAGGATATTTTCTTTTATTTTGTTTACCTCAAGGTTTTTTGTTTTATTTCACCTATTCATCTGGTATAATAGATATAATTAATTAATTTTTGCACAATCAAAGAGAAAATATTATTTGATGCTAAATGATGACGATATATAATAGTTTCTTTCCTGAGTCTGTTGACTAATACCTACTGCTATTCACCTTAAAATGTGCATCACAAATGACTAAAACTATTAAATTACGTATTAACATTTTCTGAATACTTACCAGCTTAATGCAACTTGTGATAATAATAATAATAATAATAATAATAATAATAATAATAATAATAATAATAATAATAATGATAATAAAGATGATGATAATGATAATGACAATAATAATAATAATAATAATAATAATCATCATCATCATCATCATCATCATCATCATCATCATCATCATGAAATCATTTTCTCATAATTTAGGTTAACATCTTTCAACTTGTGGTAAATTACTACTAATTTTGTAATTCTATATTACATTTTATGTAAATATTACATAATTTTCTTAAAATAACACTCCTAAAAGAGCTTATAATAATCTTTAATATTTGCATGTACATTATTTCTTCAACTTAGGTAAAAACACAGTATATACCCTCTTAAAAGTTAAGTCCTACTGCATATAGCATGAACCCTAACATACTGTAGCAGTTGCATAATGTGACAACAAATCAGGGTCTACTTTTTGGCTCTAGAGATTATTCCTATAGTAAAGGTCATTCAGGCCATGCAGGTGTACAACTATTTCAGTAATGGTGTAATTTTTTAGAATTTGATTCTACATACCTTAAAATGCTAATTATTCACTTTATTTGGATCTTCTTACATCTGCTTTCATTTGGAAGGTCATTATTTACATTATTTAGTAGATGTACAAAATCAACCTAAAGGTTTGATCCAGTACAATCTGGATTGAATATTGTGCACTATGATGTCACAATGGTTGATAATCAAATTCATACTAGCCTATATTGTGCCAATTAGACTTCATTTGCTCTTTTTCTGAACCAATTTAGTACCTGACCACCATTGTAAAAGTCTATAGCAACTGAGTAGTTTCATCTGCAAGTTTCATCATAACAGTTAAGGTAAATTCAATACTCACGATTAAATAGACTTTAGTTAAATAAAATTGGTATTAAATTTTCAACAACATTTTTTATTTAATTTAAGATGAGTAAATGTATTTACATGGCCTGAAAGACTTTTACTTGTAAATAAACTTACTGTAGAAAAGGCTCTTTTTGTTTGTGTAAATTAGTTTTCAGCTTTAAGAGTGAGCTCAGCCTCATCTCCCACCTCTACCCTGGCCCCCATGCCCTATTTTCCCACCCCCATGCCCTATTTTCCCATCCCCATGCCCTATTTTCCCATGAATTCAGTCGTGTTTGTATTGATCATTCATACTTTAAACAGTAAAACTATGCTTGTTGGCATAATACAAAAATAAATTACAAATAAAATACATATTCAGCAACCTTTGTCATAAACTTGTTGATATTATCAACCACTTCCATCAGTTTTGTTATCCTAAATATGGTTATTTCACAAAGATAATTGGAATATTTCACCATTCTTACTGATAATAATGGGATGTTCAAAATCACATTGTTCATGCTTGGATGAATCTTGGACTGCAGAAAATACATGTACATGTATTCCAAATTCAGATTATTTGCAAGGATTGCAGATATTTTATTTTGCTGAATGTTATTTTGGAGCTGAAATCACCTATTGTATTAGTTGTAATGTCCTCTGGTTATTAGATAGATTTAAATGTACATGCAAATCCCATTTTCCAAAAAACATTAATTATGCAAAGTGAATGTTATTCCATTTTCAGAATATTGTTTGTTTGCACATAATAATTTTTTTTTAAAAAAAAGCAAAAAATTGGAATATTTGCAGTTGTTGCGGCTTTTGATGTTCTGTAATTTTCTCTTGCATAAATATAAACATTTTACTTTGGGTATTATTTGCATTGGGTGTAAAGGTTCTTAATTTATAATAGTACATGCCTGAAAAAGTTTGCACTAAAGAAAGAAATACATCTATCCATTTGTTATTTGTATGAAATGTCAGGCACATTATGTTATATTTAATATATTTATTGAATGTTATATTCATTTCTTGCTTGAGCATAATTTAGAACAGTTTAAGAATAAATAATTTTCTTCCAATTTTATAAAGCAGTTTCTAGTTTTGTATAGTTTAATGTGGCTCTAGAAAAGTGTGTATATTAATAAAAAAATTCAAAACCTTTATTGAATATTCAAAAGAGTTAAAACATATGATGATAAAATGTGAATATTATTATACTTTTTGTTAACAAATCCCCAAAAATTACTTTATAATTACATGTACTGAAAAATTTACCACCACCACCACCCACCCAAACTGAGAAACATTTAGACTTTTGACTTAGTTTAAGTTTTATTTAAAATATAACTGACTTATTTATAACTCCTTGCAGTTGGCACAAAGTCATACAAAGACAACCTGTCTATATCAACCCTTACAATTCCTCCAGATTCATCCACATCTGGCACAGGCATAGACAGACTGGTAAGTGGGTTGTTTTAATAGTATTTTAAATATACCTCTGGCATGGACAGACTGGTAAGTAGTTTTGTTTTTGTGATATCTTACATAAACCTCTGGCATGGACAGAGTGGTAAATGGTTTGTTTTAGTTGTATCTCACATCCACCTCTGGCATGGACAGAGTGGTAACTTCTTTACTGATTCCTACTTGTAGCAGATGTCATGGTGCCAATTATTTTTCCATAGATATCAATGCTAATGTCTGTGAAATAAACAAACTTTCTATTCTACCTCTGCATACATGTCACGCACTGTCATCTGAGATCAATGTTAGATTATCAATTTGACAAGGATAGAACCACTGTACTCCATTTCATTTAAGAGAGAAAACTCGGATGGAACTAGACAGGGGTAAGAGTTATCTAGTCATATGAGACACATTTTCAGAAATGTGTACCACATTTTAAAAACAAATCATAATAAATACAAAATGTGATCTAGATATGAATTAACAAAATCTCACATTTTGCATAGAGTCTCAACTTTTTTAAGCCTAACAGCTCTTACATAATGCACCAATCATAGCTAGTGTTGTTGTTTATTTCCGAGTACAATGGTCCCTACACATTAAGCTCTGCCCACCTGGGTTTGTACCATTGGTACCATTATACATGTACCAGCATTGTAGCAGTTCTTTGGTTTAAGCACTCTTTTTAAAAACAATACCATGATCAAAATATCACATCAAAGGATGGAGAATCCTAAGCAGCAAGCGCTATCATTATTACAACAACAATATTTAATTAGATGATCTAACAGACATGAGGAAGTTAAATATAGTAAACAGATAAAAGCAGAATTTAAGCAAATGAAATATTTCAAGGACAATACATATGTACAATATTGTCATAGTATTAGATTAACAGGTATTGAAAGCAGAAACATGTTGTAACATATTTATAGACAAAATACATGTATGTGAGAGGTCATTGCTGACCTCTGAGTGTGTATGTGTGGGGGTGGGGGTGTGGATGGGGGCCAATTGAATTTTACTTCAACTCAAAAGATGTATGTTGGGTACAGAAACATATGCACCATGGGTCATACCAGGTAACTGGGAAGTGTCTCAAACAGTTTCCTCCTGGTGCATATTGTAATTTTTTTATATTTCATCTTTTTCATACATTTACTGACTGCATTTATTCCAAAGCAATTATCTGGATACACCAGAAAAGGTCTTATAAAGGTGAAATAAAGAAACTCCAATGATTTATATAAGATCTGCTTTGCAGAATTTGTAATATACCATATATACACACTTATAACTTGAGTCTAACTGCAAATAACATTGACACTGCCATCAGGTAATGTGCTGACAGATCTGGGTCTATGCAGTTTTACATATAATTACATATGGTATCTAACCTGATGCATAATTTTATAATCTGAAATAAAAAAATTCTTCTCAATAATTATGATCACTTTTGGTTCTCACTAATTTTATTACTCAGAATAAATCTGCATTAAAGATTCAATAGTGACATCATGTATTACATCATCATCTACAATACTTATCAGGGGCCCCGAGTGGCCGAGTGGTCTAAAGCGATCTCTGTTATGGATCACTGCCATCTCATCTCTGTCTGCATGGGTTCAAGTCTCAGATCCAGCCAATGTGGGTATTTGAGAAAGCTTGCCAGTAGCTTCTCATGAGTTGTGGTTCTTTCCGGGGGTTTTCATGGGTTCTTCCTGCACCATTAATACTGGCCACCATGAATAGCCTATTGTGTGCTGAAAAATGGTATTAAACACTACAACAACAACAACAACAACAATACTTATCATACCACCTGCCTGCTTGCTTTAAACAGCTCATATAATACAATCATAAGCATGCTTGCTTGGGACAGCTTGTATAATGAAATCATAAGCATGCTTGCTTGGGACAGCTTGTATAATGAAATCATAAGCATGCTTGCTTGGGGCAGCTTGTATAATGAAATCATAAGCATGCTTGCTTGGGACAGCTTGTATAATGATATCATAAGCATGCTTGCTTGGGACAGCTTGTATAATGATATCATAAGCATGCTTGCTTGGGACAGCTTGTATGATGAAATCATAAGAATGCTTGCTTGGGACAGCTTGTATTATGAAATCATGGTTTACATCATCAGCATACTTGCTTGGGACAGCTTGTATAATGAAATCATAAGCATGCTTGTTTGGGACAGCATTTATAATGATGTCATAAGCATGCTTGCTTGGGACAGCTTTTATACTGATGTCATGTTGTATCATTAGCCTGCTTGCTTGGGACAGCTTGTATAAGGTTATACAGTCGACTCCACTTAACTGCACATCGGATAACTGCACACTCCAGATAACTGCACATAGTCATGCCGGTCCCGTTTTTTCTCAATGCTTTTCAATGGGAACAAACTTCGGCTAACTACACTTCGCTTAAATGCACACTCCGGATAATAGCACGATAAATTTCTGCCCGTGGCACGTTATTCAATACAATTTTACTCCGGTTAACTGTACAATGTATAGTCATTATCAGTTATTGCCAGTCCACTGCTGTAGTGCTTTAAATAAGCCGACAATTAAGCCGGTAAATGCGACTTCGTAAATGATTGACATGTAAAGGACGCCTTAGGTGGTATATACATGCCCACTAGAGAGCAATAGCGTGGGAAAAATCATAGTACATGTACAACATGGCAAACATTGCTCTAAACCGTTCGGGTTCGAATGATTTCAAACCAACAAATGCATGGTTGGAAAGATGGAAAATGTGCAACAGAATTCAATTTAAACGACAACACAGCAAAAAAACAGGATGCAGATGACTTTAGAGCTGAACACTTTTTCTTTGGGAGATGACCCATCAATGTCTGACAGCAGTTTTTGAATAACAAACGATCTATAGAATTTCTCGAAATTCTCTTTACTTCGTAGATCCATTGGTTGAATCAGTGAAGTTGTGTTCGTAGGAAGGAAAACAAGCTTAACATTTTAGGCAAAAGTTGAAAGAGTGGATTCTAATCATTGTTTAAAATTATTCTTCACATATATTCGTGCGATTTAAAGCTGTACTGTACCGTACTTCGCTTAACTGCACACTCCAGTTAACTGCACGGTCTCGTGATGGGCCCGATGGTGTGCAGTTAACCGGAGTCAACTGTATACTGAAACAAACATGGAACAGTATCTGTCATTGCATTATGTACCTACAGATCAAGGTCTGCACTGTTGGGTGTAGTCACTAGAACAAACAATATAGATCCAGATCTGCCATTAAATAATGTACCTGCAAATATGGGTCTGTTTTTTGCAACTTATAAGTGAGTATATATGGTATATTTCAGGTGGTGCCTTATACTCCATGAATAAATTATAGTTTCCCTTTAATGATCAGATTGTTTCCTTCATATTTCAAAGTTATGACTTATTGAAACTTAATTATATGGCTTAAGTTTAAGTAGGCAAAATGAATGTTGTTATAATTTTTTTTCTTAATTTCAATATTTTGTCACTTTTCAAAGTGGAGATCTTTTAATCAAAGAAAATTGTTATGTGACTAATATAATTTTGCTGCAATGTGAACAACACTTACAGAGAAATCCTAGGATCAAGAGATTGTACTTAGAATAATTAGCTTTAGTTTCATAGGAGAGATGTAAACCTGCCAAACCTAAAATTTATTTTAATTTTATGTGGTGTGTTTTAAAAGTGTGATTTTGTTGTGGTCACATTCAATGATCTTATGGCTGAAATTTGCAGTAACTATATCTAGAAAGTAATTGTCAGATATTTTTCTTTATCTTATTGAATTTTATTAGTTTTTTTTCCATATTATCAATTCAGACATGTCAATTACTGATTCTAAAACCAGTATAATTGCTGACATAAAGTCCTGACTGGTTTATATGTGTATGAAATCTGTTAAAGAAGAATACAAGTGCACCAACTATTTCATCAGTCAATGGAGTTAATTGACAATTTCAGAATTAAGTGACAGAGATATATCTCATGGTGATTTGGAATGTTTTGTTAAAGAAGCAAATTCTATTGAAAGTTGTAAGGACAACATGTCTCACATGTTGAACCATGGTTTTTGCATGATTTGTTATACCTTCTATCATATAATTTTGCCTATAAGTACAACTGCAAACTGCACAGACCCAGATCTGATGGTGCATTATGTGATGGCAAATAAGGGTCTATGTTGTTTTTAAGTTCAGTCAAACTGCAATTTGCATAGACTCTGATCTGCCATTGTAGCATGCTCCAGCAGATCTGGGTTGATACTGTTTGTTAGGAATAATCAGTAGAACAAACAATGCATACCCTGATTGGCCAGTGCATTATGCATGATTATTATCATTTGCTTCATCTTTGTTCATATCTAGTGTATATCCCATTTATTATTGTGTGAGAATATTTAACATGGTTGATAAAAAAAAAATCCAATTTAATGAGTCTCTTTTCATACTGAAAAGCTTGCAAAATTTTGAAATATGAAACCCAATAATATCCCAGGTCTTACAGAAACATGATTTGCTCATGCACGATGGATAAAGTATTCTGTACTGTTGTCTGCCTAGTAACATTGGTATTAAGAATACGGGGTAAAGCAGTCAAAGTTGCCCTTCCTTCTTCTGGTCCATATACTAACTTCAAATATTATTTATACTGTCATGTTCTTCATACTTGGCAAAACATGGAATAAAAACTCCACAGACAAAGATTCAAGACAATCTAATTCCCATAACTTAAGAGTGGCATGTCTCATTTATAATAAATGGCAGAGATGAGATGGTATTGTGTCAATTGCATGTATTATATGCATACCTGACTTGTGCATGCTTCTATAAGGGATGAACCTTGGTCAGTGTGCATATCCTGCTAGTGTCCATAGAGTGACAATGGGACACATTCTCAAGTATGTTAAATGCTTTATTGGTGAGACCAATGTTTTTAATGCAAACTCAAACAAACTTTATGATCATGTATCACAAGAATAAGCTTTTTGAGAGAAGGCAGTTTATATTTTAAAAAATGTTGACCATGATGTGCTGATGTATCATTAAGCCTTTTTTCTTCTATTACTATTATTGCTCAGTTAAATGCATGATGACTAATTTCAAAGCAGCTCATCATTATGCAAATTTCTGTTTCTGAACTTAGTAGAATTTTAGGGGCCCTGAGTGGCCGAGTGGTCTAAAGTGCTTTCCATTACAGATCACTGCCATCTCACCTATGTCTGTGTGGGTTCGAGTCTAAGATTCAGCTAATGTAGTTATGTGAGAAAGCTTGCCAGAAGCTTCTCATGGGTTGGTGGTTCTTTCCAAGGGTTTTCCTGGGTTCTTCCTCCACCAATAATACTGACCGCCAAGTATAGCCTAACATGTGCTTAAAAATGGTGTTACAATCTACAACAACAACAAGTAGAATTTTATGATATGTTAACAAGTAGATGGGTCTCAAGGGAGACCATAAAAAGTTATATCCTAACAGAGCTACCTTTGTTAAGGAAAGAATTATTAGTTTTATTTATATTACTAGATTATTAAATATCAGCAACTGGACTGACAATCAAATGCATGTATTCATAAACTTTGCATTCCGAGAATAAAAAAGTAGTGTAAAATATAAATTAGAAATTGACTGATGTATGTGTTTATATTTAAAGTTAGTGAATTTTGCATATGCTTATTTCGCATAGGTGTCTCTAGTTAAATGTAACTCAAAGCAGCTATTTCTCATAACAGTTTTACTGTATTTACTCACTTATAATTAAAGTCCAACTAAAACAACCCTGATCCTGTTCTGACATTGCATTATGTGCTAGCATATCAGTGTCTGTTTTCTTTGTTCTATTTATTATACTCCTTACAAACTGCACAGATCCTCAATCTGCAAGTGCATTATCTAGATTTGTGCAGTTATCACTTTTGGACCTGACTATTAGTCAAGTATATATGGTACTTGAAAAGAAATAATGCAAAGGTAGAATTGGAGTGAGATGAATAGATAAACAGTTACACCAATCACTGATTTAGGACCAGAACAATCATAAGAAAATGGTCATACAGTACAATGATTAAAAAAATATGAAAATAAAGTGCAATGATCAAAAAGAATATGAAAATAAAGTACAATGATAAAAAAGAAGTACAATGATAAAAAAGAATATGAAAATAAAGTATAATGATCAAAAAGAATATGAAAATAAAGTACAATGATTAAAAAGAATATGAAAGTAAAGTACAATGATCCAGACGAATATGAAAATAAAGTACAAGGATTAAAAAGCATATGAAAATAAAGTGCAATGATAAAAAAAAAATGAAAATAAAGTACATGTACAATGTTAAAAAAGAATATCAAAATAAAGTACATGTACAATGTTAGAAAAGAATATCAAAATAAAGTACATGTACAATGTTAAAAAAAAATATCAAAATAAAGTACATGTACAATGTTAAAAAAGAATATCAAAATAAAGTACATGTACAATTTTAAAAAAGAATATGAGAAAAGTATAATGTTAAAAAGAATATGAAAATAAAGTACAATGATAAGAAAGAAAATAACTGTTACTGATGGGAATAAGAAGGATTATATTGTTTGTATAGGTAAATATAGTATAATATAGTAGTAACAGTGGCATTAATATATAATATATTGTTTGTATAGGTAAATAAAGTATAATATAGTAGTAACAGTGGCATTAATATATAATATATTGTTTGTATAGGTAAATATAGTATAATATAGTAGTAACAGTGGCATTAATATATAATATATTGTTTGTATAGGTAAATATAGTATAATATAGTAGTAACAGTGGCATTAATATATTGTTTTTATAGGTAAATATAGTATACTATAGTAGTAACAGTGATATTATTATATTGTTTGTATAGGTAAATATAGTATAATATAGTAGTAACAGTGACATTAATATATTGTTTTTATAGGTAAATATAGTATACTATAGTAGTAACAGTGGCATTAATATATAATATATTGTTTGTATAAGTAAATATAGTATACTATAGTAGTAACAGTGGCATTAATATATAATATATTGTTTGTATAGGTAAATATAGTATAATATAGTAGTAACAGAGGCATTAATATATAATATACTGTTTTTATAGGTAAATATAGTATAATATAGTAGTAACAGTGGCATTAATATATAATATATTGTTTGTATAGGTAAATATAGTATAATATAGTAGTAACAGTGGCATTAATATATAATATATTGTTTGTATAGGTAAATATAGTATACTATAGTAGTAACAGAGGCATTAATATATTGTTTGTATAGGTAAATATAGTTTTTTTTAATTTTTTTTTATGGTTTAACGCCATTTTTCAGCACAATATAGGCTATAATGGCGGTCAGTATTAATGGTGGAGGAAGAACCCGGAAAACCCCCGGAAAGAACCACCGACCCACGAGAAGCTACTGGCAAGCTTTCTCACATAACTACATTAGCCGAATCTTAGGACTCGAACTCACGGGTAAATATAGTATACTATAGTAGTAACAGTGGCATTAATATATAATATATTGTTTGTATAGGTAAATATAGTATACTATAGTAGTAACAGTGGCATTAATATATAATATATTGTTTGTATAGGTAAATATAGTATAATATAGTAGCAACAGTGGCATTAATTACAATTTTGATCCATCTTTTAATGGTGGAGTTTAATGGGATGGGGCACTTGTAATTACACATATTTGGTGTGTGAAGGGATGACCATTTGGTGTGTGAAGGGATAAACATTTAGAAAAATATGGAGGTAATGCTGCTTTTCTGCTTACTCCCAATTAATATTAGGTTTCATTTAAACAATTTTAAAAAACCAGTTTGACTTTAAAGTTTTTCCATGAATCAAGGTTTTTTTCTAAACACTTATTTAAATTTCTTTATTTTACTTTATTCTTCCTTTTCCAATTCCATCAAGTAAATAAAATGAATCAGAAAGAGTATGCAACATGGGTTTTCAGTTAATCTGAAACATTGTCATTGCTTTTTCAACAACTTGTAAAATTACATCATGACACTATATTTTTAAAAAACTTAAAAGAGCTGCATAGTTATTTGTCATCCAAACTTAAAAAAGCTAAAATTTAAGAAAAAAATTAAAGAATCACTATATATGTATTGTTTCTTGGCTATATTTTTAATGAATTCAAATATGTCGTGAATTTAATTTGCTCTAAATTCACTTGTAGAAATTAGCAGGCCATGCAGATTTACATGTGACAAGACAAGACACATTTTTGTTACCCTCAGGTTACAATACTCAAAATATACTTTCGTACTGTCTTCAGAGATGGTAAAAATTTGTGCACTCTTCAGATTTACATTCATAAGGAAATCCATTCACATGATTGGTATGTAAAATTATTAGTGCATGTGACAAGGTAACTAATCTTTTGCTTACTTTTATAAATATGTGCATATATCTTTGCTATAGAAACACTGAAATGCTCACATGGCCTTAATTTCTGTACATTTTATAATAATCTACTTCAGTTTTCTTTCTTAAATTTCTTAATTTATTAAATGCTTGATAGAAATATGTAAGACTTTCTTGTACTGGAGTTTAGCTATATAACTGTTGACTTAACCCCACCCCATTTTATGTCCCTGTCTTGTACTAAAAAGAGGAAACTTGTGTATTTGTTTATAATAGATATAACTGGTGAGGTATAAATTTAATTAGGCACTGAAAGCAGTTATTTATCTTACCTTTTCTGATTTTTAATGACACAGATTTATCTCAACAAATATGTACACCCCTGTAAACTAATTAAAGACTTTACATTGCTGTGTTTAACTTGAGTTACCTGTTTAGACATCTTTCAATCTTTCATGACAAAATTTATCTCACCTGGGGAGAATTAATTAGAGGCTTCCATTTATATGTGTTTATCTCTCTTATGAACTCTTTTCCTGCCACAGTGTCTAGTATAATGACTTTGGGGAGAGAATTTAAATTCCATATCGGCCATATTTGTATCTTTAGAGTCAAATTACATTAATCAGACAACTGTTCTTTGACTGCAGATTTATAATGAAACTTGTTGAAATAGGACACTCATGAGGCTACATTGTTTTGTCATTTGTGGAAAGGCATCCTCTATATAGAGGTTGAATGTGTGTGTGTGTGTGATTTATATTTTTAACGTAGGTTTAAAAAAAAATTCAACCATATTGCTATGATGTCTGTAGTGTGACAGTTTATAGTAATGTCTAGCACTAGGGGATCATACCACAGTCATGTAGCATAAAGTCCGAACTAGTCACATTATCCTGTCACCAGGCCAACATCATACCACAGACATGTAGCATGAAGTCAGACCTAGTCACATTATCCTGACACCAGGCCAACTAGTCCTAATACTATCTTCTTAATGGGGGCCCCGAGTGGCCAAGAGGTCTAAAGCGCTGTCCATTACGGACCACTGCCATCTCACCTCTGTCTGCGTGTGTTTGAGTCTAAGATTCGGCAAATGTAGTTATGTGAGAAAGCTTGCCAGTAGCTTCTCGTGGGTTGGTGGTTCTTTCTGGGGTTTGTCCGGTTTCTTCCTGCACCATTAATACTGGCCACCATGTATAGCCTATATTGTGTTGAAAAATGGCGTTAAACCATAAAAAAAAAAAAAAATCTTCTTAATGCTGAGTGCCTAGTGAGGCAGCTGTTAGTATAATGTGATAGTGAAATTAATAATAAATGGGGAATTTCAGTTGGATGTGATAGTGAAATTATAAATGTTAGGGTTTCATTTAATGTGATAATGACCTCTAATTATAATCATCAAGTCTTACAACTAACCTACCTCTAATTATGATCATCAAGTCTTACAACTAACCTACCTCTCATCATGATCATCAAGTCTTACAACTAACCTACCTCTAATTATGATCATCAAGTCCCAGAACTAACTGACCTCTAATCATGATCATTATGTCTTACAACTAACCTACCTCATTATGACTGCCTAGTAAAACAACTGGGTTACCTCTCACATCCAACTAATGTCTGGTTTTTCTTGCCAAATTTATTTTCTCTCATAACCAGGTTGAGTCCTGTTTTAATGACTGTAACATGGTATATGGTTCACTCATTTTATGGTTATTTTAATGACATTATTTACAACAGAATTAATTATTATTTCAATGAAATTAAAACCAAAGGTACCCTGTGTACCTCTTTATTCAATAGTTTAAAAACTGAAGCAAGACAGTCAACATAGGATGTCTTTTTTTTTTTTTACTACCTGACTGTTTTGAACAAGACCATTTTAGTGGTAATGTCAGGAAACACAATTTAAATCATTTCCAAAATACACCTCTGGATGAAAGAAGCTGTACTCAATAATTGAGTTCCCTGTTGAAACAAAGTTGCATGGAATGTATCAACAGCATCCTTGTGCTTAAAAATGTTCATTTCTTTATGTAGATGCCAGTATGGAGTTTTGAAATTACTTAGAATATTAATTCCCTAAATTGGAACCTACATAACCTGGTCTTCTCTTTATACTGGCCACATAGTTTGGTCTCATTAAGGCTATTGTAGTACAAATAAGACCTCTATATTCTGAACACATCTGTGACTGGGCTGCCTCTGTATACTGGCCACATAGTTTTGTCTCAATAAGACTTGTAGTGCAGATCAAACCTCTGGTTATTGGACAACTCTTTAATACAGATAAAAGAAATATTATCAGTATTGCCTGATTTAGGGAAAGCTTCACTGAATATCTATAATATTTCCCTCTGGGTTGCTGTGCTCAGGACCTAAGGCATACAGAAGGAAGCAGTTGATATCTGATGACATTCACATTTATATACTCCATATTCGTAAACAATGATCTATGTCTAAGCGGGAGTTTATGTGTTCTATTGTATTCTATAATCCTAGGTCTCCATACTACAAGAAAGTTTATACCTTTTCATATTTACCTATCACAAACCAGCAAGTTTATCTTTTGTGGCATGATTGATTTATTTGTTGCTATATAATTAAATCTAATATGACAATTGACTAGGTGAATCGGTGAAAGCACTGTTTTGTAGACCCTCGTGTAAGAAAGAATAAAATGCTTTTTATCAAGATGGTATAGTTGAAGCCATGAAGACGTGTATCACAGAGTTAGTGCAATAGAATTCATCTGTTCAGGTCTTACCCAGGTTACAGCACACTTTGGGCTGAAAGAGTTATTGATATTTTGCATGTGTCAAGCTCTGCATTTCCATCTCCAAACAGAAAATTATTATGCTTAGTTGGATTGAAAACCTGTCATTTGTGATGTGTTGGACTTTCCCACACTTTTGAGATAGGATATTGAAGTAAATAGGTAAGTTTAAGATAGGATATTGAAGTAAATAGGTAAGTATAAGATAGGATATTGAAGTAAATAGGTAAGTGTAAAGGTAAGAGAACTTTTGAGAAATTTGTAAAGATTAAGGTAGCTTTCTTGTCAGGTCTCTAAATGCTGGATAGGATTAGCAACTTTTGTTCTCAGAATTTCAGTCTCAGGGAACTATTATATGCATTCCAAAGGAAGATAATGACCGAAAGTTCATTACAAATTAGACACCAATTTCACTACTTAATGTAGATTACAAGATTACTTCAGCATCAATTATATCTAGGGTCAAGAAAGTCCCCCCACTGATGACCCCAGATGACATTTACCCATCGCAACTCACTGGGTACTCTTTAATATATAATCAACTGTTTGATAAAGTAAAATTGGACTGATTCATTAAAACTATGTACTGCAAAATTTTCAGCTATGTTTCATTTAATTTGTTACCATCATGCTCATTTTATAATTTACTTTAGGTATTATTTACATATATAATGGCACACAGCTCATCATAATGCAGCAACAAATTTAGCTGTGTTTAGTTAGCAGTAGCAAATTTAGCTGTGTGTAGTTAGCAGTAGCAAATTTAGCTGTGTGTAGTTAGCAGTACCAAATATATTTTGGAAGTATAGTTAGCAGTACCAAATATTTGTTTGATGTATAGTTTGCAGTACCATATATTTGCTACATGTGTAGTTCACAGTACCAAATATGTTTTATGTGGAGTTAGCAGTACCAAATATTTGCTACATGTGTAGTTAGTGAAACCAAATATTTTTCTTTCTAATGTGTAATTGGCAGTACCAAATACTTGCTTTATATGTAGTTAGCAGCACAATATATTTGATAAAATAAAATATGAGGAAAATATCAAATTTCATATATAATGCCATACATACTTGCTTACAAGCTGTGTCCATATGACACACTCTGATTACAGTCTTATAATTCACTGACAGGTATGGGTTTCTGCAGTATATTTGGTGTAATCAGTAATACAAACAGCAAAAAACCTAACCTGCTGGCATATTATCTGATGGTACATCAGGGTCTATGTTTCTTGTAGATGGAATTCACATTACAATTACACATGGTATATTTGGTGCTGCTATCTACATGGGAATCGATCTAAAAATTTTACTTCTTTATAACAGAGCTGCATGCAATGTAATTTCCATGAGATATCATCATTGTGATGAAACTATTTTTTTCAAAATTAGTATGTAGTAAAATATAAAAGTGATTGGTTGATTGATTAAATAGGAGTTATAATGATGCACAACAATTTTGCCTTGATAGACATTTTGGCATTTATACTCAATTTTGCCTTGATAATGATACACATTTTGGCCTTGATAATGATACACATTTTGGCCTTAATGCAAAATTTGTCATTTATACACTATTTGGCACTTATACACTATTTTGCCTTGATACAGTTTGGCCTAATACACAGTTTGGTCTTGATACACATGTTTGGCATTTTTTTCACTCTTTGGCATTTGTACACAATTTGGTGAAAAAAACCTCTGAAAGAACATTGTGCTCCTGTTCTTGACCTTTTAATCTTTTCATTCAAATTTCTTCCTTTGTGTTTTAGCAATGAATGTTTGAATTAAAGCTGTGATCCACCTACATAAAAAATACATTACTATATTAGATGCTAAACATAATTTTCATCTTCTTAAAATTTTGCAATTCCTATTTGAAAAATTCACAATTTTAGTTTTGGCAATTATCTTTCAGTTTGATGAAGTTATTTTTTTACATCTAGATCAAAATTAAATAACACTCCCCCCATTGAGTCGATAACTGTCAGATGAAGGTTATTAGTAAAATATATGGACTTACTGAAATGGGTTGCATTCATGAATTAGCCTCTGGAAAAGAAAGTGTTACACTCACTTTGGGTCTAAATGATCACTGTTGTAAGGTATTTACACCAAAGATTCAAAAGTGTCATACTCACTTTGGGTCTAAATGATCACTGTTGTAAGGTATTTACACCAAAGATTCAAAAGTGTCACACTCACTTTGGGTCTAAATGATCACTGTTGTAAGGTATTTACACCAAAGATTCAAAAGTGTCACACTCACTTTGGGTCTAAATGATCACTGTTGTAAGGTATTTACATTAAAGATTCAAAAGTGTCACACTCACTTTGGGTCTAAATGATCACTGTTGTAAGGTATTTACACCAAAGATTCAAAAGTGTCACACTCACTTTGGGTCTAAATGATCACTGTTGTAAGGTATTTACACCAAAGATTCAAAAGTGTCACACTCACTTTGGGTCTAAATGATCACTGTTGTAAGGTATTTACATTAAAGATTCAAAAGTGTCACACTCACTTTGGGTCTAAATGATCACTGTTGTAAGGTATTTACACCAAAGATTCAAAAGTGTCACACTCACTTTGGGTCTAAATGATCACTGTTGTAAGGTATTTACACCAAAGATTCAAAAGTGTCACACTCACTTTGGGTCTAAATGATCACTGTTGTAAGGTATTTACATTAAAGATTCAAAAGTGTCACACTCACTTTGGGTCTAAATGATCACTGTTGTAAGGTATTTACACCAAAGATTCAAAAGTGTCACACTCACTTTGGGTCTAAATGATCACTGTTGTAAGGTATTTACATTAAAGATTCAAAAGTGTCATACTCACTTTGGGTCTAAATGATCACTGTTGTAAGGTATTTACACCAAAGATTCAAAAGTGTTACACTCACTTTGGGTCTAAATGATCACTGTTGTAAGGTATTTACACCAAAGATTCAAAAGTGTCACACTCACTTTGGGTCTAAATGATCACTGTTGTAAGGTATTTACATTAAAGATTCAAAAGTTTCATACTCACTTTGGGTCTAAATGATCACTGTTGTAAGGTATTTACATCAAAGATTCAAAAGTGTCACACTCACTTTGGGTCTAAATGATCACTGTTGTAAGGTATTTACACCAAAGATTCAAAAGTGTTACACTCAATTTGGGTCTAAATGATCACTGTTGTAAGGTATTTACACCAAAGATTCAAAGATGGCATATGTTTTCTGGTGCAGTGCAAAGATGATATATGTTTTCTGGTGCAATGAAACATTGGTATATTTTTTCTTGGTAGCAACATGAAGTTGGTGTATGTTTTCTGGTGCAATACAAAGTTGGTGTATGTATTCTGGTGCAATTCAAAGTTGGTGTATTTTTGCTGGTAACAGGATGAAGTTGTATGTTTTCTGGTACAATATAAAGTTGGTGTATGTTTTCTGGTGCAATACAAAGTTGGTGTATGTATTCTGGTGCAATTCAAAGTTGGTGTATTTTTGCTGGTAACAGGATGAAGTTGTATGTTTTCTGGTACAATACAAAGTTGTTGTATGTTTTCTGATGCAATGAAAAGTTGATGTATGTTTTCTGGTGCAATGAAAAGTTGATGTATGTTTTCTGGTGCAATTCAAAGTTGGTGTATGTTTCCTGGTAACAGCATGAAATTGTTGTATGTTTTCTGGTACAATACAAAATATTGGTGTATCAAGATGTGGGATGGCTAAAATTGAGAATATTTTTCACATTTGATTTTGAAAGTGTTAGTGAATGAGCTTGAAAATAATTCAGAAACACAGTGTCCTCTAGCTTATGATGGTTACTGACTGTCATCCTGTTTGCCTTAGTTTTTATTCTTTGTCATTTACCTCTTTAAAACTAACTTCATCTTTGATGAGAAACCAGGGTAACCCAGTGGTTCAGACTGGTTACTACAATTGTGTAAGTCTGGTTTCCTGGATCAGATTATCTCTTTATTAGCCACCAAAGTATGCCCTTGGGCAAGGCACTTTACTTGGCAAGATATGAACTTCAAAGTGTTGTTTTGCCTTAATGCAAAAATTCCCATCTTCCTTCATGCAGCATTTTAATGGACTACCTTTTATAACAAGGCAATAGAAAGTAATTTTGTAGTAATCAAATGGGCAGTTTGTTTATCATCTATACCAACATAATTATAACCCAAGTCAAACTGTAAACAACAAAGATCCTGATCTGCCATAGCATAATGCATCCAAAGATCAGGGTATATGTTGTTTGTTCTACTGATTACTCATAACAAACTACAAAGACCCAGATATGCCAGCTCATTATCAGATGGCAGATCAGTGTCTGTGTTGTTTGCAGACGGAACTGACTTAGAAGCAAATACATGCCGTATGAACTCACTTATGAGTCAGGTCCAACCGCAATATAGACCTTGGTCTACTTTTACATAATGTGCTGGGAGATCATGGTCTATGGTTTTACTAGATTACTGATAACAAACTAAGCCTGTCAGGCTTACACATGCAAATGAGCTTATTTTTGGATTTTGTGTTATCAATATACATGCTTACAAGACCTGCTTTTCATTTAAATGACAAGAAAAGTGCACGACAAAATTACATAACTCATAATTTTATTAAAAATGTCTGAAAGTCATCATGACAAACAATCTCTAATTTGGTACGAATGACAAGCCAAGAATGTTCCCAGCCAGTTATTGTTAGTACCAATAGCATCACTGAGTAATAAGGCAGCCACATTCACATGTGTCAAGGAGATTATTTTTGTATGTTACCCCTGTAAACATTTATAAAACCTACCTTCCATTTAAATGACAAATAAAGTACATGACAAAATTATAGAATTTATCTTATTCAGGATGTTTGAAAGTAAGCATGGCAAATTATCTCCTATTGGGAAATATTTTACAAATGTTGATGCCAGCAGCAAACATAAAGCTTTCTGTAACCTGTGCTCTACAGCAGTGCTTCACATACCCCAAGATGATTCCCCAAATAAGGAGTGCAAGGACATTCTGGAGGGTCACCAGGTTTTTCTTTTGAGGGTAGCAAAACTTATCAAATCATAGAAGTGGGGTTGTTTAATTCAGAAACATTATTTTTGGAGTTGCTGTCATAAAGGTTTGGGAACCACTGTTCTACAGAGATTTCCCATACAAGGGTAACATTTGCACAGTTAATGTTAATATTAGTACACCTAGCTACTTCCTTTTTGATTGAGGTATTCATTGGAGTATATCAATGTAGCAGCTGTATACACCAGATCACACCCAAGTGTTGTATTTTTCCCAACAATGTCACTAATTTCATAACAAATTGTACATACTATTGCATCTTCTTAGTTTATTCCAGCTAAATACAAATACAAGATCTTACAAAAATAGTCTGCAAGTGCTCTCTGAGCAGTCAGTTCATAACAGATTGCCATTTTGAATACAGCATCTGATGGATGAGTGAAACACAGACAGAAAAAAGTCCATGTCATAAGGATGTCATGCTTTGTAAGAAGAGACACAAGCTGATTGGTAACTTGGGCTAATTTTATTTTTCTGCTCCATTACCAACTATTGGATTAGCTGCAACATGAAGACATTGTTGCTACAGTATAATGACTGATCAACCGAAACACAGACAGAATTCTTTTATAAGTCCGCATAGGTACTTGTCCAAGAGAGCTGTCAAGCAAGCATGTGATCTTAGATCTGAATATAGTTGAGGACGAGGCATTTAAAAGATTTTGTCATGAATTAAATGTCCTATGTACAAAGTGCCCGGAAAAACAACATGACCATTTATACTGGGAAGAACAGTTTGAGATAATCTCTATCACTTGGCACATTAGCCAAGCAACTTACTTTAATAGAGGGGAAGAAAGACATGCAATGTATATTATTGCATAGCATGTGAATGCTTACATCCCTTTTTCACATCCTGTGTGTTCATGAATAATGAAAGACAAAATTCAGAAAGTCTCTAATTATATGCTTGTGAAGTTGTTGTGACTAAATTGGCATGTTTTTGCATTTTGAATGTTGGGTTAATATTGTGGATTTGCTTAACTTTCTTTTAACAGTATAGTCATCATCCACATTTTTTAACTTGTGGTGTACATGTACATCTGCTGTTAAGGAAGTTTTTTTTCTAAATGTATAGGAACCAAAAACCTATTATATCCATTATAATATTAATTGACAAAATGAAATATCTTAAGGTAAAAATAAAAACAAAATATCCCTACTCAAAAGAAAATCCTAGGTGCCCTCTTCTTCCAAAATTAAATGGTCAGTACTTAGAGTGGTCTTCCTCTGTCATAATTCAAGTGATAGCTTAGGTAAACAGGTAAATAATCTTATCAGGTAAACTGAATTACTATGTATTTTTGGACTTAATTCAAACAACTTTCCATTTCTTGTCAATACACTTAATGAAAGAACTTACATTTGCCATAAATTGCCAGTTGTGACATGCAAGCAGATTAATCATGTTTTAAAGGAATCATCTCATGTTCCAACAGTTATGTAAATATTTTTTTTATTTTTCTTTTTTTAATACATTTTATAGTATTAAAATAAGTTGCATGGACTCAGATCTGCCAATGGACTGTCATATATACCTGCTTGCAAGTCAATTTAAACTACAAATAACAAAGATCCTGATCTGCCAAATCACAATGTGCCTGCAGATTAGGGTCCATTTTGTTTGTTCTACTGTCTACTCCTAACATATTGCACTAACCAAGGTCGGCTGGCACATTATGCAATAACAAGTCTGGGTCTGTGCAATTTGAAGGTGGATCTGACTCATAAGAAAGCACATGCAGTCATTTCATCAATGTATTACTGTGGCTAGAATATATGTGTTGTAAAGTCAATGGACTTCTCAATAAATAATTGATGAGACTGAGTTCCATCTTTATAGTACCAGGTAATAATCAATATAACTAACTCACCTGGAAAATACCTTTGTTACACGTGTGACATTGTTCAAAGTTAATCAATATTACCTTTTGAAATCAGCATCCAAACCAGATCTAGTCAGATACATTTGGATGACGATTTTCAAGGGTGATCTGGAATATTCTTCTTCTCGAAAATTTGATTTAACAGTTCAGGTGGAATTGTAGGTCATCATAAGTTTTCTCACCCAGAACTTTGATTAACATTTATTTGTGTAATAACAGACATTGTTGACATTGCCAACAGTTTTTTTTAAAGGAACATATGGGGCTGTGAGGCAGGTAGGAAATGAAGTTCTTTGTTTGGAGATAAAGGAGAGGCACTGATCCTAAAGATGTTTCTCACTAAGTCATACTGAAGGCTTATAAAAATGTTAACAGCATTTTGAGGTTAATGCTAGGACTGGTCAGCCTGGTGTCTGGATAATGTGACTGGGTGGGACATGATGCCACATGTCTGCAGTACGATGCCTCAAAGCTGGACATCACTATAAACTGCCACACTGTAGACATTGTAGAGATATGAATGAAACAATTGTTAAAACTAATTTAAAAATCCAAAACACACACACACACACACACACACACACACAATTTTTAAAAGTGTGACATTTATATCTATGAAAAACAGTTTAAAATATTTAACAAATTTACAAAACCAACTTTCAGGTCCCAATTTAGGTGTTCAAATACAGAGGTTCTTGGGTAAAACCAAATCATTCATCAGTCATTCTTTTTAACAGTGTTCATGCTTGTAAGGCCATTACTATAACTATCTTATGAGTTTTTTTTTTTCCTTTCTGTAGAAAGCACACAGTGTGCCTCCAGTACATATACCCTCCCAGTCAGAGATAGATGAAGCTGATCAGCTGAGTCCACGACAACCTCCCCCCACTCCTGAAACACTCCCTATCTCTATTGACGAAAAATCACCTCCAGCAAAGAAAAAAGCCTGCATTACAAAGAAAACTAAGAAATCCGTTGAGAGGACAAGAAAGAAAATGGAGGATGAGGAAGCAGAGAATCAGACCCCAGAACCAGGGGAAGTTGAGACCCCCCATTACCAGGATGAAGACCCAAGGTAATTGTAATCTGTAGCATAATTTTTTTACATCAACCTGGCAACAAATATTGTAGACCCTAATTTGCTGTTATATTATGTACTATCAAATTAGTGTCTATGCTATTCATGCTACTAATTGTTTCTAGGAAAGAGTATAGACCTTGATCTCCTAATATGTGACATTCTGACTTCTAGGATATGGCATAGACCCTGATATTTTATGTGACATGCTGACTTCTAGGATATGGCATAGACCCTGATATCTTATGTGACATGCTGACTTCTAGGATATGGCATAGACCCTGATATCTTATGTGACATGCTGACTTCTAGGATATGGCATAGACCCTGATATCTTATGTGACATGCTGACTTCTAGGATATGGCATAGACCCTGATATTTTATGTGACATGCTGACTTGTAGGAAATAGCATATGCCCTGATCTGCTGATGGGTGAAAATGCCGGCAAATTAGGGTGCATGTTAGTCATTTATGATACATATGATTGCTAGAAAAATATCAATGACTGCATATCCCTGCCCCATAGTCACAAAAATGTTTAATACAAATTTTGAATTCAGACTCAAAACGCCAAATTTCAGAAACAATCTTGGTGTCTTTAATGATTTGAAATTTGTTACATGAGTAGAGATACAAATACAGTAGAAACTGTCTTGAACGAATACTCCTTCTGACAAAAACAAGATTCTCTCAAGACAAGTGGTCTTTTATGCCAGTTTACCACACTATGTATTCAGTATATATTCAGTGTGGGTCTCTTATAGTAGTGGTCTCTCAAGAAAGGTTTTACTCTAATAGATAACCCCATAATTTTCATGTTTCAACTCTCACTTTTGGAGCCAATGTAATGAAGATCAATATCCTGTATAGTGCAAGTTCAATATTTATGCTCAGACTGTTTTGTCACTATGGGACAAGGTCTACAGTGTCTGCAGTTGGATGTGTATTATAACGTGCTAAATTTTGTAGCTAATACTGGAAAATACAGAAGTCTCTTGATTTAAACAGCCTGGAAAAATTATTATAGCTAACACTGGTGAATACAGAAGTCTTTTACTTTTATAAAACCTTGATAAATATCATATCTAATACTGGGGGAAAATTAATTACTTTAAACAACCTGAGAAAATATGGTAGGTACTGTAATAATGGGAAATACAGAAGTCCCTAACTTGAAAAGACCTAGCTGGGAAAATATACAGGTACATGTACTAGCTAACACTGGGAAAATATATGTTCCTTACTTTGAAGAACCTTGGTAAATATGGTAGATAATACTTGGGTATACAAAAATCACACACTTTAAACCACCATGGCTAGCTGATACAGAGAAATATAGAATATAATTAATATTGACATCCTCGGTATATATTGTAGATAATAAAAGGGAATAATTAGTTGAGGATGGAGTAAAACTGACTTTAATTATGTAATACTTACCTGTCACTACTACAATTTTCTAGACAGAAGATGCCCTCAACGTTATGATGAAAATGAATTTTCCTTCAGGGAGATTTTAAGAAAGATCTGAGGTCTAACCCATGACCCATAACCTTGGGTTTAACCCATGACCCTGCCCCATGCACATTAGCCCTCATTCTTTTTCAGGAAGTAGACTTAAAACTAGTGGGACATACTTTCAGGGTGGAAGGAGAAAATCTATGAATAGCAACAGGTAAGTACTACATCATTCAAATTAGTTAACCCCTCCCCAACCCCCAATTTTAATATTGATAAGACATAACCTGTGGCTATTGCATCATTCACCTGAATTTGACAGTTTAGCTGATGATCCCATAAACTAGTTTTTAAGAACTAGTACCGGTAATACTCACTCTTGCTGTAGAAGTTTAGACTACTCTATTGAATTTTAGATAGCCTTGTTTAATGAACAGGGCATAAAGATGAGAGTCTGCAATAATAGCTGGACCTTTGGAAAATTTGAATGTGCTGGACAGCATTTCCAAGTTTCTCTTAGTAAAAATTGAGCAATGTTTCTCCTCAAACAAGAAGACAAGAAAATCAGCCTGTGGAGGATGAGGGGGTGTTGTGTGTGTTGGTTTTTGAATGTTTGATTGTATCTTCTTTCAAGGTGTCCCCCATTATTCAGTTCTCATTATCTTTAGGATGATCACCATCAGCCTGGATCGAGTAATATTAATAGAAAGTGTGGAATAATGAGATCTGAGCAGATATATATATATATATATATATATATATATATATATATATATATATATATATATATATATAAAACAGAATGACTTGAGATCCTATTCATGAAATAAAAATTATTTAATCAGTTTTATAAACAACAGTGAGAATACATTACATTAGGAAGATACACTTCTTTTGAAATAAAACATTCACCAAATTTCAAACACAAGTGCATTCATTTAAATAGCTAATCTGTTTAAAAAATAGAATCAGTTCATCATATAAACAAATTAACAATTGAAGTCATTGCCTTGTATGCTTTCCTGACATGTTCTTTCCAGTTAGCTCCAACTTCACTGTGGTTGTTCTTGTCTGTCTTCTTAGCTTTTCTAGTTTTCCTTCTCTCAAACTGTTTTGTCTTGCCTCCTTTCTTCCTTCCAACTTTTAGTGGATAGGTGGACATGTGAGTATATAGATACATATATCTATGGTAGGTCTTCAGTAAGTATTCTTGGTAAGTCTACAGTAGGTATTCAGTGAGCTATTCCCCTTGTAAAATAAACAGAAAAGTGACCAAGTCTTTTATTTGATATCCTACTGGGTAGATCATTACTCCACTCTTGTTATGTCAGAGATCTCCATATTGGATTCAAAAGATCAAATGTATTCCCATGTTGATGAAATCTATAGAGTTCTCTAGGTTGTGTGAAAGACCCCAGTCACTATGGACCAACAGCAGGACAGATCTAGTCTGAAGGACTCTATCTAGCTGTATTTGAATCAAATTATCTTTGAAATATTTGAGGATAAGGATCCTCAGTAAGCTTACATCAATGGCAACCACTTTCATTATCCTAATAAAAGTTCTTAGTCCAGAGGCCAGGCCAAATGACAGAATGCAAAATTAGAAGCTCTTCCTGTCCAAGAAAACTGACGGTTATTTCCTGTGGGGAGGAATAATATAGTCTTATGGCATCCCTGACTTAGTCTATGGTATTCCTCTTCAAAGGTTCCTCCTGCAAAAATTATTTTAAGGAGGAAGGATGATAATTAATTGAAACTTTCCCCCAGTTTTTATATAACAAGAAAATCTAGAAGAGGTCAGGGTTATGTTATGGAACATCCTCTCTAATGCACTTTTTTTTGACAAGATGGTGTACCTCTTCCTTTAATAGCACCAGATTCAACTGGTCTAGGCACATGGGGGACCATCATAGAGAAGCGAGATCTAAAAACTGTAGTATCCTCTTATATAATGATAGAAAGGACAAACCCATCATCAGTGGTGCCTGACCGAATGCCAGACAGGGTGAAGGGATCACAAACTCCTTTCTTCGGCAGGCATTTACTGTGCACCCTTCTAGAGTCCAATTGTTGAGGGGAAGCCCTGAATTGGAGTTTGTTTCATAGACTATGGCTGCATGACTTTAACTTTGATGACAGATCCTGGTAATAGTATTTAAATCTGTGGAATACAGTAGTTCTATACTTTAAACAATCTTGGTAAATATGTTAACTAATACTCAGCAATACAAATGTCCTTTAGTTTAAAGAATCATGGTATGTAAAGTAGCTTACATAAGTCTTTTGTGTAAAACAAACCTTGCAATTATAGACTCCCAGATGGAGAAAAAAATGTTCTTTAATTCCCTCCAAAATTAATTCATGCATTTCAATACTTTTTAATGACAGTTTAATAAGTGGATAACAAGAGGACTACCATAATATTTTTATATTTTTCAGTCCTTCTGTACCTAGTTTGTGTGACTGTGTATCTATTTATATCTAAGAGCATTTTGCTTGATCGAACAATCAATTCACCTATGGCTACTCATAGTATATCTGTTTCAAGTTACAACAACTTGTGTTAAAATATTTTGTAAAAAATAACCATTAATTTGTTTCATATCTTTAAAGCATCTTGATTTAATATCTCATAATTCTCTTGTCCTTACTCATAATGTTCTTATCTTTACTTACAATGTTCTTATCCTTACTCATAATGTTCTTATCCTTACTCACGCTGTTCTTATCCTTACTCATGCTGTTTTTATCCTTACTCATAATGTTCTTATCCTTACTTACAATGTTCTTATCCTTACTCATAATGTTCTTATCCTTACTTACAATGTTCTTATCCTTACTCATGCTGTTCTTATCCTTACTCATAATGTTCTTATCCTTACTCATAATGTTCTTATCCTTACTCACGCTGTTCTTATCCTTACTCATGCTGTTTTTATCCTTACTCATAATGTTCTTATCCTTACTCATAATGTTCTTATCCTTACTCATAATGTTCTTATCTTTACTTACAATGTTCTTATCCTTACTCATAATGTTCTTATCCTTACTCACGCTGTTCTTATCCTTACTCATGCTGTTTTTATCCTTACTCATAATGTTCTTATCCTTACTTACAATGTTCTTATCCTTACTCATAATGTTCTTATCCTTACTTACAATGTTCTTATCCTTACTCATGCTGTTCTTATCCTTACTCATAATGTTCTTATCCTTACTCATAATGTTCTTATCCTTACTCACGCTGTTCTTATCCTTACTCATGCTGTTTTTATCCTTACTCATAATGTTCTTATCCTTACTCATAATGTTCTTATCCTTACTCATAATGTTCTTATCTTTACTTACAATGTTCTTATCCTTACTCATAATGTTCTTATCCTTACTCACGCTGTTCATATCCTTACTCATGCTGTTCTTATCCTTACAATGTTTTTATCTTCACTCATGCTGTTCTTATCCTTACTCATGCTGTTCTTATCCTTACTCATGCTGTTCTTATCCTTACTCATGTTGTTCTTATCCTGACTTACAATATTCTTATTCTGACTCATAATGTTTTTATCTTGGCTCATCCCAGCAATACTTACACTTGGTCACCATTCAGTTATGCCCTAAGGGAGACAATTCTAGTATACTCTACTGTCGTTTGTACACTTTGATTATCAGTTGTGTCACCTGACAGGTTTCTGTTTCAATGCTATAGAATTTGTTGGAGAAGGATAGTAAATTCTAAATCTGTTTATTACTCTATTCCTTCAAGTAAAAATAGTATTAGCCTAATATGCAGAATTAAATATTTGTTTATAGTTCAAATTGTAGCCTTTAAGTAAGTATCTTGGTGCATTTATGCACTAAGGGAGACTATTCAATTAACCAGTTGTACTTGAAAAGACAGAAACTAGTCAAAACTTATTGTTCATACACTGGTTACACTTTTTATATATCATTTTGACTTTCATATATAGGTTACACTATAGATTGCATTTCAGATGTTTTAGTTTCCACATTCTTATCAAGATTTAATTTTTAATTTCTATCCTCTCAGCAGAAATGGTTTTGTATTGTAAGTATTACATTGACTTTTTGAGTTTTTAATAAAATCAAGACTTATTTGAAATAATGAATAAATTTTAAACAATTGCCAACTATTCTAACATTTGATAACTTTTCGATCTGATCAGTTAGGACAGTTCAAGAATGGTTTATTTCCTCCAAATTTTCTTCTCTTTAAAATTTCCTCACTTTGGTGTTATTATCCTCATCTCCATCCCATTGAATTTTAGTGCATTTCTCACCATTAAGATAAACAGAAAGACTGGTAAAATTTGCAAATAAAATTCCATATTGTTTGTTATTATCTGCTCAGTTTTGTCTCTGTAAACTTAACAATGTCAGAATTGGGCAATATTTTATGATATTACACATCTTCATATTGCACTCATGTACACAACACGTCTGCCCATTAGTGTATTAGGAACTACATTGTAAAAAAATAATGTACACAACACATCTGCCCATTAGTGTATTAGGAACTACATTGTAAACAAATCATGTACACAACACGTCTGCCTATTAGTGTATTAGGAACTATATTGTAAACAAATCATGTACACTCAAGTAGTAGATGCTTTATCTTTGATTAAATTTGTTTCTGAATGAACTAAAGCAGATGTTTCATGGACTGTCACATACCAGCCGCTTTGCAATATTCCACCTAAACATTTTTGATACAATCTTTTGGATTATGGATAGTGACAGATGCCAGACATAAAATTGCTGGGCCTCTACAAATAACAGACAAGTGACAAGGCATAAATGTGTCTTCTTTTTCTGGGAATAAGAATGGCAAAAGCTATACATACAGTTTTCATCCTGAATTTCCTCAAAATGTACTTTCTTAGTTTTGCATATCTGAATTACATAAGCCATGTCATGAGTTCTAAAATAGATTGCACATTTTGAAATACAGTGTAGTACTGTTATTTTGACTACATTCCAAGTGCAATTACTTCTTCTTTACTGCAATCAAATGAAATGAACATCTTATTCCATAGCATCTTTTTGATACAGTAATTACAATTTTAAGACTTCATATATTTCCCCACATTGTGATTCCAAACATTTAATAACAGAACAGAAACAGGCTTGCAGATGTCAACACTCTGCTCCATCGCTGCTCAAATTGCATGTACATGTACTTCATGCAGATTAACATAGATAAAACCAGTCCATAATCACAATATTTCATAGAATAGACAAAAATACCAAAATCCATCCATTCCAGATCAAATGGAAAAGTTGTTGCAATGCACATTAATTCATAATGTGACTCTAAATTTCAACTTAAAATAAAACAAATTGCCATTTTCTTTCAGAAGTGATGTCTAGTGCGTGACTAAGTTTATATTTATCTGGGCAGTGTTATGTGTGCATTAATAATGTTGTTGTTGTGTACTGATGAATCTGTGCTTGTGTATTTAGTTCACAAGGTCATACAGTGTATCCATCCAAAAAGCTTGTTCATATTTTCCCATATTAATGCAATAACCTATAATTACTTTTTATATATCAGTTTCAAATTTGCAATTAGGACATGAAATTAAATTTAAATAATACATTTTAAGAACTTTAATATGACAGTTATCTGCTGAAATTTTAAATATCTTGCTAGTCAATACATTTTAAAAGTTATATTTCAGAATTTGTTTTGAAATGTTTCAGACAAGAAATTGAGGAAATCATGCATGCTTTTTAAATATTGAATCCCCTTTGCAATCACATGTCATAATTTCATCTCCATCATTATTTATTCATAAATCAATCTGATATTTAAAAATTAACTCTAAAATTTTTCTTATGAAGGAGTAAATCTCCCCCTTCCCTAAAATTTTCAATTTTAGAATAGACCCTAGTGTCACACGATGACATAGCATTAAATTATGACATTATATCTAGATTCAACTTTATGTGAACAGACAAAAAAGACTTCATTCATTTAGTGCATCCTATTAAAAATAATGTTAATAACTGTAATAATTTTTACAGTTATTACAGTTATTACAATATGCCTTATATACTTGCTTGTAAGCTGGGTCCAAATGCAAACTGCACAGATCAAAATTTGCCATTGCATAATGCACTGGAAGATTTTGGTCTTGGCCATTTGTTAGGAGTAATCAGTAACACAAACAACAGGCATGTAGGCGATGATTTGCTAGCACATGTGAAGGCTGATCAGGGACTATGTTGTTTGTAGCTGGACTACGGTAAAATACAATTCATTTTATCAAATGCATTCATTGTGCATTTGTTAGATGACATCCAAATTGTACTTATAATTAATGTTATACTCAAATATGCTGCAGTTTGTAATATGAAATGAGAGAAAACAGTTAATAAAATACAATATATTTTGGCAAAAAGATCACAAAATATCTTTTCATGAATATAAACAACACAGTTTTTAAATTTTTTTTCAAGGATAGTTGGCAGTTGATGTAGTTCAGTGACATGTTAATGTTTTTTTAACAACTGATAACTCTCTGTTTCTTGTGAAGTGAAAAGCATAACATTTCAAAGTATTTCTGATAAATTTGATTTGTTGCTAATTTGTAAGTAGTGTGAGTAGTAATAATGGTTTTCTGTTCCATTTGCTTATGTTGTATCAAAATTTCATGATAATACAGTACTAAAATGCTTATGTTGTATCAAAATTTCGCTGATAATACATTACTAAAATGCTTATGTTGTATCAAAATTTCGCTGATAATATAGTACTAAAATGCTTATGTTGTATCAAAATTTCGCTGATAATACAGTACTAAAATGCTTATGTTGTATATAAATTTCGCTGATAATACAGTACTAAAATGCTTATGTTGTATCAAAATTTCACTGAAAATACAGTACTAACATGCTTATGTTGTATCAAAATTTCGCTGATAATACAGTACTAAAATGCTTATGTTGTATCAAAATTTCATTGATAATACAGTACTAAAATGCTTATGTTGTATCAAAATTTCGCTGATAATACAGTACTAAAATGCTTATGTTGTATCAAATTTTCACTGATAATACAGTACTAAAATGCTTATGTTGTATCAAATTTTCATTGATAATACAGTACTAAAATGCTTATGTTGTATCAAATTTTCACTGATAATACAGTACTAAAATGCTTATGTTGTATCAAAATTTCACTGAAAATACAGTACTAACATGCTTATGTTGTATCAAATTTTCACTGATAATACAGTACTAAAATGCTTATGTTGTATCAAATTTTCATTGATAATACAGTACTAAAATGCTTATGTTGTATCAAATTTTCATTGATAATACAGTACTAAAATGCTTACGTTGTATCAAAATTTCGCTGATAATACAGTACTAAAATGCTTATGTTGTATCAAAATTTCGCTGATAATACAGTACTAAAATGCTTATGTTGTATCAAAATTTCGCTGATAATACAGTACTAAAATGCTTATGTTGTATCAAATTTTCACTGATAATACAGTACTAAAATGCTTATGTTGTATCAAATTTTCATTGATAATACAGTACTAAAATGCTTATGTTGTATCAAATTTTCACTGATAATACAGTACTAAAATGCTTATGTTGTATCAAAATTTCACTGAAAATACAGTACTAACATGCTTATGTTGTATCAAAATTTCGCTGATAATACAGTACTAAAATGCTTATGTTGTATCAAAATTTCGCTGATAATACAGTACTAAAATGCTTATGTTGTATCAAATTTTCACTGATAATACAGTACTAAAATGCTTATGTTGTATCAAATTTTCATTGATAATACAGTACTAAAATGCTTATGTTGTATCAAATTTTCACTGATAATACAGTACTAAAATGCTTATGTTGTATCAAATTTTCAATGATAATACGAAAATGTGGTGGTTTATCATTATAACATTATTCAGATCTGTTAAATTATACAACCTAATATGAGAGCTTGTTATGTCCTAGAGTATATTATGTTGAAAAATATACTATATCTACTCACATATAATTTGGTCTCAAATGCAGACAACATAGACCTAATTTACCTTTGCATAATGCATCAGTAAATTTAGGATCTGTATTGTTCATTCTTTTGATTCATCATAACAAACTGCATGGACACAGCTCTTAGGGTAGTTAGATCTGAATTATAATTAAGTTTATACAGTAATCAACCAGTATAATTAGATTCATGATCATGGGTTTATGCTATATCAGGGTTAGTGTTATTTTGAGGTGTTTTATATTGAGGGTGTGCTGTACTGTAAATCAGGAGATATTCCGATCATATAAATACTTTAATTATCAAATTTGCAACACATAAAAAGTTTTCAGGTTTAAGACTGATGTATCAAATAAGTATACATGTATACAACTGTATTAATTCTAAAAAATGTGTTGGCAATTAATGATTTAGCTTTTCTACTCTGTGAATTATCTTCAAATAAACTGGTTGTTGAAGTATAGATTTGTCAAAATTGTATGTGAAAATTAAAATTTTTGACAGTAATGTTTGCAGGACTAGGCTTCTAGGGCAACTTTATCATGTTAGAGACAATAGCTTTCATAATATGAGCCTTGTTTCTACACTAACTCTATTATGTTTTGAAGACCTTGCTTTTTGGGGTAACACAATAATGTTTTTCTTAATACATGTAGCTTTCTTTATGTGCACCTTGATAGTAGGGTACCTCTATACTGTTTTGGGGACCTTGATAGTAGGGTACCTCTATACTGTTTTGGGGACCTTGATAGTAGGGTACCTCTATACTGTTTTTGGGGACCTTGATAGTAGGGTACCTCTATACTGTTTTTTGGGACCTTGATAGTAGGGTACCTCTATACTGTTTTGGGGGCCTTGATTGTAGGGTACCTCTATACTGTTTTGAAGACCTTGATAGTAGGGTACCTCTATACTGTTTTTGGGGACCTTGATAGTAGGGTACCTCTATACTGTTTTGGGAACCTCGATTGTAGGTACCTCTTTACTGTTTTGGGAAACTTGATTGTAGGATAACTCTATACTGTTTTGGAGACCTTGTTTTAGCATAGCTCTAACTGTTTTGGGGACCTTCATTGCATGTTAACTCTATCCTGTTTTGTGGACTTTGTTATAGAGTAACTCTATAATGTCTTGCCTTATTAGCCTTCATTATATGCACTTTCTGTCTAGACCAACTGTAACACGCTTGGGGTTATAATAATAACCATTGTAATATGGACCTTGTTCAATGGGTAACTCTAATATTTGGACATATATCTTCATTAGACCTTGTTTCTAGAGTAACTCATGTTTAGGGATCAAATTATTTTTAGGGCAACTCCATAAATGTTTTGGATTTGCGGCCTTCATTATATGGACCTCATTTTCAGGGTAATTCTATAATGTTTGGGTTTATAGCCTTCATTATATGGACCTTGCTTATAAGGTAACTCTATAATGTTTGTCGGACCTTGTTTTAGGGTAAGTCTAAAATACTTGTGGAAACTTACTTTAAGGGTAGCTTTATAATGTGTGCATTTACCGACTTCATTATGTGCCTGATGTTTTGGGAATAACTCGATAATGTTTGGGTTTATAGCCTTCATTATTGGGACCATGTTTCTAAGGTAACTATAATATTTGGGTTTATAGCCTTCATTATTGGGACCATGTTTCTAAGGTAACTATAATATTTGGGCTTATAGCCTTCATTATTGGGACCATGTTTCTAAGGTAACTATAATATTTGGGCTTATAGCCTTCATTATTGGGACCATGTTTCTAAGGTAACTATAATATTTGGGTTTATAGCCTTCATTATTGGGACCATGTTTCTAAGGTAACTATAATATTTGGGTTTATAGCCTTCATTATTGGGACCATGTTTCTAAGGTAACTATAATATTTGGGTTTATAGCCTTCATTATTGGGACCATGTTTCTAAGGTAACTATAATATTTGGGTTTATAGCCTTTATTATTGGGACCATGTTTCTAAGGTAACTATAATATTTGGGTTTATAGCCTTCATTATTGGGTCCATGTTTCTAAGGTAACTATAATATTTGGGTTTATAGCATTTATTATTGGGTCCATGTTTCTATGGTAACTTTAATATTTGGGTTTATAGCAATCATTATTGCTTCCATGTTTCTAAGGTAACTGTATAATATTTGGGCTTATAGCCTTCATTCTTGGGACCATGTTTCTAAGGTAACTATAATATTTGGGTTTACAGCATTCATTATTGGGATCATGTTTTTAAGGTAACTGTATAATATTTGGGTTTACAGCATTCATTATTGGGTCCATGTTTCTAAGGTAACTGTATAATATTTGGGTTTGTAGCAGTCATTATTGGTTAACTCTAAAACATTTTTGTTATCCTTGTTTATTGGGTAACTATAATGTTTGGACATGTAGTCTGAAATATATTCACCATGTTTCTAAACTAACTCTTGTAAAGATACAACCATTTAAAGTTTTTAAGTGGTCAGTTTCTATTCTTGGTTTGACCAAAGATTTCTATGAAACTTTACCAATTTCTGGTAATCTGATTATTTCATAAGATCGATACATTGAAGTCACCTCAAATAAATATATTTCTTCTTGTTCATTGGTTACTTTATCTACCGGTATTTGCTTTTCAAAATGCTTATTTCATCTGACTTTTGCAGTATTGTAGGTATATAGACAGGCTCATTAGGTGTAGCTTTATATTTGATTGATTTACCTGGATCCATATTGCTTAAATTTCACCCTAATCTAGATCTGTTCTTCTTTAAACTGATAAATCATCTTTTTTTTACATATACAACATCCACTCCCCAAACATCTATCATGTTTAATCAATATACTGTAATCATCATTGAAAAGTAAATCATTTGTTTGACTGTCATTTAACTTTGTTTTCATTGAACCCAGAATACTATTGACATTGGATGACAACATTAAGTTCAGTTGGTCTAATGTATTATTCACACCTGGTGTCTTTATATGCCCCATGTGTATTGCTTTCTCTTAAATTGGTAGGTCTAATAGATCATGAAGGCGAACATTACTAGGAGGGGCTCACAAGGAGATTCTTTATACTGATACATTCATGTAGTGTCCTGAAGCATGTATACATGCTTCATTCAATGGAGTTACTGTTAGAACAAACACAAAAACACTTTAAAATCTTCGACATTTTTTAACAGCCATTGAATATTTGTTAGCTTAACTTAAACAATCTTTAGCTAAGGTTCTAAAGGAAACAGCTTTCATTACATGCACATTGTTTCTAAGGTAACTCTGTAATGCTTGGGCATAATAACCTTTGCTGTATGCATCTTGTTTCCATAGTAACTTTGTAATGATTGGGCATATAACCTTTATTGTGTGCACCTTGTTCTTGTGTAAGTCTGTTATGTTTGGCCTCATACTTTTCATCACATGCACCTTTTTCTATGCAATGTTTATTAGACATTGTTTATAGGGTAACTGTATAATGTTTTCAGGAGCTTGTTTTGAGGGTAACTCTGTGATTTTTTAGCTTTTGCTCTTTATTATATTGTTGAAACAAATTTCACTGTATTGAGCCTGCTTTAATATTACCATTGAAGAAAAAGATATGTAAATTAGCCCTAATTATTTCACAATATTCCTCTATCATTTTTGACTTTGTATATTTTGTATATCTTCTGTATATAAAAAAGTTATGGAATTAAAAGTCAATCTTAATGTCTGTGATTTCTATGGATCATGGCCTGAATGATTCTTCAGGATCCAAGTCATGGATTCTTGATTGGTTTTAAACAGCAATATTATCAAACAGATTTGATTTACCTTTAATAATGCCTGAACATAATGAACAGCAGCATCCAAGAAAAGTACACTACTGAATAACATTTTTTTAAATTATAAAAATGACTTCATTTCCATTCATTGATCAACAAAAGTTGCTAAGGCAATGACCAATATTAACAAAAGATGGCTAATAGCAGCTGTCAAATATTTAACCATGGATAGTGTATTTACAAACTGTCAGGTAAACCTGTTAAATATAATTATATTTATATTCATAGTGTTCCTATCAGTTGTCACTAATGACAACTGCTAATAGAGATATTCTTACCTTGTGTATGATATGCAGTCAAGTGCAAATGGCACAGACCCTGATGTTTTGGACCATCATATGCCAGCAGATCAATTAGACCCTGATATATCAGGATATCAGTGCACTGAAAGATGAGACAGACCCTGATCTATTGTGCTATCATGCACTAGCAGATCAGATAAACCCTGATATATTGGGTCATCTTATGCCAGCAGATCAGACAGACCCTAATCTACTGAGCAATCATATGCCAGCAGATCAAATAGACCCTGATGTACTGAGCAATCATATGCCAACATATCAGATAAACCCTGATATATTGGGTCATCTTAAGCCAGCAGATCAAATACACCCTGATGTACTGGGCAAGCATATGCCAACAGATAAAAAACTGATGCACTGGGCAATCATATGCTAACTGATCAAAAAGACCCTGATGTACTGGGCAATCATATGCCATCAGATCAACTATACCCTGATGTACTGGGAAATCATATGCCAGCAAATCAGATAGACCCTTATCTATTGGGCCATCATGCATTGGCAGATATACCTTGATCAAATAGACTATGATATATTGGGCCATCATATGCAAGCAGATCATGCACTGGCAGATCTTTTAGATCCTGCTCAAATGGGCTATTATTCACTGGCAGATTAGCCTACACCACAAGCTGACCACTCACTCTCACTTTTTTTAATGAAAAATCTGGATCCATCCTACCGGAGTTGGGTACATGTTTGATAGTAACTTGTGTAGCATTTTTGGAGTCTGACACACTAACCACTGATCTGCCATGGCTTCTAAAATGAAGTACATAGAGTTCTCTGTGTAGCAACTGTAGGTTTGTTTGATAAACTTTATACATAATATCCTTGTGCCCTAAATCATTAAACATTATATTTTCCAAGTCTGGCCTTCAATTCAACTTAAAATCTCTAACATTTATAACTTCTACTGAGATTCTGTGAAGAAGAAAAAAACATTGCTTTTGGGAAAAGATGGTAAATTCCTACAGTGTTTGAAATCTAAACAAAATATATTGTTCTTCAAACAATTGCAAAAATTTTATCAGTAAATTCAAGATGGTAAGATTCTCAGTTTTCAGCCAAGATTATACAATTACTTATGCCAATGGAGTTGAACAATTAATTTGTTTAAAAATTTATTCTTATAGTAATTTAGAATGAATATGAAAAGTTGACCTTTACTATAGCCCTAAAACTTAGATAATTCTTGAAAGTAAGTTTAAGGATAAATAAATATATATGCATTTATATTGCCCCCAAGCCATGCAGAATATAACTTTCTCACATTCCCATATGTGTATGACCATGTTTTACAGTGTGAATAGCTCTATCCTACTTCATTTTGGGTCAAGGTCAGTGGTTAGCATTGAAGACTTCTGACCAAAGGGATGTGGGTTCAAAACCTGTCATTGCACCATCCTGGGGCAGCTACCATGATGTGTCCTTGGGCAGGGGACTTTACGTCAATTCCCTTGACACTAAATAACCTACTTGTGTTGCTATGCCTTAAAGCAACAAACCTGCTTCATCCATACTTGTGAACTATTTTTGCCTTCTAATGATGCTCAAAAAAGTAGCATAAACTTCTCAGTTTCCATATTGAGTTAAGCATTTTATAAAATAATAAACAATAAAAACATTAATTGCAACATTGACATGCTAAAAATAATCAGTGGTTCAAGTTAAACATCCTGTAAAAATAGGTCATTTGCACTGATTTACCCAGTTACATATTCTGCATGTCTAGTCTAAAGCTGAGTAAAAAAACACACCACTGTTGAATTTGTTATTTTTGTTAAATTCATATTCTTCAATGATTAAATACTTCTAGACCAAATGTAGACTATATCATTATTTTTGTTTGTCACGAATAAATTTGGTACACGTGTCAAGCACACTGCACAGAGATGAATTTTTATACATTTATTTATAACTTTTAACATTTAAACATTTTTAATGTTTCCATGGAAACATAGGTAGTATATAAATTGAAAGTACTGGACTATGAACAGCAGGAAGAGGTTATTTTTTGTAGGTGTCTTTAGTAAGTGAGAGACCAGGGGAGTGGTAGAGAGGGAGGGATATGTGATTACTAGATATGTATTGGTTCTGCCAGTTACTAATACAAGTCCAATTTCTCCCCTGAAGCAAAAATACAGATTTGATAATCTTGAAAGTATTAGAAGATCCTAATTTGAATGGGAAAGCTCAAGGACAAAATTTGTGCAATAAAAAATAGGTATAATAATTTCGTATATACAGTGTAATAAGATTTAATGTCAAATTAGTACTCTTTTGGTTTCTTGGAACAAGTTGATGTTATTTGAGACCTATTGGCAATTTTCAGATGCTATACATTTTCATTAAATAAAACTACATTAGGCATAAAATATATATATCTGTCAATAATAATTTGCATTTTGTTATATTTGTGTGTTAAACATATTGGATTAGTCAGACTGAATCATAGACTAGTACAATCTTGCATTTGACTTCTACCTCCATTCATTTATGTATGATTAGTGAAAAGGTCAAGGTGCCAGTCTAATTCAGTAAGTGTCATCATAGTGTCATGAATTTGAATACAACTTGTTATTCAGGTACATGAAAACTCATCGTCACCAAAACACACTTTTCCCAGAGAAGCTCAAAATAAACAATTTGTAGCTTGGCTTCTTTACTGTATATACTCACGTATAAGAGAGTCCAACTGCAAACTGCACAGACCCAGATCTGCAATTTCATAATGTGGTGGCAGATCTGGGTCTGTACAGTTTGTGAGGAGTAATCAGTAGAAACAACACAAACACTAATCTGCAGGTGCCTTATGCTATTATGCAGATTCAGATCTTTGTTTTTTACAGTTTGACTTGACTTATTAGTAAGTATAGACAGTCATTCAATTCTGTATCTATGATTCACTTGGATCTAAAGACAATTTTATAAAAGCTTTTATTGAATGCTGTTAAAAGTGATACTGTATTTATGTAAAGCTTGGTCTCTTGGAAAAAACTTAATTATTTGTGTATTTCCTTATTTTACATGAATTGTACAGGAAGTTCTAAAACAATGTTTAACTAAACCTGGTTTAGCTTATTTATTTATTTTTTTTTCTTTGGGGAGGGGGGGAACAACAGAAAGACCAGAAATTTAAAATGGCTTAGCCTTTTTCACGTGACAGTCTTTGTAGTAGAGAGTGGAGATTTCAGAGCTATAACATGGCTTAGCCTTTTCATGGTCTTGTCTTAGTTGTAGGACAGCAGATAATCCAGATACAACATGGGTCAGCTGTTTTCATGAGACAGTTTTAGTTTTAAAACACTGGAGATTCCAGAGATGGTTCAGATGCTGTCATGAGACACTCTAAGGTTTAGGTTACTGGAAAATCCAGAGATATAACACGTCTCATCTGTTATGATTAGAGGCAAGAAATATAACATGGCTTATCAGATGTCAGGTTAAATTCAAGACCAAATGACCCAGTAGACATAAAGTGTCATTCTGTAATTCTGACTTCACAATTGGAAACCATTATCACGTTCTTTAGAATATCTTGGATATTTTTATAATAAAATTTTAAAATTTTAAGTTTGAGTTCAAAATTGTAATGCTGATGATATTTTGGTATATTTGGAATCCGATACTGACCAGTACTTAAAGAAAGAAAAGAAAAACTTACTATAATGAGACTGAAAGTGTAAATTGCCCATTGCCTGAAAATTTAAGATCAATTCAATAAATTCATTCTGCATGGATACCTGCTAATATGAAACTGATATGGTAATATACTTGATGATGTACAGCACATTAAACCGTCATCACCCTTGCCTCAGATCTAGTGTCATATAATATACTGTACCTGCTGTTTTCTTTCTGTGGCAATTTCAAGTTAATAACATTAACTCCAGTTTTGTCAACACTTTATGTAATGACAGATCTAGGTGTACACCATTCACAGGCAGATAAGCATAACAGACAGGTAAATGGCACTGTTAAGGGCTAATATGATACTAATGGGGCTGATATGGTAATTATGGGCTGATATGGTAATATGGGCGAATTAGAAAGACTAGTCTTTTCATTTCTAATGCTGTTTTTTATCATGCTGGGGGGCAATAGCCAATGTATTGGTGGGTCATATTGTACCCTTGTGGATTTAAATCTATTCAAAGCATTCCGATGGAACCTCAATGAGAAACGAATATATTGATTAATACCTGACTGTGACAGTAAGTAGTTCTACATGTCAAACACTTACATTTATGCCTTGGATGCTTCTGTGTATTTAATCTTTTTGTGTATTTGATGCTTTCAGATATTTGCCACCAATTCACATAAATGAGGTGTCAATGAGAGTTTCTTATTTTGCATGTTTTTTTCTTTCTTCCCTATCCTTTAGAATAAGCTTTCTGTTGTGTTCATCTGTGTACTGATATTGGCTATATATTTATACTGGATGATTTCTAAATTATGCCCTTATATTACACAAATGGGGTGCCTTATTAAAGTCTCATCATTAGAAAAATTCTGTTAATAGCATTGTGGATCACTCCTACAGACCCTCAAATGAATACTAAGAATGATCCAGTTTTTGCCATTTGAGAGACAGTATTTTACTTGAATACACATTTGTCTGTGCTCACTATGCCTGACAAGACTCTCTTTGAAAGCTATTGTCGTGTAACTAATTAAGAAATGGAAAGAAATTGACACATATATGCCAGTGTGGCATTCGGATAATCTGGCTTACAGTTCTGTTGGCTGATAATGGAATTATTTTTGCAGTCTGTAGTTTAAATTATGATAAAAAGAATATCAATTCATTGACACTGTATTATATTTAACCAGATCTATTGTGTGAAAAGTTACTTACACAAAAGAAAAAAAGTGTCACAATCTCTTTAAAGAAAAGTTCTTATTGACAGACTTCATGTTAGAACAGAATATCAAGAGAGTATTTTGTTGGGAACAAATTCTAAACAAGGTAGGTTTTTCTTAAATTAGTCTAATCTTTATTAGTTTTTAACTTTCATTAGTTTCATTTCACTCCCAATTTTAACACCTTCTAACAAAAAATAAAAAATGATACATATTTTCTACTATGTTGCTTTATCCATAACTTCTTTTTAGTGCCTCTTTGTAGTTCATTCTCTGAGACTAATTTCCAAGAGATGAAAACACCATTTGAATGGCATTCATTGTCTTTACACCTATGTACCCTGCAGTATTTGTGTTTTTAGGTACATATACATATTTATGGAGCAATATTGGTGTTATTAGGTACATATACATGTTTATGGAGCAATATTGGTGTTATTAGGTACATATACATGTTTATGGAGCAATATTGGTGTTATTAGGTACATATACATGTTTATGGAGCAATATTGGTGTTTTTAGGTACATATACATGTTTATGGAGCAATATTGGTGTAATTAGTTACATATACATGTTTATGGAGCAATATTGGTGTTATTAGGTACATATACACATTTATGGAGCAATATTGGTGTTATTAGCTACACATACATGTTTATGGAGCAATATTGGTGTTATTAGGTACACATACATGATTGTCCTGCTGCATATGTATTACATAAACTGTTGTATTTGATATGATAGGCTTAGTTGACTCATTCAGATGTGGGAGGAGGTACCTTTGACTTGTGTCTGTGATTTAATTTCTTGTATGAAAATAATTAATATGATAATGCATAATATGAGAAGTGGTTTCAAATGTGTACAGTTTTTGCTTGCTTGTAGGTCATATCCAATTGCAAACTACATAGATCCTGATTTTCTGTCACATACTGCACCAACTTATCAGGGTCTGTGCTATTTGTTATACTGTTTAATCCTAACAAACTGCACAGACCCAGATCTGCTGAGCAATGTCTAAAACTGATATGTCTACCACTTATTGATAATTTAAATTCTACAAACTTTTCACCCTAATCAATAATATGTTTTCACAATAAAAATATCAATATGTACACCTGTGTTGATACATAAAATGTATGTTTTTTTTGTATTTTAATATGGTCTTGTTCTTTATCTATTGAGAATCATAAGACAGAAGAAAATAATTTGTTTCTTTCCATTCATTTCTACCTAGTCAGCAATTGATCTAAATTTATTGGCAGACCTAATCTTTTAGATTATTGGCATTCCAAATCAGATGAAAACTAAATCTTGCATTATTGAATAACAATTTACATTACCTCCATGATAATATCTGAGTCATTGAACAGATCAGTTTACTGGGAATTTAGGTCTAGAAATGGGCTAGGTATATTTCTATATTGACCCTGTGGTTATAGGACATTATTGAATTATTCATGTCATAGAAAACTCATGAAACATTAAGGTAATAAAACGTTCTAGCCTTTCTCCCAGATTTTGTAATATAAAAAATTATTTGGTTTAGTATTCCCTTTTTTAGTGTCAGGTTAGGATTACTTCCCTTTGGTTATTATGCCAGTGATGTGAATACTGCAAAAAGAAAACCGCAGGATTTTCTGTGTAATTGTCTGAATGCTTCCACTGTATTTTCTGTGAAAATATTTAATACTTCCATGGCAGTCCTGTACAATTTTCTTAATTTTTCCATGGCCTTTTCTTTTTAAACTCCGTAATTGTTCTGTTTTTCTTGGTATTGATATTTTGTTATTTTCTTTTTAATTTTCTGAATACTTCCACCAAAATTTTCAAACAAATGTTATAAGGATTATTAATATGAGGGGTAAAATAAGTAGGATCAATTTTATAGAAATATATAAACATTACACATTTTGTAGGTAAATTTCTGCAAAGGAGTAATCTCCTTATTCTTGGATTAATGGTTGCCAAAGTGGAATCATCATATTATGTTCCCTTTCTCTTTGGACTTTGTTAATATGTAGACACTATGAAAGGTTTCTTATGGATTTTTGACTATACTAATAAAAGAAAAGATACATGACACACCATTGTAACATTTCCATTACATTTTTTAAATTATAATTTAAATTGCTTTTAACACAGATGATGTCATAAATGAGATTTTTCTTTTTAAAGTAGAAATAAATTATGTTTGATCCAAACTTTTTTAATATTTGTAGCATTTAAAATTTCTATGTTTTGGACATCTATCATAAGTAATAATAACTTGAATTTTATAAGGCAGTGACAAAACATTGAGGTAAAATCAAATTAAATGTAAATTATCATAATGAAGTTGAAAAAGATGTTGTCTGTGTATTTGTGCCTACTGTATATGCTCACTTATAAGACAAGTCCAGCTGCAAACTGCACAGTCCCAGAATTGCCATCACATAATGTTCTGGCAGATCTAGGTCTGTGCACTTCATTAGGCATAATCTGTAGAACATGCAACATAGATTCTGATCTGATGACAGATTATACAATGACAGATCAGGATGCATGTCATTTGAAGTTATACTTGACATAATAGTGAGTATATGTGGTATTTTAATTCGCTGTTTTAAGCATCTTATGGCATAATAGCACTTTGAAAGTACATGTAATATAGTGCTGATCCTGGTTGACATAATGGTTGAATTAACCCACAATCCTCTGCCTTCATCACTAAGCTATTGTGCCTTCTCTTGGTATTTGCTGGAGAATGGAATGAGTGGAACAATAAAATAAATGCTTCTTAAGAAGATGATTTTTAAAGAGTGTATTTTTAAAGAGAGGATTTTTAGGGAGTTGACTTCTATTACTGGTAACATTTGTTTATGATGAGAAATGATTATTAACTATGAAAGATGATAACATACAATAGACAAAGTAAATCCAGTGCTTTGCAGTAATGGTGACTATATTTAATCTATGAAAGAATATTACATTAGAAGGATTTCTTTCTTTAGATCCATAGAGATGCAAAACATCCAGTTCCAATGTAAATCACTCTGACACAATCTGATCATGGTTGATCAAAATCATGTAGGTCACCCGTAATGGACCTACCAGGTAAATTCATCTTGGGATAGAATATAGAATATTGTTTAGTTGCTTTCGGATTTTGCCAGATATTTTCCTGTAGACTACAGAGATACAGTGTAGAATGATAACTCCAAAACTAATGTAAGACAGATTTTCATGGATTTTTTCTGCAATTTTTCAGCAAATACTGTTATCATTTTGGGTTATAATAAAGTTAAATATACATTTAGATTAGACTAAGAACATAATAAAATTATCATGTACATACATCTGAAATAATTTGTCAATTAGATTATTAAAATTCCTTGAAATAATATTCCCTATACAGCTTATTTAAAAAAAAGTTTTCATACTTATTGCTTGGATGTCTCAGTTCTTTGACTGCCACATCTACTCACTTATAAGCCAAGTCCAAGTGCAAGCTGAAAAAACTCAGATCTGCCATCACATAATGCACCAGAAATTGGTCTATGCAGTTTATTTGGAGTAATCAACACCATAGACATTGATCTTCTGACGTATTATATGATGACATATCAGGGTCTATGTTTTTTTGTGGTTGATCTTGACTTATAACCAAGTATGTATAGTACATTCTATGTTATTGATTAATGTTGATATTGATAAGTATCTGAAAATCAATCAAAATAGGTGTGCCTTGGTGTTCAGTCATGACTTATTACTGCTTGTTACATCAAAGTAACTGCCATATCAGTCCTTGATCAGAATGGATTTATCTGCAATATTTGCTTAAGATTTTGTATGGCAGGTACATGACATAGCCTAGATTGTGTTAAGGGCATACAAATCCTACAGAATCAGAACAATCATTTGTACAGTTAATTGCCCTAAGTTTCCACTTTCAAAATCCCAAATACATTTTGGTATGGCATTTCTCCCATGATAAGACCAAGGTCCAGCCTATTTTTGTTTTTGCTCAAAAGTTTTGGCTAAGCTAATTAATAGACAAAGATATCTTCAGTAAATATGTGCAGCATATTAAGAGTAATCAGTAGAACAAACAACCCTGATTTAATGATGCATTATGCAATGGCAGATCAGGATCATTGTTATTTGCAGTTGGACCCGATTTATAAGAATGTATATATGGTATGTCAGCACAGTCAGCATTTCCAGTAGTCTGTACTTGAATGAATCAGAACAATCAGCATTTCCAGTAGTCTGTACTTGAATGAATCAGAACAATCAGCATTTCCAATAGTCTGTACTTGAATGAATCAGAACAGTCAGCAATTCCATTAGTCTGTTCATCAGTACATTTTTAACCTGACCATTTCTAGCTATCAGATCCAGCTGAAAATATCATAAACCCTGATATACTGTCAAATAATGCACCAAATATCAGGGTTTACATTGTTCTACTAATTAGTCCAAACAAATTGCATATACCCAGTTCTGCCAACACATATTGATTCTATGTTGTTTGTTCTAATGAATTATCTGAACAAAATGCATAGACCCAGGTCAGCTGATGCATTATGTAATTACAGATCTGGGTCAGTGTTGTTTGCAGTTGGAATTTATTTATATGTGAGCAGGTGTATATAGCATTCAAGCAGAATTTTACCTCATGGCAACATTTTTAAAATTTGATTCGACCTTCTATCACTAATTGTAAAATGTGCTTTTTTTAAACCTTAGCTTTTGCACTTTGACACAAACTTACTGATGTTTAATGGGATACAACTGTAAATTATGTAATCCCAGATCTGCCCATTTCATCAGGTCACCTAATGTAATTTGGCCACCCTTTGCAATAGGCCACCTGCGTGGGTTCAAGTCTAAGATTCCGCTAATGTAGTTATGTGATAAAGTTTGCCAGTTGCTTCTTGTGGGTTGGTGGTTCTTTCTGGGGGGTTTTCCTGGGTTCTCCCTCCACCAATAATACTCGTCGCCATGTATAGCCTATAGTGTGCTTAAAAATGGCATTAAACCCTACAACAACAATAACAGCAATAGGCCACCTAATGCAATGAGGCCACCTCTTTTTCTTTGCTGAAAGTCTGTGACCACATAAGAGTGGTTACATGTATCTTGTTATAACTTTCTGGGAGAAAAACATTAGGTTCATCATATTTTTATGTATCATGTTAAAATAATGTGAAAACGTATTACTGACAGATCATTTTAACAGGATTTCAATTTATTTTCTAGTTTTGTATGATTAAAATAGAAAGCAGATGAGAAAATGCTAGATGTTATAGATACACATCTACTTCATCTTATCATTTCCATTAAGTATAAATGAATTAAGTACATGTAAGTGATCAACATTGTTTTTTAGCAAGCTCAAGTTTGAGGGAGTTGTATAGAAAAAGTTTATCAGAACTGTACCACTTCTGTGTGTCTATTATCAGTAATTTTATCTCACCCCCACCCCTTTCTACTCTTCAAATTATAGATGTATGCATTTGGGCCATTTACATGCATAGCATTGTTGTATTCATGCAGTTCCTTAGGTAACACCACTGAAATTCTCATTCAGACATTCATCACTAATACACACTGATTTCTAAAATACATATAACCGCTCTGGTGGCCTAGTGGCTAGAGCGTCCGCCCCGGAAGCGGGAGGTCGTCGGTTCGATCCCTGGCCGAGTCATACCAAAGACTTACAAAAATGGTACTAACAGCTGCCTCGCTTGACGCTCAGCATTAAGAGGTTAGTGTTAGGACTGGTCGGCCTGGTGTCAGGATAATGTGACTGGGTGAGACATCATGCTACATGTCTGCGGCATGATGTCTCAGTGCTAGACATCACTATAAACTGCCTCACGGCAGACATCGTAGCGATATGACTGAAAAATTGTTAAAGCTACGTTAAAAATCCTAATCAAACAAACAAACAAACTAAAATACATATATTTTTAAATACATAGTCAAGAGGTAGCGCACTCAAAAGTGCTGCTGAAAAGTCAGCAGGTAGTTCACTCAAGGTGCTGTAGAAACACCAGCAGGTAGTTTACTATTAAGATTGCATGCATATGGAAACATCAGCAGGTACTTTACTATTAAGATTGCATGCATATGGAAACATCAGCAGGTACTTTACTCAAGATTGCATGTGGAAACATCATCAGGCAGTTCACTCAAAATTTCCATTGGAAAGTCAGCAGGTAGTTCACTCAGAATGTAGTGAGAAGAAAAAAACAACTGAAAAATAACTTTGCTAATATTAATATATGTTACTCAGTTTGCTTGTTATGGAAAAAGGGTCAGATTTTTCATACAGTCAAGAAATATTACCACTTTAAAATGAGAAACTGTTTCCCTTTTCTTGTTTAAACCTTTCTTATCTATAATAAATCTGTTATTTAATTTCACCAGCATATATTTAGCACAGCACATGCAAGAATTATCATACATGGTGAAAATTATCGGCTCAGCATATTCAAGAATCATGATACTTATTCAGGAAAATATATGGCTTTAGGAGTGTGTCATCATGTGACATTTATCTGTCAATATTTGAGTTTCCTATTTGTGTAGAGCAAACAATGTCAGTAAATGGAAATGAAGTATGATATTGGATCTCAGCAGTTTTCCATGTAATTCCATTTTTAATAGGTGCAAAGAAAATCTGGAATAAGGCTGGCATGAATTTAGTCCATGTTAGTGCATTTGATTTATCATTCATATCAATGACACCTGTTTGGAACATCAGAGACTTATGTATGACTATGCAGATAAAATATAGAGATTTAAAGAGATGGTCTACTTGCAGATAAGGTACCTGTAACTGTGTGTCACATACTAATTAGGCCTCTGCCACCAGAATTTTTTCCATGTCCTTATGGATTTTATCCTTTTAAAAACTCAACATTGAATGTAGATTATTATTCTCCTGTACTTGAATAAGAAGTAACCTTTGAACATTTGTGTAAATGATATACATGTATATCTTTCCAAATATTTTTTAAAAAAACTTTGGGAGAGTTTGAAATTAGTCCTTATTTTTAAACTTTAGTAACTAGAATTTGACTTTAGTTGGACCAATGGATCACATGTGTTGCAAAAACTCCATGTTATTAATGACAGCACAGGGACATTTCTTATAAGACTTTTTGTCAGCACTGTTACTGGTGTCATTTAACTTACTACATGTATTCTTCCTCTTTCTAGTACAGATTCAACAGAATTGTTGTGAATTTTTTTAATATTCATTGTGCAGAGTTAATACTATATTTAAAATTGTAAAATAATAGAAGTTTTGTAATGGAATTTTTTAAAATTATTAATAGTATGTATGTATGTATGTATGTATAGCATGTACACGTATAATATTTTTACTTGAAAAGTGAGGGACAAAACAACATAGGAAAATTTATATTTATGATAAAATATATATAGTTGAAAGCATGGATAAATCCATTCTTTTGACTTCCTTGTAGCAAGATGTGTACATTTTTACTTTAGTTTTGTACTGCTATATAAATGCATAGGCTTAATTGTTATTTTTTTAAATATTAAAGAAAAAAATGTTTCATGCCACATGTACTGAGAAAATCAGATTTTCACGTGATTACTTAAGTGACAGCAGTATAAAATTAGGTTTTAGCAATCCTGGATGCTTTTGACATTTCCAATAAATTAAAATTATAATATAGCATTTTGTTCTTAGCTTAGAATTATCCTTTCATGTTTATTATTTGATTTGTTTGTCTCTACTTGGTTATTGCCTGTAACAAAGACTCAATGACAGTTGAAAATGCTAAGACATGTTAAAAGCTGCTTTGTTAAAGTTGTTTTGTCAATTTTTTGCATAGATCTTTGTCAATCCCAACAACAGGTGATCTACTGCTGGATTCTGTGTCAGTTTCAGATATGCAGTCTGATTCCCATTAAAGTTTTGAAATCCAGCAGTCTGGTTCTAATTATAATTTAATTATAGCTGTCTGTTTACCATTATATGTTTGAATTCCTGCAGTCTGGTTCCCATCATGATTTCTTCATGATCTTGTTACACACACACACACACACACACACACACACACACACACACACACACACACACACATACATACATACATACATACATACTGTTACGTATATTTGATATAAGTCATTTATATTTATTTTTGTTTGTTTGTTAGATTTAAATTTGGCATTTTAAGTTTTAAGATTCGTTCATTGAAGGGGGTGTGTGTGACCTGTACCTTACAGGATAAACACCAGGTGTTGACCTCATTTCTGACCTGGTTTCAGAGTTGTAAACAAGCTTTTAAAATGATTGGTTGGTTCCAGGTACAAAATGGAGTAAAGTATAAACATCTTTCTAATTTAGTTGGGTCATACGCTGTTTACGTGATTTCTTGAACATAAAATTGTTCTGAGAGATTCTAGAAGGTCATGACCCCTTTCCTGTTTACGTAAAAACAGGTATATAAACTATGTTTTGGAGTGAGTTATTCAGTAGAAGAACATGGGCTTTTAGAATATTAAGTTGTGTCTTTTTGAGTTATTATAAATTACCTTGAAAATTGTGTCAATTTGTTTGGATCAAGAGGAATTATTTTATTATTTATCTGGGAAAGAGTTGTGCTCATAGAGATTTTATTAACAAGAACTGACTAAATCAAGTGACATCGTCTTCCATCTTGGATACTTTGCAGGAATTCGAACTTAGAACTATTTGGACATTTTATTACCAAGACTTTTGCCATTTCTCTAGGGGATAATATTTTGAATTATTTTGGATTAATTTTGGAATTGATTCTTAAAACCGTAAGTTTATTTTTCTTTTCTGAAAAATATTTGTACTCAATAAATTGTTTATTAAGTTTTACAAGCTTGTTATTTTCACTCTTTCTATGTTACTGTTTATTCGAGCCTAAGCACATAACAATACATACATACATACATACATACATACATACATACATACATACATACATACATACATACATACATACATACATACATACATACATACATACATTATCATGATGAAAAATATAAAGCAGTTAATATTTGTTTTTAAAGATTGCAATTCACTGAATTGTAGGGTATCTTCATTGCATATTTTATAACTCTTCTTATATCATTCACAAGTCAAACTTTACACTCAAACAACTTTTTAAAAAATTATTCTTCCAAAAGTACATAATTAGTTTTATAATTGGTTATCAGTTGAAATGTTAGAACTTGTAGTCCATTTTATTGTTTTCTTTGGAACGATAATGTAAATCAATGTTTTGGACTTGAAAAATTTGATAGTTTTATGTGTATAGAGTGCTGCCATTTTAATGTTCTATGGTTTACCATAAATTTTTATCTCTCTGCCATCTGAGTGTAAATAAATGAGTGACAGTTATTTACAAAACCCTTTTTCTTATCTTAGATATAATTGATTTTCACACCAGCTGGTGTTTGAGTATTTTTTTCATAAAATCCTTTGTACCTACTGTATATCTTTTTTTTCAGTCCAAAGGAGGAGCCTAAAATCAATATTGTCCTTCCAGAACTACCTACTCCAGTGACCAAAGAGAAAACCACCAAACATAAGGAAAAATCCACAAAAATATTCATATCAGCAGACGACTTCTTCAAACCTGACCCTAGTGTAAGTACCTCTTCCTATATCAGATGTTATTTCTCAAAATATCTGCATTTAATTAAAGTCTAGTGTGGAGGATGGTAGTTCTGAAGTACATATGAAGAAAACTATATAAAACTGAAATATATTCAGTCAAAATATAGTTATTAATTGTAAACTTAAAATTCGTAAAGTTGGCATATGTTTGTGTGTGTGTGTGTGTGTGTGTGTGTGTGTGTGTATGGATAGATGGATGCATGGATGTAATGGACCTTCAGCACAGTAATGGTTAGATGGTACAAATCATAAGTAAAGTTTAAAAAAAGTTGTAAAATAGAAGAAATGTGCCAAAACTTAGGAATATAAAGCATTCTATATAAATGTAAACACGAAGTCCAATGTCAAAATTCTGTAAAGTCTCTATAAAATAAAATTTAAAGAAAAATTTATAAAATCTTAAACAAATATAGTTGAAAGAGTATTTAAACATTTTTATAAATCTGATATTCCAAAGTTTTTACAATATATTTGTGTCTAGTGGGCTGAATGAAATTTGACACAAGTTATATCTACGTTATGTCATCTCACAGAATGTACTAATGTACCAGTATTGTCATCTCTAAGAATGTACCAATGTATTATTTATGAACTATGCATGGGATTAGGACAGACAGTAATCATTTATTGTTCATGGGATTAGGACAGATAGTAATCATTTATTGTTCATGGGATTAGGACAGACAGTGATCATTTATTGTTCATGGAATTAGGACAGATAATAATCATTTATTGTTCATGAGATTAGGACAGACAGTGATCATTTATTGTTCATGGGATTAGGACAGACAGTGATCATTTATTGTTCATGGGATTAGGACAGATAATAATCATTTATTGTTCATGGGATTAGGACAAACAGTACACACATACTGTTAAGATAAGGACAGATAGTAATCATTTATTGTTCATGGGATTAGGACACACAGTAATCACTTATTGTTCATGGGATTAGGACAGACAGTATTCTTTTATCTTTCATGAGATTAAGACAGACATCACTCACTTATTGTTCATGGGATTAAGACAAATATTACTCACTTATTGTTCATGGAATTAAGACAGACAGTGCTCACATATTGTTCATGGGAATAGGGCAGAGACTGCTCATTTATTGTTCATGGGCTAAGGACAGACATTATTAACTTATTTTTCATAAGATTAGGTGGACAGTAAATATTCATTGTTCATGGGATTAGTATGCTTGCTTGTTGTTTATAGAGTTTACAGTAATCATTCATTGTTCATAGGATTAGGACAGACAGTGCTCACTTAATATGTGTGCAAGCCATAAAAGTGTACTGTATTACAATGAGGTCACTTTATACTGAGGTAGGTTCAATATCATCACTACAGGAATCACAAATAATGGATCCATAACCATAATGGAGGAGATACATTCTGTTGTGATACTTTGTAATGAGGGAAAAGTATTAGTCATGTCTCTTGTCTCTTGTCTCTTTGATACATTTTTGCACTATATGTGACTTTTTACTGTATACACAAGAAATTCATATCAATAGTAATTCATTTAGAATTATTTTGTCAGGTTATATAATTCTATGATTTTCTGTAATATTTGCTCCAAATATGGGGAAAATGATATAAGAGGAAATATGAAGTTACTAAATATATTTGTGCATGCTCCTAACATGCACTGTTTCCACCATCTTCCATCTTTTCTCAAATATTCTGGAAAAATGTTATCACATGATATGTTTAATTTCAGCAACCAAATGAAAAGGTGAGATTGGTACTCAATTACATGAAATATTTTTTTAGAAAATCATTGTACCTTTATATTGTGTAACCAGTCATTACTAGTCGCCTTAATATTCTTGTAAGCCTAGCTTTTTGTGCACTGTTGAATTTAGAAAACACTTTAATACTTTATATATTGTAAGTGAGAATCATATTATTATTCAGACATTTTGATGAATATCAAGTAAAATTATTAATGACAAAATCTCCCACATTTTTACAACAAAATAATTGTAAGTCTTACAATTAGGTTTCTCATTTCTGGAAAAGTTAAAATTGCAATGATAATATTACAAACAATAGCTAAGAACTATATTTAAAAAAAGGATTCATTGGAAAATATCTAGCATAGTCTGACCATACCCTATTCTCCTGCTTATTATGTACATCAGGCCTGAAGATCATAAAAATCTGAGCTTGATTCTGTGATTGAGTATCCGTTATTAGCCAATCACAAACCAGCTTTCCATGTATTTCATTTGTGATTGGTCTAAACAGAATTTTAAGCTCATATTCAACCTCAAGTGATCCATGATTTTTCAGGATAGATTCTGTGCTAGTCATATTCCTTTTATTTCAAGTGAACAGTGAATCTGATCTGCCAGTATTGACCCTGATCTGGCAGTATTGCTCCAGATCTGAGAGTATTGACTCTAGTTGTATTGATCAAGATTTGGTAATATTGATCCTGATAAATTGACCTATATTTGGCAGTATTGACCCAGATCTGGCAGTATTAACTTGAATCTAGCATTATTGACCCTGATCTGGCATTAATGACTCTGATATAACAACATTGTATACTATGGATGAACATGTTATTGGTCTTTGATGTTTTTTGTTGGTTGAACATTAAATGTAGATAAATTTGATAGATTTTAATTTCATCCAGAATGGCAATATATTTTAACAATATCATTGAGCTTTTGACCCGGAGTCAAAGGATTCACAAAAAACTGGAAATTTGTATAATTATCTAACATCTTATGGAATTGTTTAAATATATCAATTGCAGTTTTCTTAAAGATTTATGCCGAGGGAAAAAAGGAGTGCATTTTATAGGGGGAACAAGGACAGGAGAGCTTAGATCACGAGCTCTTTTTTTAGTAAAAATAGCACACTTTTTGTTATAAAGCAAAGAAATTTTGCAAAACAAATCACATCTTTAAAGCCTGAAACCTAGGCCTAAGGCTAAAATTAACCACTCCAGTGGCCTAAGTGGTTAGAGCATCTGCCTTAGATGTGGGAGGCCATGGGTTTGAACCCCTATTGAGTCATGCCAAAGACGTATAAAAATGGTACTAGCAGCACTTGGTGCTGAGCATTAAGCAGTTATAGTGTTTGGACTGGTTGGCTTGGTGTCAGGAGAATGTGACTGGGTAGGGTATAATGGTACATATCTGCGACATGATGCCCAAGTGCTAGGCATTACTATAAACTGCCACGCTGTAGACATTTTAGCAATATGACTAAAATTGTTAATGCTATGTTAAAAATTAAAAAAAAACAATGCACACATCAAGAGAAAAAAATCCTTGATCTATCCCTGAAAATAGCCTGCATATGTAATTGTATATGTCCAAACAAACTGCATGACACTTTCTTTGTTATAGCATGACTAGTTGTATGCATGTAGAGTTTAAGAACTTAACGAGTTGTGTGGATTGCATAAATGTTGTTATTAAACACTGTATTTTATTAAACCACTCAACATTTATAACAAATCATAAATTATCTCACCTCTTCATCAACATTATAACTGATCTTGTCTGCAAGCTTATCTATACTGCATCTGATATTGTACCTGCTTTTAGAATGTCAACATACTGTATGTATTTCCTTATAAGTTCCATCTCATGGTAAACAACATAGATCTTGAGCTGCCAATGCATAATGCACTGGAAAACAAGGTGTATGTTGTTTATTCTATTGATTATTTCTATTTAAAAAATACATAGACCCAGATTTGATGGTGTATTATGCAATGACAGATCTGGGTCTGTATAGTCTCAAGTTGGGCTCAACTTATAAGGGAATAAATACGGTACCCATTTGTAACATAATATTATATATCATAATTTGTGATAAAACACAATATATAATTTGTAATATAATACAATATATCATAATTTGTAATAACACACAATATATTATAATTTGTAATATAACACAATATATCATGATTTGTAATATCACACAATATATCATGATTTGTAATATCACACAATATACATGTATCATGATTTGTAATATCACACAGTATATCATGATTTGTAATATCACACAATATATCATAATGTATAATATAATACAATATGCATGTATCATAATATACAATATAATATAATATACATGTATCATAATGTACAATATAATGTAATATACATGTATCATAATGTACAATATAATAAAATATGTCATAATGTACAATATAATACAATAAGCATGTATCATAATATATAATATAATATAATATACATGTATCATAATGTACAGTATAATGTAATATACATGTATCATAATGTACATTATAATACAATATGTCATAATGTACAATATAAGACAATATACATGTATCATAATGTACAGTATAATACAATATGTCATATCTGTGCATTAGCTGTAATCCATTGAACTGAGAAGAGGGAGATACTGAATTTTCCTTGAATAAACAGTTTTATTAATTTGATATTTTAAAAGTAGCATTTTATGAAACAGTGACCAAAAAAATGCTGAAATAAGGGATCTTTAGTGATATAAACAAAAAAATAAACAGTAGTTATATTTTACCCAGTGTTCACAAAACACTTCTCTTCAGAAAACATATTCATTGTGTTTAATTAGCTCAATGTTGACTATATTAAATGTGTGCATTAACATTCTAATATAAGTAGAAATAATTATGTATAATTAGGTGTAATTGTGTATAATTATGTATAATTGTGTATAATTATGTATAATTGTTATTTTTTATGTTTATTTATTGTTGTAAAAAAAAAATTAAGAACTTGCATTTAATATGTCATATATACTCATTTATCAGTCAAGTTCAATTGCAAACTGCACAGAACCAGATCTGCCAGTGAATACTGCACAGATCTGGATGTCTGTAACTTATTAGGAGTAATCAGTGAAACAAACAACATAAAGCCTGATATGCCTGTGCATTATGTGATGGCTGGTCTGTGACGTGTGATATTGGACTAGATTTATAAACAAGTGTATACATTATTGGCCAATTATCAGCTTTATTGTTAATTGTAAATGTGACTATTTTATTTGAGACTTTTCTTAGATGAAATCATTTGGATGGATACAATATAAAAGACTGATACAAAATTTTACATGTTTTTCCATTTTTTATTTTTATAATTAGTATCAATTTTGATTTTTTTATACATGTCTTATATCAAATCCTTGCCTTTTTTCAATTTATAGAAGGTTTTTGTGTGAGTTTTCTTTTGATTGGAGATTTTTGACAAGTAGAAATAGACTGAGTGAGTGATTGACTGACTGGCTGATTGATAGACAGACAGACAAGTAGATAGATAGATAGACAGACAGATAGATACAGACAGACAGACAGATAGATAGATAGATAGATAGATAGATAGATAGATAGATAGATAGATAGATAGATAGATACAATTTAATGACAATGTAAATAAAATATCAGATATTCGATATGTAACTAGTAATTGGATTACATGTACTATACACAAGTTTTATTTTGTGTATTTAAATTATTCTTTGGTTCCAAATGAAAGCTCATTTTATTCAGTACAGAGGTTCATGTTTTGTTTGAAAATAAGGTAAAGTGCCATCAATAGCCAAGCATACTGGCATCCATTGCTTTTTGATGGCCATTCAGTCTGTTTATATTTACTTTCCAGAATGAACATAAATTAATTTAGCCTAGTCATATTCAGATTTAAGATGAAATATCAGCCTTGTGGTAACCCAAGCATACATTGAGTAAATATATTGGTCTTTACATCCAGATAAAATGGAGACCATAAAATTGAAATATTCAACCAATGGTTCTTCTTGCCAGTACAAGTATGCTGTAAAATGAATAGAATAGAAAATACAGGTAATACCTGTTATAACCTGATCCTCTGGGTCCAAAGAATAACATCGCAATATTAGCAGGATTGCGTTAAAATTTTTTTTGAAAAACATCCCTATAGAAAATGTGCATCGAAAGTTTGGAAAATTTTGGAAATTAAGTAAATGCAGTGCTGGGATTAAAAATCTGCTAGAGAAATGAATAATCGGCTTTTCTAAGAGCATGTATTTAGGACACTAAAAAGAGAGGTCACTTTTAATTAATTTTTTTTTTAAAATGGGAGCTATGCATTATAAGTGGAATCATGTTATAAAGAATCACATTATAATGGGCTTTACCTGTAATTTTTATTCAATCTAGCATTAATTTAAAAAGAGCTTGGTAACAAAATATGGAGTTTGAAACAAAAGACCAGACTGGACTGAAATGTTCACAAAGAGATAATGTCCAGTTTCATTCATGCTGCATCAGTTTATTCAGTTATTGAAATGCTATAATGCATTAACCCACATATAATGTGCAGCTTGTAGCACTGAATCTAAAGACCCAGATCTGATAATGTGCCTATAGATCAGGAACAAATAATTTATGGACCCAGATCTGAAAAAGTGACTGCAGGTCTGTAATAATATTTATAGACCCAGATCTGAAAAAGTGACTGCAGGTCTGTAACAATATTTATAGACCCAGATCTGAAAAAGTACCAGTGACATAAAATCATATACAGTTATGTTATTTAGGGGATCCATCAATGTGTACAGCATTATGATTGAGGTCATCTTATACTCAGATCATTTCAGTATCAAAACTATATTCATTCCAAAATTGAGACTGATGATCTTTCCTGTGTAATATGAGGAAAAGTGCTGTATTGAGGTGATATCCATGATAATACCTATGTTATATGAGGAACAGCAATATTCAGAGGTGCTACCCATGTTATATGAGGGACAGTGTTATACTGAGGTGTTATATCCATGTTATATGTGGCACAGTGTTATACTGAGGTCATATCCAAGTTATATGAGAGACCCTTTTATAGTGAGGTGCTATCCATGTTATATGAGGGACATTGTTAACAGAGATGCTATCCATGATGATACCTGTGTTATATGTGGAACAGCACTCTACAGAGGTGCTATCCATGTTATATGAGGGACAGTGAGGTGATATCCATAATGATACCTGTGTTATATGAGGGACACTAAGGTGCTGTCCTCAATCATACTTGTATTATAAGGACAGTTCTAAATTTTTGAGGTGCAGTTCATGATCTAATCTGTGTTATATAAGGGATAGCAGTATACTAAAGTACCAACCATGACAATACCCATGTTATGTGAGGAACAGTGCAATAACAAGCTGATATCCATTCTCATACTAATGGTATATGCAGGACACTAAAGTGCTATCTATTATCATATCTGTTTTATAAGGGATTGTGCTATGAAGAGGTGATTTATAATGAAGGTCTACTGTAGTTTCAGTGAATAAAATAGATCTGTTGGCACATAGTGGCTGTAATACTGAGTTACTGTCATTCATGAGTGGAATACAGATTGACATGCATAATTAGTTAAAGTATCTCACACACACACACACACACACACACACACACACACACACACACATGTATATATATATATATTGGACCACATACTGTTATAATCATGTGGGCAGATCCTTACTAGTTTAAATTGTTTGGCTCTTTCCTATCCTTTTAGTTAAATAAATGCCTGGTATAATTATTTGCATTCACATATAACTCTCCTTCAATTTAGCCCACTTAAACTTTTATGGTATCAATTTACAGTAAGTCTTTTGATGGCTTGGTAGATGTGAAATTGCTATTGTAGATCATAAGTTCAAAAACATTATTTCTATAAAGCTCAGATTTAGTAATAGGATAATGGAGTAAAATATGTAAATTAACATTGGGTGAAAAATTAGCTCAGATGGGTTTTAAGATTGAAAACCTAATTCATGTAGATGTCAGTGACGTGGAGGCAGTGTTTTTAAGGCTGTTTTATTTCCTTGAATGTGAAAGCAACAGACATACCTGGGTAATAAGAATGGGTGGCAGTGTGGCAGAGTGGATATACACAAATTTTTCTGGTTAGAAAAATTAGCCTTACAAGTGGAGTGACCCCATGTAAAGGGATCAAATGGGTTTTATATTCTGCAATGGTGTAGGACGTGGTGGCTTCCTATGATCGTAAAGTAATATCTTTTGAGAAGGCTGCACAACATAGTGGACTCACATAGTAAAGCTTTGTTAAACCAGACTCAATAGAGAGGACAACATAAGCTGCGGCCAGTAGCTTCTCATATGTTGGTGGTTCTTTCCGGGTTTTTCCCAGGTTCTTCCTCCACCATTAATACTGGCCGCTATGTAGAGACTAAATTCCTGGTATCTAAATGACATTTTCTGTCAACAAATGTCATCTGTTTTAATGTGATTTGTTTTCTGGATTTCACATAATGATGGTGGTGGTGGAGGGAACAAAGATGTCTGGATAATAGCAAGGTTTTATTGTAAATAAATGAACCTGATTTAAACAAAATAAAATTTATACATAACAAACACCCTGATTGTGTTTAGAAAGGTTAGTGACTAAATGTATCAACTATTCACAATACTGATATTATTGGTGTTTTCTTAAGTTTACAATAATGATTTGATTTACCATGCTATCAGTGTCTTCAGATACCACTTTTTCTGTAAACAAAGTTTATGATAAGTGGTTGATAATGGTACAATAAATGTTAAGTTATATGCCACGAAAACACTTGTGTGTTCATTAGTACTTTCAAGACTGGACTGTTATAACTCAATTTTGTCTGGTTTATCTCAATATCTACTCCAGAAACTTCAAAAAGTTCAAAACACAGCTGCACGGATCATCTTTAGAGTACCTCAATCAGAGCCCACCTCACCACTACTCTGTACCCTACACTGGCTATCAATTTGATACAGAATCAAACACAAAATTTGTTCTCTGTGCTATGTTTCAATGACAGACTCCAGTCCAACATACCTATCCAGCCTCACCCATGTGTATACACCTGCTAGATCCTTGTGCTCTTCTTCTGATAATCGTATACTCATTGTTCCCAAGGTGAAAACAAAGTCATATGGACAATGTTCATTTGCACACCAGGGCCCGGCAATGTGGAACGAATTGCCCATTGAAATTAGACACAAAGACACAGTGGTCCCTTTTAAGAGTGCTCTTAAGACTCACCTGTTTTGACTGCAGGGACAAACTTAGCGACCTAATCATGTTTTGTATCTTATATGTTTTCAGCAATTTCATTGTTTTTGTCATTTGTTGTTCTGTAGTGTAGTCATGTCATTACTGATGGCGTAAAGCGCTTAGTGCTTCAAAAGAATATGCGCTATATAAAGTTCTCATTGTTATTATTATTATTATTATTATTATTATTATTATTATTATTATTATATGTCACATGGTTGACAATGGTGCATGCAAATGTTCAGTTCCATGTCACAGGTGACAATTGTACATTTAAATATGTTTAGTTAAACATCACATAGTTGACAATGGTGCTTGCTAATATTCAGTTACATATCACATGGTTGACAATGGTACATGCAAATGTTCAGTTACATGTCACATAGTTGACAATGATATATGCATATGTTCAGTTACATGTCACATAGTTGACAATGATATATGCAAATGTTCAGATACATGTCACATAGTTGACAATGATATATGCAAATGTTCAGTTACATGTCACATAGTTGACGATAATACGTAAAAATGTTTAGTTACATGTCATATGATTGACACTGGTACCTGCAAATGCTTGGTCCCACTCTGATCTCATCTGTGTTCAGTATGGAAAATATTGAACAGCTTTAACAATTATAGCATGTAAGTAGATTTTTTAAAACTTATTGATCCATACCACAACAGTGTTAGGGAAAATAATGTAACTATTGTCTGTCTATTTGTGTGTCTATCCATTCATTCATCCATCCATCACATTATTCTTTATCACAATAAGGGTAAGGAATATTATGCTATCATTATCTGTCCATATTGTCTATCAATTCATTCATCCATGACATTATTCTATATCACAATAAGGGTAAGGAATATGATGCTATCATTATCTGTCCATATTGTCTATCAATTCATTCATCCATGACATTATTCTATATCACAATAAGGGTAAGGAATATGATGTTATCATTATCTGTCCATATTGTCTATCAATTCATTCATCCATGACATTATTCCATATCAGAATAAGGGTAAGGAATATTGTGTTATCATTATCTGTCCATATTGTCTATCAATTCATTCATCCATGACATTATTCTATATCACAATAAGGGTAAGGAATATGATGCTATCATTATCTGTCCATATTGTCTATCAATTCATTCATCCATGACATTATTCTTTATCACAATAAGGGTAAGGAATATTATGCTATCATTATCTGTCCATATTGTCTATCAATTCATTCATCCATAACATTATTCCATATCAGAATAAGGGTAAGGAATATTATGCTATCATTATCTGTCCATATTGTCTATCAATTCATTCATCCATGACATTATTCTGTATCACAATAAGGGTAAGGAATATTGTGTTATCATTATCTGTCCATATTGTCTATCAATTCATCCATCCATGACATTATTCTATATCACAATTGTGTTAGGACATATAATGTTGCAATTGTCTGTCCATCTATATGTCTGTCCATCCATACCATCCTGATTAAGTTCTGCGTTCTTTCCAATTTCAGGTTGTAGGGTTTGGCATCTGCTTTTCATGAATAACTTAGTTATGTTAAGATAGTATTTTGATTTCTGTTAATATTTTACAGGAGATTCTTAATGAGAGGTTGAGGGAGAGAAGAGCAGAATTTGATTTCTCAAGCCTCGAGACTGCAAATATCATGGAAGACCTTAAGGTTGTTATTTTCATTCCTTTTGTTTCAATTCTTAGTTCATTTAAGTTTTCATATCATGAAAGTTACTCTTTATTTCAGCTACATTCTGCTCCACATGCATACATTTACTGTATATGCTTGCTTATAAGTCAACACTTTTTATATGAGAAAGCTTGCCAGTAGCTTCTCGTGGGTCGGTGGTTCTTTCTGGGGGGGGTCCTCGGGTTCTTCCTTAGCCATTAATACTGGCCACCATGTATAGCCTATTGTGTGCTGAAAAATGGTGTTAAACCTTACAACAACAACAACACTTTTTATTAAAATTTTTATTCTCCCAGAATAGGGTCATCTTATACCTACAACATACAAAAATTTAATAAAACTATGGGTAATATTGGAAACTCTAGATGTACATATGAAATATTGTCAATTTGAATAGTATGACATTTTCAAATCTCTATTCCCATCCAGAAATGCATATATGGTATACACTGTGTTCATTATGATATTCATGACACAATACTTGTATCTGTATTTATTTGGAATTTTAATAATTCTAAAATGTTAATTTAAATATTGCTCTCAACAAAGTGAAGTGTCCATCAGTGTTGTTTACTATGGGTATTTACAACTAACTTCATTGCTTCTATCTTCATGTAAATACAAACAACCCTTATTTACACTGTTTTATGTTTGCTGTATAAACAGTGTGTTTCATGCCAAATGTTTTCATTTGCTGTTTTTTTTTACTTTTTCATAAACCAACAGATTGTATAGGCAGCAGCCAATTTGTTTTCCCAGTTGTCCACTTTGTTTTCCCAGTTGTCCACTTTGTTTTCCCAGTTGTCCACTTTGTTTTCTCAGTTGTCAGCTCCTTTAATAGAGCAACAAATGTAACACATATTCAGTGCCCAAGTATAGCTCTATTACTCAATTAACTGGTGTGTGTGCTTTTTGTGAGAAATTGAACAACTCTCGGTGTGTATCTGACCTTATTCCTTTAGCATATAAAGTCATATAAAGGCATGTTGAGGCTTATAAAGGCATGTAATGGCATATAAAGGCATATAAAGTCATATAAAGGCATGTAGAGGCATATAAAGGCATGTAATGGCATATAAAGGCATGTAGAAGCATATAAAGGCATGTAATGGCATATAAAGGCATGTAAAGGCATATAAAGGCATGTAATGGCATATAAAGGCATGTAATGGCATATAAAGGCATATAAAGGTATATAAAGGCATGTAAAGGCATATAAAGGCATGTAGAGGCATATAAAGGCATGTAATGGCATATAAAGGCATATAAAGGTATATAAAGGCATATAAAGGCATGTAAAGGGATGTAAAGGGATGTAAAGGCAGCACCCATTTGTTTCCTCAGATGATAATCCTTTGATTGAGCCTTGAACTGGATACTTGTTCAGTGCCAGACATCTTTGCAAACAAAGGTTCCATTGTGTTAATCCCATCTTCCCCTTGGTAGATTGATAAGATAATTCAATGCTACTGGTCTGTGAATTTCCTTGCAAGTGGTGTCAGCCACCGACCTTCAGTCAGAATCAGGTTGTTCAAAGTTGATCGATACTTGAGTGCACACAATTGGAGTGAACGGATAAAAAAGTCTGTATTATCCTTTCTTTCAAATACACATATAAATGCTTCTCTCAGGTATGTAGTCATACTTTTGATATTAAACATAAAAGTATCCTTTTAAAGTTAATTACCTCTACCATTTCTGGCTGAGGTAACAAAGTAACAATGTACACTGTTACATGCTGTTGGTTAGTTGGCATTTTACACACTAAGGGAGATAACTAATTAATCCAATATATGTCATTTTGACAATGCACTCACATATCTGATCAAACAGCAAAGGTGTAGATAGGGTTAACATATCAGAACCTTGGCTAGCAAAGATGAGTGCCAGATAAAGTCCTATATTCAGTTACCTGTTTGTGCTTAAGTTACCTCCATATGATCATGCCATAAAGTTGATACCTATTTAGATGTGGTGATGCTTTAATGGGATATTACCAACTATGATCAAAGTGTCTCTTACAGACTTCAAGCTCTGTCTTCACATAAATAATGGCCCAAGTTTCTGAATCATCATTATTTTTTATCAGTTACTGTGTGCTTTGTTACATGGATATTATACCTTATGAATTGTTACATGGATATTATACCTTATGAATTGTTACATGGATATTATACCTTATGAATTGTTACATGGATATTATACCTTATGAATTGTTACATGGATATTATACCTTATGAATTGTTACATGGATATTATACCTTATGAATTGTTACATGGATATTATACCTTATGAATTGTTACATGGATATTATACCTTATGAATTGTTACATGGATATTATACCTTATGAATTGTTACATGGATATTATACCTTATGAATTGTTACATGGATATTATACCTTATGAATTGTTACATGGATATTATACCTTATGAATTGCTAAACTTTGCTACTTCAACAAATTGGGGAAAATACATTATAATGTTTATGATGGTTGATTTAAGTTAAAAGTTATAAACTTTGCAGAGAAACATAATAACTGTGCCATAGAATGTGAATTCAGTTTATTTTTCCTTACTCACTGACAAGAAGTCACTTTTTATAGGGGGATTTTTTGTGTGCAACTTACTCGCTGACTTACAGGAGGGTCAAAGAAAAATGAGCTTCGTGCAATCCTAAAATGTGGGAAGGGGGTTGGTGATGGAGTTCATAGAGTAAGTTTATATTTAAGTATATATAGTAATCACACATCAGAAATCTCCCTTTGGTTTATTTTTGTGGAGAATTGTTTGCTGTTTATGAATATTATTTTCCCATGTACATTTATCTTATGACAGTCTTGTATTTTTTAGGATTTAAAGATAATATTGATGACTTTACTGTTGCAAATAACTGCTTCAGTAGCTTTACTGACATTTTGCTTTCACATTCACTGAGGTCATTTATACTGATGTTTTTGCTGGTAAAACTCAAATACCTGTTTCACCAGCTTCACTAACAATTTATTTTTCTGGAAAAACTCTTTCAACAGTAAAACCACCACTCGGGTCCTAAAATCCTTAAATACAAGCTTGTAATCCCCCAAGTTTATCTAGGAACTATGGTGCTCAGTGGTTAGCATACCATGCAGACTCATGACAGAAGTGGTGCAGGTTTGAGTCTGACCTTTGGACCAGCCTGTGTCAGCTAACAAGGTGTATCCTGGTTAAGGAACTTTACTCCTATTGCCTTGACACTAAATAACCTACTTGTAATGTTGCACAATAAAACATGAACTTTTCACCTTCGCTATGAAACATGAAGAAGCTGACTATGTTAGGGACTGCCTATTGACAGAGTTAAATAATATAAATCAATGATGAATAAGTTCTTTGTGTTTTTTATATCCCTGATGCTTTTGACTTTTTAAATTGGTAAGGGTTGCATGCTGCCAGTGGGTTGGTGGGAAGTAGGCAGAACTATAATCTGCAAAAGAAGCTGGGTTATACAAGGGCCAGTTTAAGGGAGCTTCAGTTTCATGAGGTGATTAACATACAAAAATGAATGATTTCAGGTTATTAGGTCGTTATCTGGTTTTTTTTTATAACACAAGGTATGAAACTGTCAAATTTACCAATCTACCAGTATGTACAGTATATTTTGTCAACAGTCTAAGATCTTTTCTATGGAACATTATTTCTCACCAAGTTATGGCAAGCAAAACACATGATTGATTGTGGGACATATTTTACATATTATTTGAACATGATATTTCTTAAGAATGTAACTTTTCTTGATTAATTATTTAAAATATCCTTTCAGCGTGCCCCTCCTACCCGGTCTTTCCAGGGAAGACTTGCCCTTTCACAGCAATCATGTCGATTTGAACTCCCTATGGATATGCAGCTTCTTGAAAGTAAGTTTTATTTCTTTCCCTTTGTCACATTATAGAGGGTTAAATGTCAGTTGCATACATTGGGCTAAACCAAATCCTTGCTGAGCTAAATTAAAGAGCTAATATTAGTTAATGGTGTGTGAACAACAAGCTGCAAGTATGAAAGCTGAATACCGACAAGATAAAGTTTTATAGTTTGATATGTCAAGGTCAGCATCTGCATACAATGCGCTACAAAGTTAATCAAGATGTCCTCATTCACAACAAGGGACAAACTAGATCCTGGAATCCAGAATTCTACCATTTACAAGAAAGACCTGAAGGTTTGGAATCCTGTTGAATAAGCACATATGGTGCCCATAGCCAAAGAAGAATCTCACAAGAAATTTATGCTCTAGGTCACCATCACAGAGCAGTAGTCTTTTTGGAGGTGGTCACTTGCTTGGTTGTTGCTCTGCTGTGGGCACCAGTTGCCACCAGAATCATGTAATCATTGAGTATGTCCTTGCATATATTGCTGGGTACAATGTCCTCTCACAAGAGTTCTGCAACAGACACCACATAATGCAATGTTTGAGAGTATCCCATGCTGTCATTCCCACACCTTGTCACAGAACACCAGTGGAAGAATGTGTTGTAAGATGGTTACATCTTCAATGAACCCATATGAAGTGAAATGTTCTCCAGGGAACCTATATGAAATGATGTACCCATTAAATTACAATAAGTGAGAATCATTTCCAGATTCTTTTTTTAAATTATATTTATTTCTTTTGTTACAGTGTTTCACCAAGCCACCATATGTTTATCTGGGTGTAGATGGTCACAATCTTTGCTTATTGAGCTATAATGCTGATGAATAAAGCTTTGTCTCAAAATAATTACATTGTTTCCTGATGAGTTAATTATGTCTTTTTTTCATTCATTGCTACATAATATATATCTATTCCAAATATCCCCAAAACCTGATCAAAGTCAAAATACATATAGTCATTATTACATCAACACTAATAACGATGGCAGAACTTCCGATGAAATAAAGAAATATTTTAACACTGGAAAAAACGAACATATCCATGTGATGTTCAAATATAATATTAAATCACATTGCTTAAAAATGTATATCTTTATTACATACCGGTACAGTTATTTCGAGAGGAATGCATGCAAAACTTAAAATTTATAAATGAATGATATGATACATACATGTACAGTTAGTATGGGTACTTTTTCTGCTTCCACAATTCTATTGTTCTTGGAAAAAAGTCACACACCTCTTATGAAAGACTACCTGTCTTGAGAAACCACTGACAGAAGGGGCGGTCTGAATCATAACATGTTTCACTGTACTTGTACCCAATTACACCTAGGTCATCTGGAGAAATCAAGGTTAAATGCCATTCACTGTTAGATATATGCATTATTTATGGTTAATGATGTGTCATTCTAACGGTGTCTGCTTTGATTGTCAACCATGTGATGTACACAGCTTTAAATGGTCGATGATCCTTTCTATTTCTACTGTTCAATGTTAGGTATGCATTGTACACAGGTTTTTATATACTCTCTATGAATTTATGCTGTTCATTGTTAGGTATGCATTGTACACAGGTTTACATGGTTAATGATGTACACTATAAGGGTTTCTGCTTTTCACTCTTAAGTCTCACTGGACAGTTATTTTGGTGGCAAATTTTCATCCAACAATGATCTATTCCAGAAAAATGATAATAATATTACATTAAAGATACCCAAAAAACTATTGATTTTTGTTGAAAATATGTTTGTAAGATTCTGACTGAGGTAGTAGTAAGGTTAACTCAACTAGTGGCTTTTATACTGAACCAACACTGCCACCAACCCTTCTTTTTTACATTCATTTTTAACAGGAAATAGCTATTTTGAATATTTATCTATAACAAGACAGTTAAAAGAATCAGTATGTGCCTTATGTATGAATAAAGTTCACTAGTACTGTAACAAATTAGCATACTTTTCATCACCCCTCAACCATCTAGATTTTTAGATATTTAACTCTGTAGCAGACACGTAAATAAGTAAACCAAGTCAGCTGCTCATTTGCAGCCCAAGTTACACATTTGATCTCCAATGCTAGTCTAACTGTGACAGGCTGTCACAAACAAGTCAGCCCATTTCCAAGCCTAACTCAAAGTAAATGTAAACTACATTACTTATTTAGCTTATGTGTGATAATTAGGCTCATGCCTTCTACCTTAAAATTTAGGGAGGTATCAAAATACAAAATTATGCAGTGAGACCTTAGGCATGAGTTGTATACAGCATTAAATGGTTGATGATGATCCTTTCAATGGGTTTCTGTGGTTCATTGTCAGGTATACATTTTACACAGGTTTATATAGACTCTCTATGGATTTCTGCTGTTCACTGTTAGGCATATGTTTGTACACAGCTTTAAATGGTTGATGATGTGCCTGTCTTTGGTTATATTTCTGTTTTTCACTTTTCAGTACTTGTTGTACACAGGTTTATTTGCTTTTCTATACACCTTACTATGTGTTTCTACTGTTCACTGTTTAGTATGCATTGTATACAAGCCTATATATTAATGATGTACCTTTCTCTATTCCAGCAATGAAGCCAGAAGAATATATCAGGAAACACTGTAAAATTACATCTAGACGCAAGACCTTGTACAAGCAAATTTTCCTCAAACACAAAGACAAATTGGGGGTTATTTTATTAAAGGTAAAAAGAAATTCTACTAAAAATATTCTTATCATGTATCATATGCAAGAAAACAGTGTCAATTGTGCTTGTCTTGTCTTTCAACTTTTATACAGAAGCAGTGGGATCAAAGAATTCAGATTTGTGTCATTTTAATTTTATCACAGAAAATAACATTTTTGGTAAATTATGAGAAAAGTATCTTCATAAACTCTGGTTGCTATGCAGCATTGGTTCCCAACCTTTTTGGACCATGATCCTAATAAATACTTTTTGTGAGCCTCATGACCCTGTTTTCACATTTGTTAAAGTTTTGACACAATTAAAAAAGTCCTTCTGACCCTCTGATTTGGGACACATCCTGGGGGTCAGAAACCAATGCTATAACAGAATAAAAACCTTTTTTTTTTATAAATGCTATGTTTAACCCTAAACTGATTACTATAATATTGCAGGAGGAAACTGTTGCTAAATGCATTTAAACAAGCTATTCAAACTTCTGAAATGAATATTTAGGATTATCTCTGGTGAAAATTATACAGATGTCATTCAAGCAGTATACCAAAGAAGAATAGTTTCAGTTAAAGAAAAGATATTTATGTCAAAATCTATACTTAGGTACAAAATTTAAACTGAGATTGCCTTCCTTATCAGCAGAATATTGTCTATATAAAGTAACAAAATGTTCTACATCTTTAAAATTGGTATCGACTAAATGCAAAACTAAAATAAAAACAAGAAAGAATCATTTAAAAAATGTTTTGCAAATTCTGGCTCACTTATTGAAATCATTGAAAAAACAATGATCATGAAATATTTTTCGTTAAAAATACAAAAATGGCTAAATGATGCATCAGTATGGTTCATAATTTATGCTTTCTTTCTTTCTTGTAAAATTTTCTTGTAAATATTTGTACAGAGCAGAGGTTGAGTGTTTGTGAACATGTCTGGTTGCCCATCTGAAAAAAAAGACATTATTATTATTATTATTATTATTATTATTATTATTATTATTATTATTATCAAACTTTCATGTAAGATTTTAGCTAGAATTAGGAAAAATCATGTTCTCTTCATGTCATATATACAGTGTACAAGAGTTCTTTGGTGTGGTACTATAGTGATTGACATGCATGTGGACATTGTTGCCAAGTCTGATTTTTAAAAAAGTTTCATTACCTGTTCATAAATCATATAAATTTTGCTTGGAAAATTTGTCTGAATAATGGAAAAACTATACAGAGCATGTTAACAACCCATGAAATTAAATTTTATGTTCTTGTAAAATCTGCAAAATTGAACATGAATTTTTAAATCTGCATATAATTAGCAGGAAATATTAAATCTGCATATAATTAGCATGAATTATTAAATCTGCATATAATTAGCATGAATTATTAAATCCACATATAATTAGCATGAATTTCTAAATCTGCATATAATTAGCATGAATTATTAAATCTGCATATAATTAGTATAAATTATTAAATCTGCATATATTTAGCAATAATTATTAAATCTGCATATAATTTCCATAAATTTAATCCACATATAATAAGTATGAATTTTAAATCTGCATATAATTAGCATAAAATATTAAATCTGCATATAATTGGCATGAATTATTAAATCTGCTTATAGTTAGCATGAATTATTAAATCTGCATATAATTTCCTTGAATTATTAAATCTGCTTATAGTTAGCATGAATTATTAAATCTGCATATAATTAACATGAATTATTGAATTATTAAATCTGCATATAATTAGCATGAATTATTAAATCTGCATATAATTAGCATGAAGTATTGTAAGATTGTTTTAAATATAATATCCTTTCTTGGTTTACTTATACTTTGAATCCAAAAATAGATCTTTATATGCCATCACTTAATGTATTTGCAAATGAGGGTCTATACTAATTATTACCAATAAATTGCATAGTCCCTGATCTGATGGTGCATTATACAATGGCAGATATGGGTCTGTGCATTTTTTGCACTTGGACTTGTGATCTAAACAAGTATATACAGTAATGCTAGAATAATATATTTTGCCATTTCAGGATGTTGAGAAATCACTTAAGGATGTATTGGTGAACACGATATCTTCAGAACAAGTGGCTGAAATATGTGATGTACTGCAATTAAACAATGATACAAAGATAGATCAGACACTATTCTCAGGAATTGCAGCATTTGCAGAAAGAGTTCTTTACCCCAAGTTTGTGTAAGTTAGAAATATTTTCTCAATTCTTTTATGCAATAATTTATGATGTTAACAATATTAAAACACTTGAAGTATTAAGAAACAAATCTAACTACTAAAATTATCAAATTTCATAAATTTCAGAAAAAATAGTACAATCATGATATTATATTTAATTCATATTGGAAAATATGCTAATATGTTTCTTTTTTATAAGAATGACAACGACTTTTAATGTTGTTACATTTGGAAACCTAAGATGAAAGAATGATCCATTTTCTGATGTAATGACATTTGATTTTATATGTTAAATTTAAAATTTAAACTATAAAATTGACTTATAAAACAACCCGTGAGTGATGCAGTCCTTACCTTCTTCAGTAACAACACTTGTATCAATAATGTTACATTTCATTTATGTTAATTGATAAATTAACATATTTTCCAAGAGACATAATTTTAATAATATTCTGGAGGGAATTATCAATTTTTTTCCACACATAACTTTTTAAGTAGAAATTGATGACATATTAACTAAAGACATTCATCTCTGGTGTTGTTATTTGCTTGGTGCATGTCAACCTGTCACACAAGATAACTACCTTCAAATCCCACAATAAGCAGTATTTTTTAACTAAATTTTTCAAGATTTTTTTTTCTTACATTGAATAAGGAAAGAGAATTTGTTTCTATTGATTTTTTCTGTGTCAATTTCCCCAAAACACAGCATAACATAAATGGTAAACCAATGATCATATTATTAAGAAATCTGCCACTTCAGTCTCATATCCATTTAAATTTATAACTTTTATAATACATGTATGAATTGAAATTCATCTTAAAAGTTTTAATATTCTTTTATAGCACGGAAGAAACGGCAGACATGCAGGAATATCAGCGAGAAAAGATAGAATGTGCAGATTTTAGTGCTTTGGACTGGAAATTCCATGGAGTCAAAGTCAATGATGCTATGCACAGACTGTTGAAAATGTTGGCCTGATACTGATCATGTCTCAGTCATGTGACACACATGTGACTTTCTTTCTACACTGATCTGTTACAAGTAGGGGATTTTAGTGTTCAGTTGGAGCATTTAAGAAATTGATAATTGTTTTGTGAAATTTACAAATAGTAGGGTGGTAAATTTTTGATGAAACATAGGACAGTCTAGTTATGATGAAGATGGAAGAATATTAAAGGCCAAATCGATGTGATCAGGACCATGCAGTTATACATTATTTTGATGTGTTGATTGAACAAAACTAATTTGAAACCAAAGTATTTTCAACATGGATACACACTGCATGCTTGCTATTATATTTTGTTGCTCTATGTCATGACTATTTATTGGTTCTATTGTCCAGACACATTGACCCATTTTGACAGAAATTGGGTCAACAGTTTTGCTTCTTTCTTACCATTTTTTTTGTTTTTGAGAGATATGCACTTGAATCCATTTCTGTTACACTCATTATCATTTCATTTTTTTTTAAAATTAACTATCACTTCACTAGCTTAAACACAGCTCTAATACACCATATAAATATTAAAAAAATGGATCTGACTATAAACAGATTAGCTCTTTGTTTAGCATGCCATTGTCATCCAGTTTAGGCACAGACTGTTAAGACTTTAAAAAATTGTGATTCCATGAAAAGTGGTTAGAAAAGCTCCCAAAAATAAAAACATTCATCATTTTGTTTGTGGTAAAATAATAAATAAAAGTTTTTGCAGACTAATCATGTTATCATTGTTTTCCTTTAAATAACACCTGTACAACTGTAAACTGCCTTACAGATATGCCTTTGACCAATTCTTTGACTGAATAGAGAACCTTGTCTCATAACAGGATGGCAATTAAACAGAAAAATAGAATGAGATTAAAATAATGACAAAGTAAAACCACTTTAAGAACATTAAATTTAACAGCAAGGAGAAAATGTTATTTGCACAATTTACAGAGCCAAGAGTCCTTGCTTTGCTTTTGGGAATTTCACTTTTTTGTCCTGTCCTATCAGTTGGCAAACTAGTTTTTTTGACACTAGACTCATTTTTTGGTATAATAAGACAAAGGACATTCCAAAATCATATAGAGAACTAACTTTAAATTTAAACCTTATATTTAGGTAGTATTTAAAAGGAAGTTAATCTATTTTAAAATCTCAAATCTTGCATGCACAAGAGTTATTGTTTGTGCTGAAATAGGATAGAATTTTATTTAATGCAAGAACTCATTACTTTTTAAGTGCTGAGTGACTACATTTATTGCATTTTGTTGCATTAATAAATTAATTTTTGTTTGAGATAATATACAGAATCTGTGATCAATCAGATTAGAAATTAAATTACAAATGGAATCTGTTGGGTTATGAAAACAATATGAATTGCAGTCAGTATTAAAAAGCTGGAATATATTTTATGTGGACGTTGTAAAACAGTCTTATAAAGAATACAAATTTAATAAATTTACCAATCCTTTATAACCAGGATTTAGATTTGCTAAAATTATATCATGTCACACATAAAAAGGAACTACTTTAACTACAGGGTTTTTGTGTTACTTCATTTAACTTGATAGTGACATAAGTGTACATTTACATATTTGTAAATATGTCACCCCTGTCATTTCATTTCATTCTGATTTTAAAAATTGTAAATGTTCACTTTATTTTTGGTTAAAAAAACTCACAAATTATATAAATATTAATAGTTAACAACCTCCATCATGTACAGCAAATTCACTGGAAAGTCAATGTAGACTGTTTACAAGATCTCCGAAATGATGTATATTAGTGAAAATGTGTAAAGATGAATGGTTTCCCCTGATGATGCTTTGACTTTTGTACTCGTGCATCCTACTGGTGTGCTTTGATAATATTTGTAAACAATGGTAATTTATTTCAAGAGTTTTGTCAATATTTGTACAATTGTTTGTAATTATAAGAATCGAACTTCCTGTTTTACGATTTAATGAAATCTTGAAGGTCAACAATCAATTACACACAGCTTAAATGACAATAAATAATTTTCAAACTTCATGACTTGATGAATCTTGTAAAATCTGAAGTTCAGTTTTTAAATAATGTGACTGAAGTCAGTGAAATAGACTTCATTAGATTTAGGGTTGTAAAGGGAGATAACTTTTAAAATGGAGATGCAATGCTTTGTCCACAACTTAAAATGTAATCATGGGGCATAATGGCATGTAAATATAATACTAGCCAATCAAATTTCAAAATTTGAAAGAAAACTTCAGGAAGGTAAATTTTTAAAAAGAAACATAATCATGTACTACTAAAAGATAAAGATGTTTAAATTCTTTGAAATGTATATAAAATAAAAAAAATATGTTGTATGAGAAACACTTCATGTCTACTACTTCTGGTTGCATCACAATTGTAAAATTTCTCACAGTTATACTTATGGTCCTTGTATTTGCAAAACTTATCTGTATGGTTTTCAAGTCCATTTAGTGTATGAATACTAATGATGCTCTGTGACTGGAATTCCATATGTTAATAATGTACATTTTATACAAGAATATTTTCTGATGTTAACCAAGAATTCCCTATAGTAGAAGTATCGAATATCAGAAAGTCTCTTGTTACATGAGTGTCACAGAGTCCATCCATATGTACCCTTTCCAAGCCCTCATATGTTTGCTTAAAAGTCAAGGGCAACCACAAGCAACAAAGTCTCTGATCTGAAGGGTCTATGTTGTTTATTCTACTGATTACTCCAAACAAAATAAATTTGTTTCAGATCTGCCAGTGCATTATACAGTTCTGGATCAGTGCATTATAAAATTCTGGATAAATGCATTATGCAATTTTGGGTCAGTGCATTATTATGCAGAACTGAGTAAGTGCATTATACAGATTTGGTCAGTGCATTATACAGATTTGGTAAGTGCATTATAATGCAGATTTGGTCAGTGCATTATGCAGATTTGGTCAGTGCATTATACAGATTTGGTCAGTGCATTATACAGATTTGGTCAGTGCATTATTGTGCAGATTTGGTCAGTGCATTATTATGCAGATTTGGTCAGTGCATTATTATGCAGATTTGGTCAGTGCATTATACAGATTTGGTCAGTGCATTATACAGATTTGGTCAGTGCATTATTATGCAGATTTGGTCAGTGCATTATTATGCAGATTTGGTCAGTGCATTATTATGCAGATTTGGTCAGTGCATTATTATGCAGATTTGATCAGTGCATTATGCAGATTTGGTCAGTGCATTATGCAGATCTGAGTCTGTGCAGTTTGCAGATGGCCTTGATTTATAAGTAAGTATATACTGAATCTATCTCATCAACCTGCAGTTATTTCTGTTGAAATGTCATGACTCTCATCTCTGTCATTCAGCTACATGGCCATGTGCAAATGATGAATTCAGAGTCAATACAGCCTTAAAAGGAATATTAGATCTCAAATGTGGAAGATCATGCAATTTAATTCTGTAATAGGGTTGTTTCTTTATCATGTCTGGTAAAATGACCATATATAGTCAGTTATAAGTCAAGTCCAACAGTGAACAACTCTTGATCAGCTGTCACATAATGCACCAGCAAATTTGGATCTATTTTGCTTAAGCTACTGATTTTCCTAAACAGACAGCTATGCTATGGCAGTTCTGGTTCTGTTAAGTTTGCAGTTGGACTGAACTTATAAGTGAACATATATGGTACATGAATTTTCATTTGAGAATTTCCATAGGTTATTAATAAAAACTGATAAATAAACTTCTTGACTCTATTTTTTTCTTACATGTTTGTATTCAAGTATATCTTTATATAGAATTCTGAGATGCTTCCAATGCATGAATTTATTCAAAGGAATATATATACTCGGTCATTAAAAAAATCAAACATTGTGATCTTTACTTGTGTAATGTATGTACAAGACTGAGATTATATTGCTTCCAAACATATTGAGAATAAATTAGTCAATATTATTTAAGAATCTTTAAACAACCATATTTATTTGTAATTATAGTACATGCTGAGAGAGAGAGAGAGAGAGAGAGAGAGAGAGAGAGAGAGAGAGAGAGAGAGAGAGAGAGAGAGAGAGAGAGAGAGAGAGAGAGAGAAAGAAAGAGAGAGAAATTATGTTCAGCTAGATACAAAAATGTAGTAGTACTTTTGTTTTGCAATAGTTAATAAATTGTTGTAACAAGAAATAAGACATTAAAATAAATGAGGTTTTTAAAGGAATGAAATGAGGTAGTCATTTATTATGTGATTTGTTTTCTATTCATAATAGTTTGATTTTAAAACTTTTTTTCTTGAAATAATTTTAGTTTTAGCAGACTTTAGTTAGTTTATAACATGTAATATCTTTGACACAAGATTTGAAACATGATTGTTAAGTTTATGCAAATCAATATAGAACAATTAAAATAATTTTATAAGAAATGAGTGACTTATAGATATAACTTTGTTCTGAACATTTAATTGCTGATGTTATTTAAGTAATTTGCTTGGAATATCTTTCCTTTCTTTAAAACATATAGAATATACAAACCTTTACATTTACATTGTTTTGCTGTATATACTTCTTTTGACCTTTATTTTACCATGAGACTAGTATTTTCAACTTTAATTTTCTTTTTACCATGTTTTGTATATTGTTCTTATTTGTTTTGGATGCACTTTGAATATTTTTATGATAATTTATAATGAAGAGAGAGAGAGAGAGAGAGAGAGAGAGAGAGAGAGAGAGAGAGAGAGAGAGAAATTATGTTCACAGAGAGAGAGAGAGAGAGAGAGAGAGAGAGAGAGAGAGAGAGAGAGAGAGAGAGAGAGAGAGAGAGAGAGAGAGAGAGAATTATGTTCAGCTAGATACAAAAATTGAATAAATTATTTTATATGAATTTTGAGCCACTTATAATTTCTGAGAAAGAATCTGTTTATTAATCATAATGGAACTTGGATGCAAGTGTCACTGTAACTCAATTGGTAGAGCATTGGACTTGCAATCCAAAGGTTCTAGGTTTGATATCCACCCAAATCAGTCACCTCATTGTGTGTCCTGTGAAAGGCACATAGCATGCTTTTCTTTCTTACAATTTACCTGATGTGTTAAAAGTGCCATCCAAACTAACCACAAAAAACAAGAACATGGATAAAACTGTTTGTCCATGTTATCTTTCTTTCTTTCCAAGCTGTTCCTTGACAATGACATTGAGTAGGAAATTAATAAACTCAGATAAGTAGAAATAATCAATGTGACAATATTGAACAAATAAGTGTTTATTACAAAATTTTTGTTAAATATCTGTACACAATATTTTAGGACTAGGTATTGTTATAAGGTTTTGATAACATTAAAAATAGCAATAATTATGATGCCAATATTTGCCTTTCAACTCATTTTAGTATTGTCCGATACATCTTTCTACAGATATTGTAGTCATGTAGAAGTTAAAGTTGTCTCCCCTTGAACAACAGGTGGCATCAACTTCAGTATGGTAGGCAGATTATTACATTTTAAGTTGCTGCATTGGGTTATTAACATTTTGCTCTCAATGTTAATCCTAATTTAAGTACAAACTATGCAAATTGTGAAAATAACCAAGAATTTTGATACACAGAGTACATTACCTCTGCATGATCAGTCATCAGGATTGACTGATAAACATGTCTTACAGATAATGAAAAAGGTTGTAATAGGCCATGCCTTAAGTTGTGTACAGGAATACCAAGAATCTAAGTTGTAAAGAAAGACTAAAATAAATTTGTGAGACTGTAATGTTTAAGAAACTTAAAAAGATCAAAATATGCATATTTTGTCATTTGTGTCCAAAGAGAAAGAAATTGTTTCTGAAAAATGAGCAGTAACCGATTGCAAAACTGTGCATTGCCCAAGTTTATTTGCACATCCATCAAAAGTCTGATAGTTCCAAAAAACACTTCTTTCTTAACATACCTATCTGATGATAATCCTGTTTGATGGGATGTCTGGCTCAAACTTTTACAAAAGTTTGACCAGTGTTTATTAAAAATACCTTTGTTGATATAGCTAACCCTTAATTGTCTGACAATTGTATTAGGCTGCCCTAATGGTCTTTTCAAGCAAGAATTAATGTCAGACCAATGTTATAGACTGGCCTAATGGTCTTTTCAAGCAAGAACTAATGTCAGACCAATGTTATAGACTGGCCTAATGGTCTTTTCAAGCAAGAACTAATGTTGGACCAATGTTATAGACTGGCCTAATGGTCTTTTCAAGCAAGAACTAATGTCGGACCAATGTTATAGACTGGCCTAATGGTCTTTTCAAGCAAGAACTAATGTTAGACCAATGTTATAGACTGGCCTAATGGTCTTTTCAAGCAAGAACTAATGTCAGACCAATGTTATAGACTGGCCTAATGGTCTTTTCAAGCAAGAACTAATGTTGGACCAATGTTATAGATTGGCCTAATGGTCTTTTCAAGCAAGAACTAATGTCGGACCAATGTTATAGACTGGCCTAATGGTCTTTTCAAGCAAGAACTAATGTTGGACCAATGTTATAGACTGGCCTAATGGTCTTTTCAAGCAAGAACTAATGTTGGACCAATGTTATAGACTGGCCTAATGGTCTTTTCAAGCAAGAACTAATGTCAGACCAATGTTATAGACTGGCCTAATGGTCTTTTCAAGCAAGAACTAATGTCAGACCAATGTTATAGACTGGCCTAATGGTCTTAGCATGTGAAAAACATTGAATGTGTAGGCATGATTATTCAATTTGTTTTTTCCTGTATAATATGGATACAAAAAAATGTATTACTTATTCTCCGTGATATACAAGGGATTAAATTGGATTGTCCAACTACATTGTTAATACTGCTCTAGTATACAAGACTATAATGTCTATTTTACAGTCTTGGCATATGAATAATAACATATAGTACATGTAATATGTTTTATGATGAGATTATTTATATATTTTATATATTTTATATATATACATTTATATATTTTAGTTTCCAGTTAAAGTTGGTATAACAAAAAAAACACTATATGCACTATATATATATATATATATATATGGGTGTATGTAAAGGTCTTTCTGAGGGTTCCATGACTCCATGACTGGCCTGTCATCTGCATCTCTTTGCTCCTTAATTAATAATTGTTATATAAAAATGTCAATAGTCGTCTAAATAAAAGATATGAAATAGTGTAAAAAATATTAAATTAATGAAAATTAAAATAGAGATAAATTAGTTTTAAAAATTCAATTAATTAAAAATAAAATGGAGTTAAATTAGTTTTAAAAAAGTATTAAATTAATGGAAAAAATTAGAGAAAGAATATCACACTATATTAAGTTAGTTTGCCAACATTATGTATTTGCTCATGATAATAAGAGTACTTTTTTTATTCAAAATTTGCAAACGAAAATTCATTATTAACATTTCTTTCATACAAGGTGAAACCTGCTATAATGCACTGCAGTATAACATGAATTTGGATATAACACAGTTTTAGTTGTAGCTTCCTTTTTTTGTATCTTGTCTTTTATCTGACATTATACAAAATATCAGTGTAGCCAACAAGTACCGGTAGATAAAATTAAATAAAGCTTTTAAAAAATTAAACCTTTCAGTTGTAAGTAGTATTTTGTTTACAAAGCAATATTTAATTATTACTCGGTACAGCTGTTGGCAGTTATGGACATTAACTATCGCAATATAGCAGGGTTTCCCTTATTCTGCAAAATTTTTATCAACAACCCTTTTTTTCAATTTTGGAACTAACATGAGCCATTTAAACAATGTTTCTGAGCAACTAACTTGCCAAGATAAACCATAATCCAAAAGTTTCTTCATTAAGTCAAGTTCATATTCCATTTATAAGCAAAGCATTATTAAAGAGAGTGTTTGTCTGGCTGTGTCTAAGTTTGTTGACATATTTCAAGGTAAACAATACTATGTAAACTGTAACCATGGTGATATTTATCACAATGCAACAAAAAGCTACAAAATATCACAGTATAATAAGCAATCACAAGTTGGATTAAAATATTTTAATGATGGGTGGAAACAAAAGAATCCATTTTGTTGTAAAGTGTAAAGAAAAGTAAGAGACATCAATCATAATAAAGCAGTAGATTTCTTTAAAACATCACAGATGCTGTGCATATAAATTAATCAAAAATAGTGTGTGTGTGTGTGTGTGTGTGTGTGTGTGTGTGTGTGTGCACATACATGTGCACTATATTGTGAGAAAACATCTCTTTGGGCATAAAAATGACATTCTGAGATTTGCCTATTTTTAAAAAAAAATATTTTCCCAAATATACCTGTAATACAATTTTTTCACACAAATATCATGAATGGTTTGAATGCATACTAAAGTTACAGTAATTACAGTATTATCTTAGAGATTTGTTGCATGAATGTCAGTTGCTATGATGACATATGGACTTAAAAAATATTTTCTCACATTGTAGTTCATATATACAGAGAATCAAATGATAATGATCCCAAATCAATAAACTTATACAATATCAATATGGATCCAGATTACATAAGCTCCCATGACATCAAATCTGGATTCATATTCCATATGCTACAACATCATATCTGTATCCAGATTCCATACTCTCCTACATCATCAAATCTGAATCAAGATTACATAAATTCCTAAAACATAAAATATGGATCTGGATTACACAAGCACCTAAAATATAACATCTGGATCCAGATTCCACATGGCACTACAACATAAAATTTGGATCCAGATAACATAAGCTCCTACAACAATAAAATCAGAATGGACATCACTTTCAAATTTACTTGTGTATAAATTGCATGCAAATGCAAACAGCACAGACAAGTTTGCACATACCCCAGGAATATGTAATAGTTATATCCCTTTTCAATAGGTCAGAAGTCATCAGGAAAATAAACTAGCCTTGTTAAGTAGTGATTTCTGGGAATACATGATAATATGAGCATAAATTAATATATGTCTTGTAAATGTTTCTGTTCACTGTAAAATGGGACCAAATTCTTCCACTTTTATTTTCTTCTTCTAATTTGTCTGACATACATGAATAATCACCCTATTTAAAGTAATGCAAGGTTTCCCTCAATGACCTCTGACCTATTCCAAAGGGATGTAATTCTTACGCTATCTCAAGGGAATGTGTAGACTGAGGTATAGACCCAGATCTGCCATTATCTGCCTGAAATCTTTATTACAAGAAATGGACCATGATCGGATGGTATACTATACAACAGTAGACTGGAGCCTAACCTGTCTGCATTTAGATACGCATGAAAATATTTCATGCAAATGAAATATCACAGAACTAGGATATATGGTACCAACTTCAAACATATGGAAAGAAAATATAAGTGATAGGAATAAAGAGGTTGCTGTAGATATACACTAAAAAATCTATGGCTTAAATCAGATCTTACTTCCAGCAATGAAACAATACAAATTCATGAGAATACATGTAACAAGTTACATTTAGTTAGTTATAAAGACTGAATGCTACAAAATACAATATTAATATGTTTTACATATATGTTTATACCTTCTGATATATATTGTCATGCAGAATTTGTCAATTATTTTCAAATAATTTCTTCAAGGTTAGTGTGACTGTTTGATTCCATAGAAATGGCTATGGAATGATCACACAAAATGTAAGAAAAAAAACAACAACTTATAGTTATATTAACTATTACAGTGTAACCTGTCTTGAAAAACCAACCCTTTTATAAAAGCATAATGGTCTCTCATGACATGTGGTCTCCCACAACAGCTCATAACTCTATATAATCTATAAATGGAGAACCTGGTCTCCTAAACAGGATTTACTGTACACTTTTAAGCAATTTTTGTATGTACCAAATTGAAAAACTTTGCAATTTCTAGAAGAAAAAAATTCTACATCAAGCATTTTCTGAACAAGAAGAAATTTTTTTAATGTATAAAAGAATTAAAAATGTCAAATTTTTATCTGCAATCTACAAAACAATATTGCTTACCATTTTTAAAAAATTCATTTACCCTCTACATAATAATATATAACAAATCTACAAGAAATATCTACTGGCTGGAATAGTATTCATAACATATATTATTCTATGATCTGTTCTAAATGTAAATGCTGAGAGCTGTCGAATAGATGTAGATGCCTAGGTTATCCCAAGTTTCCATGGTCAAGATAGAACTATATATAGGTGGGAGGTTTGGGAGGAAGAGAGTTGTTGAGCTGGGTGTAGGACTTTTCTAAGTGAATCAGCTCCTGTAAAGAACAAATGAAAAATCTTTTATTTACTGGTTTCCAATAGCTGATAAGAATACAAGAAATGTTGCATAATTTTGTTTATACTACATGTATATCTATTTTGTAGGCTCCAATCATGTTAAGTAACAAGTAATCTAATCTAAAGTTATGGTAAACAAAAATCAGTAAACATTTGAGAATTTAAAAATAATTTAAAAAAAATTTATCTTGAAAAAGGAATAATTAGATTTCTGTTTGCAATCCACATATAGCTTGAAAAGAAAAAATACAGCATTTTAAGATGATATATGTGTACAATAATCTATGATTTTCAATGGGGACAGTTAGAAAATGAATATCAAAAGGTCATGGAATCTAGAGTGGCAATTGATTGGTAAATTAAAGCTACATTCTAAAAACTACCTTTAAGTTAGCAAGATTTATTTTATGTCAATTTAAATTAAAATTGGATTTCAAGTCGGTAAATCATGTAATACTGAAAGTGGAGACATTGTTTATCAACAAATACATAATTACTCGTATATCAATTTAACATTTGCAATTCTGTTGTCTTTTGACCATAGTGATCTTTCAAAAATGAATCTGTTTGTTACAGACCAATCAAAATGCTTCTCAGGATTTTGTAACCTTTTTACTGGCACTATTGTAGCCCCAAAATAGTATTCTCATGTTTTATTCAAAATTGTGCACTTTTCATGCCTGAATCACTTTATTATAGTTTGATAGAGAAGACATTCATTCACATCTGCTTGGTTTATTGGCTTCTATCCATACAAGTGAGTTGAAAAATGACATAAAAATCAACATACACTGGCACCTAATGGTATTTGTTTCTCACCTTGTCTTTATATTGGCAGTACAAGGGAATTTTTAAGATTGGGTTGTAGACATGGTACTTGGTGTGAATGCCTTCTAATAGTGAGTACAGGAGGATTAAATATAATAGATTAATGCTGTAGGTTTACTTTAACCATATGACAATTTACAAGGAAATGTAGAGAAAATATCTCCAACAATTAAATTAAAAAAAGATGACAACACCATCTCCAGACAATACTAGACCAATATACCTCTACTGCAAGCAGTGAAAAGTTTATTCTTATTTTAAAAAACTTGGAGCTCCATCAGTTATCAGCAAAATCCTCTTGCATTGTTAATAACCTTGGGTAAGTAATCACTTTGGGTATATTTAAATGGTTAGTCAAATTAATAAAGAGTTAGTGCCCTTTCCAAGCTTATAAAAAGATCACAGAACACTTCTTCAAAACTTTAAATTATTGAAAAATATATTTTTAAAAGAAATTAAGAATTCTATAATACTGTCTGACAAATCATTTTACATTGTGAATAAAGGGAAATGCCCTTACCAAACTTAGTACAAATTTGGATAGAATACATTTTGAAAACTAAATTACTGAAAAATGTATCTTAGAAAAACTTCGGAATTCCAACTCTCAGAGAAATCTTTCTGCAGTGTTAATAAACTTGATAAGCAATGAGTGATCATCTTTTCATGATTAAATATTCAGTCAAATTAATAAAGAAGAAAATGTCATTTCTGACACACCAAAAATATTCACAGAACACATATTCCATAGTTACTACAAAATGTATCAAAGTGTCAAAGAGCAAGTGATGTAAACAAAATGTATCAAAGTGTCAAAGAGCAAGTGATGTATACAAAATGTATCAAAGCGTCAAAGAGCAAGTGATGTATACAAAATGTATCAAAGTGTCAAAGAGCAAGTGATGTATACAAAATGTATCAAAATGTCAAAGAGCAAGTGATGTATACAAAATGTATCAAAGTGTCAAAGAGCAAGTGATGTATACAAAATGTATCAAAGTGTCAAAGAGCAAGTGATGCATACAAAATGTATCAAAGCGTCAAAGAGCATGTGATGCATACAAATTGTATCAAAGCGTCAAAGAGCAAGTGATGTATACAAAATGTATCAAAGTGTCAAAGAGCAAGTGATGTATACAAAATGTATCAAAGTGTCAAAGAGCAAGTGATGTATACAAAATGTATCAAAGTGTCAAAGAGCAAGTGATGTATACAAAATGTATCAAAGTGTCAAAGAGCAAGTGATGTTTACAAAATGTATCAAAGTTTCAAAGAGCAAGTGATGTATACAAATTGTATCAAAGTGTCAAAGAGCAAGTGATGTATACAAAATGTATCAAAGTGTCAAAAGGCAAGTGATGTATACAAATTGTATCAAAGTGTCAAAGAGCAAGTGATGTATACAAAATGTATCAAAGTGTCAAAGAGCAAGTGATGTATACAAAATGTATCAAAGTGTCAAAGAGCAAGTGATGTATACAAATTGTATCAAAGTGTCAAAGAGCAAGTGATGTATACAAAATGTATCAAAGTGTCAAAGGGCAAGTGATGTATACAAAAAGTATCAAAGTGTCAAAGAGCAAGTGATGTATACAAATTGTATCAAAGTGTCAAAGAGCAAGTGATGTGTATACAAAATGTATCAAAGTGTCAAAGAGCAAGTGATGTATACTAAATGTATCAAAGTGTCAAAGAGCAAGTGATGTATACAAAATGTATCAAAGTGTCAAAGAGCAAGTGATGTATACAAAATGTATCAAAGTGTCAAAGAGCAAGTGATGTATACAAAATGTATCAAAGTGTCAAAGAGCAAGTGATGTATACAAAATGTATCAAAGTGTCAAAGAGCAAGTGATGTATACAAAATGTATCAAAGTGTCAAAGAGCAAGTGATGTATACAAATTGTATCAAAGTGTCAAAGAGCAAGTGATGTATACAAATTGTCTCCAACATGTATTGCATCATGTATTGTTTTCTTTTTGCTATAGCAACAATTGTACTCACCTGGGCCTGGTTGGTCAATTCGTTTTGGAGTTTGGACATTTCCACCATTTTCTTGGACATGACATTGCGGCTTCTTTTTTGCTGTTCCTCCATGGTGATTGAGTTTTCCTGAGCCTCATTCAGTTTGTGGCTGAGAACACTCACCATCCTTTCTTGGTCTCTTGTAGGTGTCATCACCTATGAAAATGTAAAGAATAATGAACATAGAAAATCATAAATCTTTAGTGTAATTATATTTAATATTTCTAATATTACAGAACTCAAGTGAGCATAGCAAATAAATAAGTTCCACGATGCTTGACACAAAGGAGTTATTAAAATTGCAAGGTGAGTACTTTTAAACATAAATACCCTTACCGCAAGGAGCATTTATGAGTATCCAACATTATAAAGACAGAGATCAAGGTATTCAAAACAATGGGAGTTGAAAGCTGAGTAAGGATATACACCATCATAGCAAACATGGATAAGTTTGGACAGTATTTGAATATGTTACCCTCTATCTGTAAATCTTAATGGATAATTATGCCACCATGTGAAGAAAGGAAATAGAGAACATGTAACAAATACAAATCTCATTCAAGCATGAAAACTAGGGTATATTGACCAAGTTTTTGAAAAGACAAGTTATTCTTCTCATGTTGCATACATTTACTAATTTTCATAGGTGCAGGTGAATTAAGATCAAAGATAGTGAGAAAATAAGGAACAAAATTTTAACAACTCACAAGTCACTTAAAGGGGACAAAAACCCCGACCTGCATAATTTTATTGTAAATAGAATGATATTTAGTAGTTTGTTTATATAAGCTATCCCAACTATTTTTTAAAATTTGCATCTATTTTATTTGCACTTACATTTCATAAAAAATACTGTCCTGTATTGATATCAAACAGAAAAAACCTGCCATGAATTTGTTAGCTCCCTTCCACACAAACCGGATGTGACATTATTTGAGATGATTAAAGTATAAGGTTTGTATTAAGTTTGTGCAGCGAAGTGTTAAGTAGAAAATTGATGGTTCAATACACAGCTCTAAATTGTGTGAATAATAGCAGTTCTGGACAGAAAATTATTCTTTTCATATTTCCAAAGGACTCTAAAAGGAGATGTGTATGTGCAATCAAATTAAAGAGAGAAGGCTTTATAATAACTCAACACACCAGGTTGTGCCAGAGACATTTCAGGCTTGAATGTTTCTCAAAAGACCAGACAGCATCGCCATTGTCAGAATCTGATGAGTCCTGTTCATCTTTGTCACACGAATCTGTCATGTAATGTTGCATGTGTTACGTATATTTGATATAAGTCATTTATATTTATTTTTATTTTTGTTTGTTTGTTAGATTTAAATTTGGCATTTTAAGTTTTAAGATTCGTTCATTGAAGGGGGGGGGGAACCACTACTTTACAGAGTAAATACCAGGTGTTGACCTCATTTCTGACCTGGTTTCAGAGTTGTAAACAAGCTTTTAAAATGATTGGTTGTTTCCAAGGACATTTTGAAGCTTTGTATAAACATCTTTCTATTTTAGTTGGGTCATACGCTGGTTACGTGATTTCTTGAACATAAATTTGTTCTGATAGTTTCTAGAAGATCACATGACCCTTTCCTGTTTACGTAAAAATAGCTATATAAATTATGTTTTGGGAGCGAGATATTTAGTAGAAGCTTGGGCTTTTAGAATACTAAGTTGTGTGTGTTTTTTTTTAGTTATTTTTAACTATCATATACTGGAAATTGTGTCAATTTGTTTGGATCAAGAGGAATTATTTTGTTAGTTATCTGGAAAAGAATATGTGCTCATAGATTTTCATTAACAAGAACTGACTTCAACAAGAGACATCATCTTCCATACTGGATACTTCGCTGGAATTCAAACTTAGAATTATTTGGACATTTTATTACCAGGACTTTTGCAATATCTCTAGTGGATAATATTTTGAAATATTTTGGATTAATTTTGGAATTGATTCTTAAAACCGTAAGTTTCTTTTTCTTTTCTGAAAAAATATTTGTACTCAATAAATTGTTTATTAAGTTTTACAAGCTTGTTATTTTCACTCTTTCTATGTTACTGTTTATTCGTGCCTAAGCACGTAACACATGTTAATGGAATATTCTACTTCAAGAATGTCATCCACATCATTGTCATCAATTGACAGTCTCCATAATTCAAACATTCAAGCACAGCCAACTCAAAGAACACTTGACTGCATTATCAATGGTATATGGAGAACTCACCCTTAGAGAACTTGCCCTAACTTATCTGGAGAAGGAGAAGTCGCCCCAGAGTAATTGGAGAAGTCTCCCCAGAGTAATTAGAGAAGTCACCCCAAATGGCTGGAGAAGTCAAATCAAAACTTATCAGCCAGAAATCCTAATATTTTTTTTTGAAATAAATTGTTTGAAAGATAGAAATGTGTACTTTAAAAATATACTGTTAGCAACAAAGATGTTGCCACATGGTGGTTACTGCATTATTTGAATAAACGAATGATGTATCTTATTAACAGGTAATGCCTCTCCTGTACAAGGAAGCAAACTCAATACCTATGCAACTCCAGATGGTTTTGGAATGGAAACATAAATGAAGACAGACCAGAAAAACAAAAGAAAAATAAGAAAAAATATTTTACTTGTGAGTTGTGTTAAAAAAACGAAGAACTAAGTGTCTGTGCATTGTTAAATAAATTTTCTAGATTATATGCTCATTCATCTTGTTTTTGTAATGTCAATAATAGAAAAATAACTCACTTAAAGTCTGTGTGTTCATATGATCTTTTTACATTTCTTATAACAACACATACCCGAACACCACAATAAAAAATTTAAACAAATGTTGCTGTTAACTTTCTTGATTGATACAAATAGTATACAAACATTATTCATAAGGTGGTAATTATTCTCAAACCAGGCTGATTTAGAAAAATTGCTGACTGATTCAGCCCAGATATCTGGCTGATTCTCCAAACTTTCAAGCTGAGTCAGACCATGTGAAATATTATTCAGTTTTGTCCAGGATTTAAACATGACATTTCAATTTGTTGTTAACGATGATCTTGTCATTATGTCCCAAGTAGGTCAAGCAATTCAAATATGCACTTAAGGTAACAAAATCCCATTACTATGCCTGCTCATGTTATTTATAATAAAATAATGTGAACCTGATTATTTTGCATCAGCAATTTAGTCGTGAAATATTTTTTAAAACTTCTTGTTCAACTTTAAATTGGTTGTTTATTGAGAAATAATAAAATTATGAACACTAACAAATAAGAAGAAATAAACTAAATGATGTTGATCTCAGTAGCAACCACATTTCCTGAGTAGGCATCAATGATGCTTTTTATCGAGTTCAAATATCATTAGTCAATGGTTAGCAAATCTCAATGAAAAATCAAATTAAATTGTTCAGTTAGAGATATGATACTATGACCCTTTGGCTTATTGACGGTCAGTACCAATTCAGTCAATTTTGGGTTATAGAGGTCCATGCCATAAATTTGTCTCAGGATGAATTTGGTTATTAGGTTGGAGCCCTTTCATATATAAAACTGCAGATGTCACATCATGCTTACACCTGCTCTATATTTTCCCAATTAAAATGTATCTAATGAGTTGAAGAGCAAAGCAAAATGGACAGATACCACTTCTATTGCATTAAGTGCAGAAGTGGAGTTGATCAAATGGAAAAGTTGAAAATTGCAAATTTTATAGATTTAATAAGTTATTAAGTTGAAGAAAGACAACAATAAATAAAGCCTTAACATCCATGTGGCGACATCTCAGAATTAGTATCTCTGATCCTTCTCCCAGGGCGAGTTCTCTATGGGGTTAGTTCTCCATAATTCATTATCAACAATGCCGGTGTGTACATAGTGTCTCAAATGATGTCACATCCACTGTTTGTTAGGGCGAGGGAAGTGCATTGTTCTATTGAAGATGTATCGGGAGAGATGATTGGTTTTTCATATATTTCTTTGTAATGAGTAAGAATGAAAGGAATAAATGGTCAGAAAATAAACCATATACATGCAGCAAATTATATATAAAGTTTGCGCAAATTTAAGTTTTGCATGTTTGTCCCCTTTAAGTGTGCAAATTAGGTCACTGGGGTTTTGTATGTTATGAATAAAGAGCTGAAAATAACCAATTCACTCAAGTATAAAACATCGGTAGCAGTGCTCTACTAGGGTGTGGTACAACTAGGTATAAGATATTGAAGGAGTAACCTCTGAAAATACTCAAGTCACTCAAGTTAGACACCTCACCAAAATGGTATTATTCTAGATAGGTTAGGATATAAAAACTATATACAAAAATAAGTCAGTAAACTGTATAATGTAGTTACAGTAACCTTTCTAGATAGGTATGATTTTAATAAAAGCTTAAAACTTAACCAAAGTCAATGATACTGGCATCACAGTGACCTATTTTTGTGATGATGGTCTAATACTAATCACGATGCACCCTCTCATCAGCATTTGTATTTTCAGGTATGTATACATGATGCAAATAAATTATGTGACTGTGAGCTAAGTGCAAAAACTTAAGACAATATATTTTAAAATGTAGGTCAGTGACCTTTTTGTTGCTAGGGCTTGGTACTAATACAGATGCAAACAATCATCTAGTAGAATTCAGGCAAAACTACAGGTAAAGAAATAAGCTTAACCCTTTGAACCCTAATCTCCCCCATATTTCGGCACCCTAACCCGAGCCTTCCCGGCAAATTTTGACAATTTTATAGCGAATCTAGCGAATAACATAACACAGGCCGGTATACGGCCTGTCAGGTTATGACGGTAGATAGCAAGGCCGGTATACCGGCCTTTCGGGTATATACACCGTTACAACAGGCCGGTAAACCGGCCTGTCGGGTTCAAAGGGTTAATAGGCAAATTTTAAATCAGTGAAGTATGAAATATAGGTCACAGGTACCTACTTTTGTGATAAATTCATTGTACTAATGAAGATGCATCTTCTCACAAAAAAGGTGGGGGGTGCTTTCAGATTATTATATTATTAAAGGATTATCAAAGGAGAATTACAGTACATACAACTAAAACACTACTACTACAACTACTGTTAATACCACTGTTACTACCACTTCTACCACTTTTAAATTGTGTCCAAATATATTTCAGCAGTAATTCATTTTATTCTTACTATCAACAAAACTCAGAATGCTTTTGTTTAAGATATCTTCAACTTCTATTCCGACAAACATAATATGATACGGCTGATCTGATGAACAATTGGACAGTGGTTACATGATTTGGGTAATTTGGGCATGTACCTAAGTCTATTATCTAAATGACTACTATGGTATTATGTATTTTTATATTTTTATAACTCTTGGTACATGACTGTGATTATATTATGTATGGTTTGTTTTTCATGGCTGTAAATTGTAATGATCATTTGTAATCAAGATATTAGATAACATAATTTTTGAACATGTACAATTCTATTTGATGACATTTAGAGTGTAGATTGCACAGGATCTTGTAAATACATGTTTATGTAAGTGTTTATGATCATTATTACCATTATTAATAATAAATCCTGTTCACAAGTTTGGGGTAATGTTTCATTGTCAAGTGGGGTTAGGTGCTTTCTTTTAGAAGAACTAAGTTTTTTCCCATTGAATGGGGTTAGGTGTTTTATTTTAGAAGAACTAAGTTTTTTCCCATTGAATGGGTTCATTAATGATATGGATATTTGCAAAATGTCCCATAGCAAGTAGGCATAAAATGCATTTTCACCTCTTGTGTGTGTATATAAATTTTTTTGCTTTAATTTGTTTTGTTCTTGTTATAACATCAGTCCACAGATGTATTTAAGTTTGGGTTTAGTTATTATTTGAAAGGAAACATTTGTTTATATTACTCATTACAACTACAAAGTGCTCATTGGACTAAATTATAATCTGGGACTATGGTGAATTATTCAAAAGAATTTTGGACAATGTCATTTTGACACATCAAGACTGTTGGCAGACCAGTACATTCAAGGATCTGGAACTTTTCTGGAACATTTGATTCTTTAGGACTTGTAATAAAACATTCAAAATTATTTTGGATTTAATTCATAATAGTGTATGTTCCTACAAAATGTTTATTTTATAACTTTCATAATGAAATAAAATTGTTAAGTTTTATAAAACTTGTTGGATTTACTTCTTTTTGTTATTTAGTTTGTGGCCATAGAGTAATAGTAGAAATTGGAGGCTCATCTGGGATACAAATTTTCGAAATAATTCAGAAAAATTTAAATTGATTTTGAAATTTAAATTCACTTTTCTTCAGAATTTTCTTTGTTGTTAGTCTCTTGATTTCACATCAAATTTTCACAATGTCATCTAGGGTGGAGCATTTTGTTTCCAATCTGATCCAGGAAGAGTTGGAGTGTTTAAGGAATGACGAGTTGCTGGAGCTTGCAAGCCGCTATCTGCTTTTGAATGTAAAACCATCTTTGTTAAAACAGGAAATTAAATATATTTTGGTCTAGTATTTGGTGGAAAAGGAAGTTTTTTATGCATGTACTTTGGGATTAATTATTAAGTCTCTATCTAGCTCTGAAATGAAGTTAAATAATTGAAATTAAAAAACCAGATCAAATAGAATTCAGAAAACTTTAAAAAGAAATGATGGAAATCCAAAATCAGAAAGAGGAAAGAGAAATTTGAATTCAAATAAGGAAAGAAGAAAGATAAAGAGAAGAAATGCAAATAAAAATGCAAATGCTCAAAGAAGGATTTCAAATTTAAAAAGAAGGGAACAGTAGCAAATGCAAATGGACATTAAAAAAGAAGAAAGAGAGATGCGAAAAATAAAATTTTGAATGCAAAAGGATGAAATGCAGGTGAAAATGCAACTGAAATTAAAAGAATTAGAACTAGCAAACAGAAAGCACTCTACTCACAAAAGTTCAGGTTTTGATATAACCAAATATGTTATGTTAGAATAATAAAGAATAATATGTAAATCAATATTTTCCCCCATTTTGAGAAAATAGTAGAAACTTTTAAATGGCCAAGAGAGCACTGGACTTTGTTGCTACAGAGTGTACTTTATAATTATCGGCAAAGTTTATGAAGTGTATACTTCACTGTCAGCATAAGCAAGCAGTGAATTTGAAGTATATACTGGTACTTCACTGTAAGCAGAAGCAAGCATTGATTATAAAGTACTGTATACTTCATTGTCAGCATAAGCAAGCAATCATTATGATTTGTTCAATAGTTATCTTGAATGTTATGAGTTGGCACTTGAGGCATATTGACAGCGGTTTAGGAACTGCAAAAACAGAAGATAGCCAAACCCATGTCGAGTTTGCTAGGGGAAAAGACAACTTTTGACAGGTGGAGTGCATTTAAACAGATTGATAAAGATTATGACAAACTTAGAAAACTCATATTAGTCCAGGAGTTCAAGAACTGAGTCCACATTGATGTCAAAACTTATCTTGATGAACACGATGAAGACCCTTTGGAAAATGCTTATTGTCCAGCTGACAACTATTTTTTGATTCACAAAGTTTCATATGTCAGTACAGTGGGACCCCGATATATATAACTCGCCCCGTTATAACACGAATTCGGATATAACCCGGTTGTGGCATGGCTCCCGAAATTTCGGGTAATTTATTACAGGTATTTTTCTCAAAGACCCAAAAAAAAAAAAATTTAAAAAAATTTTAGTATGAAAAAAAAAATACGTCAAGAGTTTAATTATCATTCTCATATTTGTCTAAACAGTGCGAAAATGAACGTGTAGAAAATGTATTATCAAATTTCTTCTAGTTTTGTGCCAAAATAAACGTCGGAAATATGAACCAATTGCTGGGCCTACTGAGAACTTTGATCTTTGTTTATTGTTGAAAAATTACAGCTCATAAGTGTCAATATTATAATTACTGATTCCTGAGTAATGAAGCCATCGTGTCTACTTTGTGTTTGTCTTGAATGCATTCCGAATACAATCGTTGCTCTAATAATCTCTGATATATGTTCTCTTAATTTCATACACAACTAAGCAACAGCCAATGCGGCGGTTGATAAAAGATTCTCACCAGAATATATAAATCAATTAATTTAAGTACATTGTTTATCATCAAAGTGAACTGCCAAGCTAAACTTGTTCAATTCATGGGGTAACGGTTTTATACAGCATCAAAGAAACAAAGCCGCCAGCATGTGCGCATGGCTTAGCGGTGTTGTTTTATGCAATCTGTTGACTAGTAAATTCGAATTCTGCAGCTGAGAACTATAATTCAATGACTTTGCCAAGAGCAAACGTGACATTAGCAGAAAGAAGCTAAAAATCAGAGTTTTTCAAAAAATAATAACTATTGACAGATGAGAAATGTAATGGTATAAAATTTATATGACACTGAGGTCTCGGAAACGCTTAATTACGCGTATTTGAATGCAAATATTTGATCTGGAACACATAAATCACTCCATGCAGGAGTCCTCCGTATGCATGCAAATACATTTAGCTGGGAGACAAAGTTAGTGTTGATTACGTTATCATTTTAGCTGTGCTGATATTTACAGTGACATAATTCAGTGGTTAAAATACAGCCAGTTCTGCCTGCTGTATTTATTAGAGTACATCAAAAGAACATGACGCAATAGCTGGGCAGCAAGTTCAAAGGACTTTGACTAGCAGCTTGGGTGGGAAAATGTTCTGAAATTTACAATGACTGAATTCAGAGACAGAAAGATCCTGAGATGTACATGTAGTTATTATAAGAATACACTTTAGCTTCCATTATTTAATCTACAGACATGTACTATTTCATCATTCATTACATACACCCGTTACGTAATTTTTGTTATTTTCTTTTCATTGAATTCAGTCACATAATGATCTGTGACAAAATTATTGAATATTTTTACATCTGTGTGTGGATATTTTCGATGGAAATATTTGTATTATGGATTCAATGTATGTTACAAGATTCGCTGGTGAGTACACGGTATTGATACTCTTTTCATGCAATAGATTATACATGTATATATAAATTAGACACGTGTATGTACCAATGCATGGTTCTCTGAATAAAGTAATATATTATATCTGCAATTTCTGTTACCACAGCAAATGTTTTTCTCATATAATATATATTGATCAAAAATGGTAATTGTGCCATGCATTTTCGCACCGTCTTTATGTACCCCCTCCCCCCAAATTAAATACAAAAATGTGTTGGAATTGTACATGGTTGCTTATAACACGGTTCGGTTCATAACATGGTCAGATTCTATGGCTCCCAACTACCGTGTTATAGCGGGGTCCCACTGTATGTCTTTCTATCAGCAATTCTTATTATAGAAACAAATCAGTGTCATTCAAGTACTTACAAATCTTAGTCTGGCACAACTTATAAGAATCAATTTGTTTTAAAGACTATCAGAATTCCTTATCTTTTAATCATTTTTCAAGACTCTGTGTGTGTCTGATCAAGATATTTTCATCACTATTCACTGAGATGGGAAACTATTAAGCCACTGTCTGAATTTTCCATTTTAGTACGGGAATACAGTTTCAAAAGCATAAGACTAAAGCAGGTATGACCAGGTATTTCAAATCCTATTATTATTATTATTATTATTATTATTATTATTATTATTATTATTATTATTATTATTACCCTTCTATTAGCTGATGAGTACAAGCTGGGGTTTGAAAGATCCGGTACAGAACTGGAAAAGGCAGCAGACTTTGTGCGGCGGAGGGCGTTATTCTCATCCTGTAGCTGTTTGACCTTGGCCTGGAGATGCTGTAATGACTTGGTGTAATTTGTATCATCATTAGAGTTGACCTGCTTTCCCATCATCTTCGACTGATTCTGAAGTGAAAAACACCCCAAATAATTTGTGTACTTTAAAAATTTTAAAAGTAAGTCTGGACTAACTTTCTTCGTAATAATTTCCTTATTATAACAAATGAATTGAAAGAAAAAGTTTTTTTCTTGTAATGCTACCAAATTGATATCATCAAACTTGAAAATACTTTCTTAAAATATTATTAATGGTTCACATTTATTTATTCTTGGAAATGAAGATGTTCAAAAAATATTGTTTAAACATTTTTCAATTTAAAATGACATATAGAAAAAGCTGCCTGAAGAAATGTGGAGGTGTTACCTCACATCTACTAAACTCCTATAGAAATATGGAGGCATTCACTTCCATCTACTGGGCTCCTGAAGCAATGTCCTTCCCATTTGTTAAGCCCCTAAAGAAATAAATAGATGTTCTCTCCCATCTGCTGGGCTATGACTGGAATGTGGAGGTATTCCCTCCCATCTACTGAGCTCCTGAAGGAATGTGCAGGTGTTTGCTCAAATACTCTCTCGATTGATCGATCAACAAAAGTAATAAAGTAAGATTGGCAACCCAAAGAGAACAAACCAAATACATCCAAAAACCGAAACAGAGACTGCAAGGGATATGTGAGAAGGAAAAACACAAAGACAGAGATTCTTAGAACCTTGAGACTGTTTGCTAACATGGAAATATACTCTTTTATGTTTCTGACTTTGTCATAAATTCATAGTATCTTTTAAATAGTTCTCACATCACTGTCTTAAATAAGGGATTATCTTTTAACCTCTCCACTAAGGAAATTAACCTCAGTCAAGATTATAAAAGTTTAGAAACCCTTTTTTGACATATACAAATGAAATATTTCTTCCATGATTCATACAAACTGGATATTGAGATGAGCACTTCTGACAAATAGTAAGTGGGTGGCAACAATCAACACTAAATATATCCAGGTCTTCTGGAAACTTGTGAAGTGTCGTCATTAAATCACTATAATCTCACAACAGAGAAGAACAAGTCCTCTCTTAACAATGCAATAACAAAAAGACTTATTAAAATGGTTGATAAAGGCTCTGTTTACTACTGAGACAGCTAAGTCATAAGAAAAGAAATTATTTGACTAAATTATGGAAGGAATTTACCAATATGGAATGCCAGAGCTGTTTTAAGATTAGAATTTGTATTATTATATGATGTGTGAACCTGTACTTATGTCCTTATAGGATGTGCAAACTTCTTTATATGATGTACTTTCATCCTCATCAGCAATAACAAGATTTTCAAACTAGCTGCTTTTCGTCACATTGGCACCATACATTAAAAACACACACACACATGGATACATATACCTATTACATACTCTGCATCCGCTAATAATCAAAATCTCTGTTGTTTAAATAGGAGTCCGGGCATTTTATTTTATTAAACTGATATATAGCTAATCCTTTTTTATTCTTTTGTTAAAGGATCCTGTTTTGAAAATTGATTTCTTTTGAGTTCCATTTTTAAAAAAAAAAGTACAAGTCTCACTTGCAGCATGTATCACTACACCCTTGCAAAAACAATATTCACAACCCACCCCATCTGTGTCCAGGACAATTGACCTTTGTGACCATTCCATTCCTACTATATAAAAACCTGATAATAATCCATTAGACAGATAAAATATAATCATTTTGTAGCTTCCCCCACCAGCTCTTTAAATTTGTTATCTGCAGATTTGTATATGTACAGAGAAGTACTCTTTATAACCTTGGGCTGATAATATCCATTAACAGAAAAGAGTTATGATCACAGGAACAAATAACAAATTAAGCACTGTGAATTTGACCTCTGACCCTCTGACTCAGATCCTTACAAATATATTTTTCATGCGCCATGATGAATTTTCTGCAATTCCTAATTCATTTTCTTGTGAAAACCAAGATATGGCCAGGTTAAAGAACCTAAACCATTGACACACAACCCCCTTTAACAACTGTCCTTTGTGACCTTGAAGTCTGGCCCATTTTTAACAGTCTAGCTTTTAGAATGTTCCTTGCCTTCTGATAAAGCCTTTAGTAATATATGATGTTGATTTCCTGATGCAAACATGAGATACAATGTACTGACCTTTACAAAATTTATATATTAATAAAAAAATGTCACAAGATCAATTTGGATGTACACTGACTGCTATATCTCACCTTTAATTTTAAAATATTTGTCCCAGGTAATATGAGTTACTCTTAAATATGTCTGGTTCCAACAAAATAAAGTTTTCTAATAATAAACAAAATATCATACCATAGCAAGTTTGTTGATTTCTCTTTCCAGTCTCTCAATTTCTCTCTGCTGGTAATCAGTTTGTCGAACACTCTGTGGGCGATATTTATACTGGTAACCATGGTGACTGAAAATTGACAGGTATGTTGAGATTAGTAATTAACTGGTACTTGTAAATCATGAATAAAACAGCATATTTATCACTCAGATCTGTTGATCAAATTTTCTTTCTTAAATCCAGATATTTTTAATTCTTCATTTTAAATGATGAGGAAGTTTGAACATAGCAACAATATGGCAGTATCATTACTTAAGTAAAACAGTATGATAATTTAGTGAAATCTCCTCAGTTCTGTAATTAAAGCAAAGAAATAACTTTTTATTTTATAAAAGTTATCAAGTGGATGCAAAGTTCATGCCCTACGTGACATATGAAAGGATAGAAACACTATGTCATGCATAGAAGAAAAACGTTATAGAAAAATATGAAGTGGTTATATTAATAAACAATAAATGGCATGCAAGAATACGTTTTAAATTAAAGAAAAGGAAGAGTTATTCCCCTTATACTTACAGACTGGCAACATCATTGTCTGGCATGTACAAATTGCTGTGGTACTTGTTTGTTGGCATACTCTGCAAAATAATAGGTCACAGTTTTTCTATTTAGTTTCTGAAAATGATATACGTATTCAATTTAACTTTATTAAAAACAACATGTACTGAATTCATGCAAATGATAAAAGTCTATGTGGAATATATTAATTCTTTTCTGGGTTGGGAAAGAAAAGAAGTTTGGGATCATGGGGATTTTTTGGGGCATAGGGAACAGGAATTCCTTTATTTCTATACTGCATGGACAATGATGGTCTTAAGGAAGACTCCAGAACAATGGTATGTTATTTTCTCAACAACAGATTGTTGGTCACCATTCTGGCATCTCTTTAATAGCTGAACTGCAAGAGCTGTATATAGGCCAAGAATACAGTGTCAGCAAGACACATTTTAAATTTAAATTTCACTAATTCTGCTGATTGCATATACATGTATCATGAAAACAATTTTTCAAGGTATTCCTATTTATTGTACTAAAACCTGTCTTGAGAGACAACTGCTATGAGAGACCACCTGTTTTAAGAGACCAGAATATCCATGCAAAGACTTATTGATTAAATAGTGTTGCAACCTGTTATGAGAGACAACCTGTCTTGATAGACCATTACTTTTTGGCAGACGGGGAGGACTTTCAAGACAGGTTCTACTGTATCTTTGTCAACATTCAATAGCATATAGACAATGTTTACCCTTATGTCAAGATGGCTTTCTGTTTTGCAATTTTAGTTTGATAAAGTTGATGAAATCTGATTTTTTAAATTATTTTTTTGAGTTCAGCATTATTTGTATAAATCAGAAAGGGTTTCAAGCATGAATCCTCACTGTCAAATACAGTACATTCTGTTAGTAACAGCAGCCATATTTGATGCTGGGTTACCATTATTTGTACAAACGTTAAATAAACCTACATGTCAGAATGCTTTCTAAACAATGATCACAGTCTGTTGATTGATTTGAGCAGAAATTGTTTCAAAGAATTTCTCATTTTAGCAATGATGGCCACATCTCATTAGGAATTGGCATCTTGTGTAAGAAAAAAAGAAAGCTCTTAAAGCAGAAAGTGGTATTTGTGAAAAAGTTGTCAAAAGCTTTTTAAATTTTAGGAATAGTGGCTATATTAAATGGTAAATCAACACCATGTGTAAAAAACTTATTTTTTTTTAAATATTGATGGTCAGATCTGGTACCAAATTGGTACAAAATCTAAAGCCTTTAATACCAGGAACATTTTGCCAAATTTGGTCAAATTCTTTTCAGCATTTTGTTTGAGAAGTCATTTAAATGGCTTTTATGTTTTCAGTAATGGTGGACATATTTAAATGGTTGACTGGCATTATTTTGTACAAACCAGACAGCTGGAGGCTTTCATTCGAATTTCCATTACTTTCAAATCATTTCATGCCTGAAGAAGCATAGATTAAAAAGTGAAACAAGTTGCATAGAATTTTCAGCATTTGTGTTTTATTTAAAATCACAATTTAAATTTGGTAAAATTCTGTTTAACAGATGTTATAAGAAGTAATTTGAAAGTTTTATATGCAGTAATGGTTACCAAATGATGTCAGATTGGCATCATTTAAGTTAAAAGCATTTTATGTTAGGGTTGCTCTCTACCAAATTTGGTGGAATCAGCAAATGTTGGTGGATGTATGACAAACAATGCATGATGAACAACATATGATGGTTGCCATGACATAAGTTTATTTGGCCTTAAGGGCATATGAGTTAATAACAAAATTGTTACATTATTATACCTTCATTTATAGGAAATGAAATACCTTTCCAAAATACAGTGTGACTCCACTATAGAATGCTCCATTATAACACAAATTTGGATACAACACAGTCATAGTGTGGCTTCCAAAATTTTATATACATGTATTTTTTTATACACTAAAAAACATTCTGTCTCAAAAATATGAAATAAACAAAAAAAGAGCATTATCATTTTAGGGGAAGAGATCCTGTATGAATATTACAAGATGATTGTGGTGTGGCTCCTGAAATTTTATGTTTTTTTCTCTTACACGAGAAAGGGTTTTCCTTCTTAAAAGTACAAAAAATAAGGTGTAAAAAGTTTATTCAGAAATCGAATATTGCTTCTCTCACATCTCAAATTGTGATTTTTTTCCCCCTTATTGGCGGAAAAATATACCATCTGGTGATTTTTTTTTATTATTGGCAACATTGTTGGATGTTTAACAGATGTTCACCTTCTTCGACTGCAAGAACAAACTTGAAGACCTAATCATCATATCTTAAATATTTTCAGCATTTTTTGTTTTCCAATTTTATTGTTTTTGTTTTTTTTGTTTTTATGTAGTCATATCATTATATATGTTGTAAAGCACTTAGAGCTTCAAAAGATTAGGCGCTATACAATGTCCTCATTATTATTATTATTATTATTATTATTATTATTATTATTATTATTATTATTATTATTATTATTAAACTTGTATATACAACCATTAGCTTAGAGTGAAGAAATTCAGAGGCCCCATAAAAGAAAGCTGCAAACTTTATATAAAATGCATTGAAATTTATCTATCGTTACATAAACAAATTCCTTGTCCATATTGACAAACCAATCTTAACAGTGCATTGTTATATCATAATCTGCTTATCTTGACATCTCGCACAAGTACTGTCTGTTGTGAGATATCCATTTTGCTTTTGATGTCAACATTTTTGGTGGCAGATATCAACTGAAGTCAATATCTCATAATCTATCTTTTGTCGGATTATCAGCCACTCGAAAGTAATTAATATATTTGCATAGACTGACATTTGTATGTGGATGGTATGTAAAAGTCCTCTTCTTTTCAATCAGAATTAAATCCTTCAGAACACTCACAATTTTTGTAGTAAGCCCTGTAATCTAACTAGAATAATAATAATAATAATAATAATAATAATAATAATAATAATAATAATAATAATAATAATAATAATAATAACAGCAACAATAATAACAATAATAATAAGCATAATAATAATAATAATAATAATAATAACAACAACAATAATAATAACAACAATAATAAGCATAATAATAATAATAATATATTTTTAAAATAATAATAATAATAATAATAATAATAATAATAATAATAATAATAATGAGGACTTTGTATAGCACCTAATTTCTAGAAGGTCAAAGCACTTTATAGCATTAGAAAACACCTATAACATAAAAAAAACCATATAAAATGATAAGATTACAAAAAGAACCCACCATGAAATTAGAAAACATAAACATGCTGAAAATATTTAAGGTAGGAAACATTTATTAGGTCTTTAAGTTTGTTCTTGCAGATGGAAAACGTGAGTTTTAAGAGCACTATTGAAAGGTATCACTGTGTTCCTGTGTTTAATTTCAATGGGCAATTCATTCCATGTTGCTGGGCCCTGGTATGCATAAGAATGTTGTACATATGACATCATTTTCATAGTGGGAATAATGAGTATACGGTTGTCAGAAGAGGAGCGTAAGTATCTTGCAAGCCACTGTAGGGCACAAAGCAGTGTCTCTGATCATGGTACTCTAAGGATGATCTGAACAGCTGTGTTTTGAACTGATGCATCTCAGCTCAAGATATGCAGCCTTGCATATGTTCATGACATGTTGGTGCAATGTGAGAATACTGTCCAGGGTAACACCTAGATTTCATACTGATTTTGTGAATTTAATGATGGTGTTGATGATATTTATTGTTTGAGGTAAAGTTAATGAGAAAGTCTTTGTCGTGATTAAAATGGCCTCAGCTTTATCATCATTCATCTGCAGCTTGTTACATGTCATCCATGATTTCACATCAGAAATGCACCTCTCTATGTACCTCTACAGTGGCCTTAAAATGGTTAGAGCATCTGACATGGGAGCAGGAGGTCGTGGGTTCAATCGTTGGCCGAGTCATACCAAAGACTTACAAAAATGGCACTAACAGTTGCCTCGCTTGGTGCTCAGCATTAAGAGGTTAGTGTTAGGACTGGTAGGCCTGGTGTCAGGATAATGTGACTGGGTGGGACATCATGCTACATATCTGCATCATGATGTATCAGTGCTAGACATCAATATAAAATGCCTCACTGCAGACATCATAGCAATATGACAGAAAAATTGTTAAAGCTATGTCAAAAATCCTAATCAAACAAGCAAACAAAGCACCTCTCTACTCATTGGATGGTAGCATCAACTTCAGTTGGGTGGCTAGATTTGTGTATTTAGGTGTCATCAGCAAACAATTGGTGAGACACTGGTTGATGATCTATTACACTTGAGAGTGGCTGAGTGTATAGAATGAAGAGAACAGGTCCATATTTTCAATGGAATTCTCAATGTATGTGATGAGATTCATGGGTGAGTACACTGTTGATCAGACATGTATTTATGAATAGCATACATGTAAGTGTACCAATGCATTGTTCTCTGAATTAAATAAAATATTATGTATGTCTTCTCAGTTTTCCTTATTATTTCATTTAATATTCATCGATTAAAGATGGTAACTGTGCCAATGAAGCATGTATTTTGTGCAAGCATTTATTAATAATGATCTCCCATTTTTATTTATTTTTTTTGGGGGGGGGGAAAATACATCATTTTCTTTAGCTGGTTGCTTATAACATGGTTTGGTCTATAACACGATCAGGTTCTATGGCTCCCAACTATTATGTTGTAGTGGGGTCACACTGTAAATATTCTAAAACGTGTTATTTTGTTTATAAATTCATTTTCCAAATTCTGTCAAAATCAGAAGAAATATTTAAGTTTCTTAAAAACTTAGTAATCAGAATGTTTCATTTTTCTACCTTCACAAGTTTCTTTTTTAATCTGTCTAATTCTTCAGTCTTTTCTTTTTCCATCTGTTTCTTCAAGTTTTCCACAGCACTGTCCTATGGACAGGATAGAGATGTGCATTAAACATCACAAATTGCAAAGGTATTTTACTCCTCAAAGTGTGTGTAAGAATTGTCTTTGTGTCATAAAACTCACTACAATGGTATGAATAATAATAATAATAATAATAATAATAATAATAATAATAATAATAATAATAATAGTGATGATGATGATACATGTAATATCAAAATTATAACACATTCTTTATTTTTTAGAGTAGATCAATTAGAATACAACATATCTAGTTTCCTTTAAGGTCCTCCCTAATTTATTTGTCTATGTATCAGAAAGTTCTAGTTCAGGAACAAGAGACTGTATAATGATTAGCCATGTATAAAGTTAGGTTTTGTGATTTAAATTGGAAAGTAAATATCAACCATGCTGAATACATCAACAAAGTAATAGATTGAGAAGGTGAAGCACAAGACAAAAATATGTGAAGTATAACGAGTCTTTCAAAAGTATGTTTGAATCATTCTTAAATAATTTTCTTTTTTAAATTTCAACAGATTTTTCTGTTCTTACATGCGCAGGCAAAGAGTTCCATCTCTGCTCCTGAATATTTTAAACTACACTTAACTGTTCGGTGGTAGGATTTGTATGTTTCAAGTGACTTCATAAGGTTGATCTTAAAAGTAAATGGCCCATGATTATTGTCTAAATATTCTTCATCTTTTCATTACTCTCATGTGCATTAATTAGTGTCTAATTAGGTGACAGTTGAAATCTAATTAGGTAGGAGTTATAAGCATAAATATTGGCCTATTTATGTGAATTTCCTTTTGTTTAAAAAGACTCAATGTCACTCTCACATGGTTAAACAAAATGATCATATCAATTTAAAGTTCTTATTTGATTTATGAAGAAATTCTGAAATAAAAGTTAAAATTAAATTAAAACTTTATTCTGAGACAACAAATCTATAGTTCTAGATCAAATTCTAAATCTGAAGTTAAAACTCTGCAAGAATGAAAATATACAAGATTAGTAGATTACACAATCAATCAAGAAGCACACAGATTTGCATGTAAATCTAATATCTTAGAGATACTGATAAAAACTGAGATTTTATTTATGTTTTAATTTCCTAAACATAACATAAGCATATCAACCAAATCTAACCAAATCAGTCAATTAGACTTGTTGACTCCCCAAGAAAGAAATAATTTTCTGGATTGCATTGTCATATGGTATTAGAACAATTTCTTGTTACTGGAATTAATTCATTCAAAATCTTGAGAAAATGTAACTTAAGTTAGGTAAAAAACACAAGTTAACAAAGCTTACACAACAATTTATAAAGCATTCAAGCATTACAAGCAATACATTTAATGAGGCTAATCTGAACAAAATGTAGAAATGGAGTCTACAGTTGGAGATGTGTTCATTCAATTCTAGTACAGTTATTCTCCTCATACAATACTCCTCTTAAAAGAGGCCACCCATTTATAAGTCCACCTTACCAGATATCAAAATAATATATTTTCATTACTGTATCCACCTCAGAAAGGTTACCCTTTTATAAGATCACCTTTCCAATGCTAATGGGGGGAACACTGTACTATACAATGACCAGATTCATTACCGTAATCTATAACATTCATGCATCAACAGTGCTCAAGGCCCAGAAATCATAAATAAGTGTCAGCTACTGGTAATCACAATTTCATATTCTGAAATATTTTGTTCTGACTGGCTGATACACTGTAGAAGATACTCAATGTTTTCAACTCAAACATAGAGCTTTGAGCCCACCAGACCTGATCTGCCTTCCCAAAATGCACTGGTAGAGCACAGATATTGATATGCAGAATGCACTACATAAACACAGATATCAGCAGACACATGGTTGCAGTTGGTACTTAATATACATTTGTTACAATATGGGGGTAAAATACTATATGTATCTTTCATGTTAATATACAGAGGTATAGTGCTGTATGTGTATCGTTCATTTTAATATGCAGGGATAAAATACTGTACAAGTACTTTCATGATATTCTACAGTGGTACAGTACTGTATTTGTATCTTTCATGTCAAAATACATGGATACAGTTTTGTATGTGTATAAATCATGTTTATATACAGGAGTACGGTACAGTACTGTATGTGAATTATTCATGTTATGCTACAGGTGTACATTACTGCATGTATCTTTTAAGATGAAGCACTGATCTACAATGATGGGTCCATGGAAAAGGCTAACTACCATACATGAGAAAAGGGGATGTAGTCAGGGGAGGTAATACCTAAAAGAAGTATGTACAGGGATGAATATTGTGAAAATGTAGATTCTACTTATAACCATGGGCCACTGTGTCCAGGGTCTTTGTCCTTGAATCATATGCATTATATAATATTCATTATATAATATAATGACATTTTCTAAAAGACTACCTGTGTTGAAAGACCACTTTTGGGGCTAGAGTGGTACGTGGTCATTCAATACAGAGTTTATTGTCAATGAGCCATGATTACATAGGCTTAAATGCAGTTATGCATGTTAGTACCTTTTCCCGCTGAAATCGTGCAAGCATTGCCCTCTGTACCTCTAGTTCTTGTTTCAGTTCTTCAACATTTGTACAGAGCTCCTCATTGCATGCTCGAAGGTTAGCCTAAGGAACAGACAGAACAGACAGACAAACATCTAGACAGATTATACATGCATGCAGTTATTGCAAAATATGTCAAAGGAAAACAATTAAGAATTACTAAATATGATAAAAACCAAATGACATTAGTCAGATTCTGAAATCATATTTTCCATTTGTTCAGGCCATTTTTATCTGTTTTATCATTCAACTTTTTTTTAATTTTACTGTACTCACGTATTTTAAATAAATGTGTTCCTTGAGAACTTTTTTTCTTCATTAAAACTCAGCTTTTAGATATGTAAATTAGGTAGTAACTGATCATATATGAATTATATGTGGCTTGGCATAAGTAAACATTTTCTGAATCAGTTGGGAAAGTCTTTATACTCTTGGACTCAGGTGTCAGGCTTACACTCTTCTCTAATGCTACAAATAATACTATGATGTATATAGTATTCACATCTGAACTAAAATCTCTGAGCTTGAATCGAAGACTGAGCTTTAGCTCACAGCCAATCACTAGCGATATAACAAAAGTAAACCACTTTGTGATTGGCTGACAAAAACATTGAAACTCAGAAATTTATTATTTTCAGGCCTGTAGAATGAATTAAAAATTGAAATAATCTCAAGATTATTAATTAAAGAACTACAATGCATAATATCTTAACACATATGATATGATCATCATTTTCATTCCTCTATCCAGAATTCTAATTATTTTTCTAATTTTAACATTAGTATCATTCTTTTCTGAGCAATATGTAAATTTGTTTTATTTTTTTTCAATTTGTATAAATTTCTTTATTTCACAGATATCAAACATTAAAGAATGTTAACTATATAACAAAACTAAAAAAATTCATGTCTATAATTCACACACACACACACACAGAAAAAAAATTATCTAAACTGAATGAAAAGCAAGAAGAAATTGTAAGACATTCCATCTTGAAATGAATTCTTTCAAATTTGTTCAAATTCTGTTGAGTGGAAGATGAGAGGAACTTCCTTAAAAATGTCTGACTATTTTCAGCAATGGTGGACATATAAGATAGTAAACCAGTATTATTGTAACAAAGTTTAAAAGACCTTCATACCAGTATGAATTTGTACAAATGTCAACAAATTTTGTTGAGCATTGAGATAAATTCAGTTAAAATTGTATCTAATTTTAGTAACAGTGGCCATATTAGATGGTGAATCAGCATTATTTTGACATTTGAAATGTCTTCAAGCCATAAGCTTCCTGTCAAATTTGGTTAAATTCTTTTGTTCAGTTTTTGAAAAGAAGTTAGGTTTATCTATTTTAAGTAACAACTGCCATATTGAATCAACCTCATTTTGACACATTTGAAAGATCTTCAAGCCAGATGTTTCCTGTCAAATTAGATTAAATTGTTTTAATCAGTTTTTGAGAAGAAGTTGTAAATATGAATTTTTAACAGACAGTGGATGATACACATGTGTGATACCTTGAAATATCATGCCATAACTTCACATGGCCTTATCATTAGGCAAGCTAAAACAAATGTTAAAAAAACCAACAACTCATTATGAAAATTGTTTAACTTGATGAAGGTATCATGATCAGATCAACTTATAAATGTCAACAAGAACCAAGCAATCTTAAACAATATTTCCAGACAATTATAAAGCATCACATATATTATATAAATTTATGCATGTTCTCATAGAATTACAATTACCTGCCAAATGAATATTGATTCAAATATCAATCTCTAGCATAATGATTTTAGCCCTCTAAGTTATATAAGTGTTGTATGTGCTATATATGCTCACTTATGAGTCCAATGGCAACTGCCCAGACCCAAATCTGCCATTACTAAATGCTCTAGCAGATCTGGATCTGTGCAGTTTGTTAGGAGAAATCAATAGAACAAATAGCACAGACACTGATCTGCATGTGCATTATGCTGTGGCAGATCTGAGTCTCTTTTGTTTGCAGTATGACTCAACTTATAATCGAGTATATACATTATTTTCATCACATATTACTATATCTAGCAGTACAAAATCCAACTACAAAGCATAAATGCAAGGGAAATTACTTATCAATAATAATAAAATAAAAGATCATGTTATCCCATTAAACCTATACTGATAAAATATTTTAACTGAAGAATGGGACTAAGCATTATCTACATTAATGAATGTTAGAATGGAGAATGGAATCAAGCAAATACAACTCTAAAGGTTCTATGACCTTGAATACATTTAAAATTATAAAACATTTAATTTTTCAGATTTTGAGATTTTATTTGAGCTTTGTGTTAAAATGGTCCATATAATGTAAGTACATTTAAAATTATAAAATGTCTCATTTTTCAGACTTTGAGATTTTGTTTGAGCTTTGTGCTAAAATAGTCCATAGAATGTAGGTCTAGACCATATTTGGCTAATATATCCAAAACTCTAGTTAACTCTAATTCCCTTTTTGTTATGTATTGGTTATATTTGTCAGGGTTGTGGTGTAAAATATTGACAGAAAATGCAGACAGAGCCAAACTTTTGCCTCACACATAGGATCATAACATATAGATTTAAACAGAGACATGAAAGCTTGCATCCATGTCAAGTTAGATGTGCTTTCCACTAATATGTTCATTTGAGAAATATGTTAAAATTTGGCAATGTAAATATGAAGTAATAATTTTGTTGTTGTTGTTGTTGTTATTGTTGTTGTTCTGGGTTTAATGTGATTTTTCAGCACAAAATAGGCTATACATGGGTGGTTATTATAACTGGTGGTAGAAGAACCTGGGAAAATCGTGGTAAAAACCACCAACCCATTGAAAGCTGCTGGCAAACCTTTTCACATATCCACATTGAGCCAATATTTGAATCCAAATACACAGAAGTGAGATGGCAGTGATTGGTAAAGGTGAGTGCATTAATTAGATTACTCAGCCATCTGGGACTTCTGAAGTGCTGTGTAGTGAACTCATACCAGTTTTCAGGATTGACCAACAACATGTCCCAAGAGTGAAAAAATCTATATCATATCTGGAAGAGTAGTGATAACAGGATGTTCAAGATGGTAGTGCTATTAGCTTTCTGATCAGCATCATTTTTATTCAGAATCAGCTAGATATGATAGAGATCTTCTACTGAAAACCTATTTTGTTGATATGACTATCAAGTTGGGATGAGAAATAATAAGATTTTCAAGATGGTTGCCATGATGGCCAAAGTGGATGTCAGATTTGAACCAGTTTCATTTAGTCCTAGGTGAAAAGAATTTCCATGCATTAAATATTATTAAAGACCATTACTTTCATTTAACAACTGAGTATTGAAATAGTCTCTATTATTCTTCCAGGATAAGAAGATTTTCAGATTGGCTGATGTAGTAGTTTGGCACCATTTTCATTCAGGACAAAGTAGGCATCATATCATTAAAAGTCTTTGGTCAAATGCCCATGTTATAAATCATTCATTCACTAGGGAGTAGTTGCAGCAAGAGTTTTATGGCAGTCATATTGGATGTATGACTGATACTATTTTTATTTAGGAACAAACTGGTATCATACGATACCTATGTTGATAGAACCATTCATTTGTGAGTAGAGATAACAATATTTTCAAGATAGCCACAAGGATGGCCATATTGGTCTTTTGGTCAATGACCAGTAGAGTTATTGTAAGAAGTCTTCTTGTGAAGACCCAATGACTTTTGAGGAAAAGTAGCAATAAGATTTTCAAAATGGGCAATGTGGTGACCAAATTGGATAATAGATTGACTCAATTTTTATTGAAGGCTAGTGAGACACCATAAAAAGTATTCCAGTGAAAATCCCATGCTGAAATTACTTTCTATTTTGGCAGAATAGCAATAACAAGATTTTAAAGATGGCATATTAGTATTCAGATTGGTACCATTTTTATTTTAGTGCTAATTAGTCATCAGATTGGTACCATTTTCATTTTAGTGCTAATTAGTCATCAGATTGGTACCATTTTCATTTTAGTGCTAATTAGTCATCAGATTGGTACCATTTTCATTTTAGGGCTAATTAGTCATCAGATTGGTACCATTTTCATTTTAGGGCTAATTAGTCATCAGATTGGTACCATTTTCATTTTAATGCTAATTAGTCATCAGATTGGTACCATTTTCATTTTAGGGCTAATTAGTCATCAGATTGGTACCTTTTTCATTTAGGGCCAATTAGACACCATACAATGTCTCATGGTGAAATTCTGTGTCAATTTGACATTCTTTTTAGAAGTAGCAATAACAAGATTTTCAAGATAGCCACTGTAGCAGCCATATTGGATGTCTGATGGTGTGTCATCAGATAATAGATGACTGAAGATGAACAATAGATCCAGTAAAACCAGATCTGAACAACCTCAGCTATGAGCATTCATCTGTGATTTACAACCAAAACTGTTTTGCAAGGATTGATTATATTAAATAACTGTAATGTTATGAGGAACCATCTGCTAAATAATAACAGTACAGTGTGACCCCGCTATAATGCACTCCACTATAATGCAAATTTGGATATCACGCGGTTGTGGCATAACTCCCGAAATTTTGTGTAATATGGAATATTAGGCACAACATGTTTCAATTCTGCTATAAACAACTACATCACAAAACCAGATATAAACAATCCTGACCTTTTTGTCATACTTTGAGACCATTAGTGGTGAGGATTAAAGATTGTTCTCAGAATATATGAAGTAAAAAAAGAGATGAGTCTGGTCACTGTACAGGTAGAATTGTAAATCCCAATTACCTGTATCACTGAACATTCTTTCTTGAAAGGAAGCAGTCATGTACATACAGTACATAGTTCAGATGTTTGTGTTGTTTCTTTATCCATTGTGAAACCCAGCACAATGCAATTAGCACAATGTTTGACTGTGGAGTAATACATAATGACTGGGGTCTTTGCATCTAAACTTTCTGGCATTTTCCACACTAGTTCATTCTTTGTAATCATTGTGGTGGTTCCTATTGTGCATTTGCTTTAATATAATTATTCATAGTTATTAAAACCTAAACATCAATCTGAAAAATTCCACCATTAGAACTCTACCTGTTATAAACATAGTGAGTCAGTCACACCTTTATATGTATAGTAATTGTGGGTGTATTCACTTTTTAAACCTAGTTGAATTTTGACCATGAAAACTGGCTCTACTGTGCAGACCTCTTTATAAGAGAGCATCATTCTGGAGTGATTACGTTTTGTTGGCAGAAGGGGTAGTCTCTTAAGACAGGCTTTACTGTATAAAGATTATTTTTAAAGTTTGATAATTCATATTTATGACAAAAAGGACTATCACCAATATAGTAGATCTACGGCTATTAAGGAATATATTAATTACTGAAAAAATACAAAAAACTATATACATGTAGTTGAATAAATCTTTAATTATTCATCTAACAAAGTTTGATGGACTTGCACAATTTAGTCTGAAGAAAAAAGACAAAATTAGCAAGCTTATTAATATTGAAAAAGTACAATTTTAGCAAATATTAGTAGACTTCTGAAATGACAGATCAAATCTATGGGGGTAGTTAATTATTACATATCTATCTATGAATACTTTTATGAGGACCAACCTGTACAATTTTATATTAATTTATACTATTTTATATTATTGTATACTATCTTATATGCACCAAGAGCAAAACATTATCCATTAACTAGCTGCAACTGACTGAATAAACATTTCAAGTATTTTCTTCAAACTGAGATTTTTAAACAATTTCTGTAACATTTCTGAAATTTCATGAATGTATATCAGACTGAAGTTAATCAAAATATTTTTTATTTGTCTTTTTTAAAACTTTTTTAAAATTCATTTATTAAAATAAACATCACCTGCTTTAAGTCAAATTCACAGGCAGTTCTATACTGACTAGAAATGTGACCATAAGCCATTGATGCCCATGCCAATATGATGCATCTGAAGGGCAGCAAAGCTTCAAGTCAAACAGGAACCATAACTCTAAAAACTGTTTGCCAGAAAAGAGAAAATAAAAACCTGACCTTGCTTTTCATAATGTAAAACTTTGTACTCAATTTGGATTCAATCCAGCAAGTACTTTAAAAGTAACTGATTGGAAATGATGCAACAGATATGCCATGATATGCCACAATTTGATAGGACATACATAGGTAAAACTGCTCCCTCCATAGATATGGCAGGATTTAATAAAGGTTATTGTGCAAAAATGATGCAACAGATATGACACAACTTGATGGGCAGACATGGGTAAAACTGAATGCTCCCTCCATAGAGATGGTGGGACTTAATAAAACATTTACATGTAAAATACTTCAAACAGATGTTACCTTTCAAAAGATTAATTTCAAGCAAATAGAAACATCCATAATTTAGAGCCAATGCTTAAAATGATACACCTTAGGAAAATGTTACTAATGGTATTATTAAGAAATACATCTGACAGTCATGTGAGCATGAAAATTATGTCACAAAAGAATATGTGAATGTACAAACACAGACAAATGGAAAAACCACTATATCACTCTAAAAGTTCATTGACCGGGGATAAAACGACATCTTAAAAAAATTGACCAAGGAATGTATGGGATAAGTAAAGGAATGATTAATTATAAATGGGTACTAATGTGGCAGATCAAACAAAAAGTAAAAATACTGACATACTAGCAGAATCTATAATTCAAAATCTTAAAACTGATAAAAGTTTTACACTACATTGAACTTATTACATAATAGCAAAACTTTCAGCAAAATTTACAAGAATTCCCCATCCATAAATACATTTTAAAAATCTCAGATTGAAGAAATAAAGAGTTTAAAAAGTTTAGTGAATCAAGGGCCTGAGGTTTCTCACACACAAACCTCTTCCAGGGTACTATCAAAGACAGCCAGGTTATTTTGCTTAAAGAAATATTATGATACTATTCTTAAAAATGTGAAAAAGTGCATGAATAATGGAGGTGGTATAAATATGTTTCTAGTGTGACTGGCTTCCTTATCAATATGGTGAACTCTGTAGAGTAAGCAGTGTGAATATTAACATGTATAATTTTATGAATTACTCCTAGGAATAAAAGAAGAAATCTTTTCAAGAAATAGGCTGTTATGTTTCAAAACATTTGGATATTTATGTCATCTGGATTACCAACTTTGTATTCATTTACTGTATTCATTTACTGTATTCATGTATTGTATTCATTTACTGTATTCATGTTTTGTATTCATTTACTGTATTCATTATTGTATTAATTTACTGTATTCATGTATTGTATTCATTTACTGTATTCATGTTTTGTATTCATTTACTGTATTCATGTATTGTATTCATTTACTGTATTCATTATTGTATTCATTTACTGTACATTTATTGTATTCATTTACTGTATTCATTATTGTATTCATTTACTGTATTCATTATTGTATTCATTTACTGTATTCATTTACTGTATTCATGTATTGTATTCATTTACTGTATTCATGTTTTGTATTCATTATTGTATTCATTTACTGTATTCATTGTTGTATTCATTTACTGTATTCATATATTGTATTCATTTAATGTATTCATTTACTATATTCATTTATTGTATTCATTTACTGTATTCATTTATTATATTCATTTACTGTGTATTCGTTTACTGTATTCATGTATTGTATTCATTTACTGTATTCATTTGCTGTATTCATTTACTGTATTCATTATTGTATTCATTTACTGTATTCATTATTGTATTCATTTACTGTATTCATTATTGTATTCATTTACTGTATTCATTTACTGTATTCATGTATTGTATTCATTTACTGTATTCATGTTTTGTATTCATTATTGTATTCATTTACTGTATTCATTGTTGTATTCATTTACTGTATTCATATATTGTATTCATTTAATGTATTCATTTACTATATTCATTTATTGTATTCATTTACTGTATTCATTTATTATATTCATTTACTGTGTATTCGTTTACTGTATTCATGTATTGTATTCATTTACTGTATTCATTTGCTGTATTCATTTACTGTATTCATGTATTGTATTCATTTACTGTATTCATTTATTGTATTCATTTACTGTATTCATTTATTATATTCATTTACTGTGTATTCATTTACTGTATTCATGTATTGTATTCATTTACTGTATTCATTTACTGTATTCATTTACTGTATTCATTTATTTTATTCATTTACTGTATTCATTTACTGTATTCATGTATTGTATTCATTTCCAATGGCCACACCCAAATGTCATCTTCATTGCTATGATAAAGCAGACTTGACAATAAGTTGTCAAATACATAAGCCATATAGATAGATTACACAGTAAATTACATGGTTAAAAATAAATGAGCTGCATTTCAGGAAATCATAGACAAAATCCAAAAATATTACATTTACACATGTTAGTTAAGTTATTTGTATTTGCTGGCATAAACTATAACTTAACATTCTTTTTAATGCAACCTAATTATGAAAAAATGTATGGAAATAGATATATGATAGAAAATCATATGGACATGAACAATTAGTATTAATACACAAAGACAGCATTTCTTACCAGTGCAGCTATTGTAGGTGTAATTCTCATTGACTTTGTACTATTGAAGGCATTTACTGGTACATAACCATTGTCAGCTCGATAACTGTAAAAAAAAATTATGGTATTAATTTGTGCATACTATGCATTCACATATAAGTATCTCAGACTGGTCCAGTATTCTTTAAGCATTTTGGGGACAAGAAACAAAACCTCAAAATCTTATACAATACTTATGGTACACCTAGATCATGGAAATGTTACAGTCTTATAGATAAGCAAGACAAGAGTACAACAAATAGTATGCCATATGTTCACCATGTGGTAAATATTATTATGATAATTATTTTATGTAAGGCCCTCTTTAATTTGCTATATGCAGGACTTTTTGAATCCAAAATCAAAAGATGTTATCATTGTCTCAAATGCATGCCATCCCAAAAATATGGTCAAGGTAGAAGACAGAGAACTGAGTTAAGTTTGCTGAAACCAGTTTCTTCTTCCTACATTGGTGACCTTGATATGCCTTGGTAATCTTGACCTTTTGACCTACTATTCCAGACTAACATGTGCTTTTCTTATCTCAAATGCAACTCATCAGTAAAATATGGTCATTGTTTATGGCACAGGGATTGAGTTATTTCCTGCAAACTATTCCTCTTTCAGTTGTTTTGACCTTGACCTAAGACCATTTGACCCAAATTAATGGGTTGTTTTCCTTCTTTCAGTTCCTGTAATCCTATTTTTTACCTTTTGACATGCCAGCCATTAATCGTGGTCAGAGCAGGTGATAAAGAATTCAAGATACAATGAAGAAACCATCTTCATCATTAAGTAATCATGACCTTCTCTTTTTATTCAAATCAATGGTTGACTCTGTTATTTAAAATACAAGCTATTATACTATGTGAAAACAATTTTTCTTTTTTTGTTCCCTTTGTCTTTGAACTTCAGAGCCTGAAATGTATTGGTTTCTAGCTTGCTCCAAATGCAGGATGCTAAGCTTGGTTATGGTAAATGATGGACAGCTCACATTATCATGTGGAAAAGAAATAAGGAATAGATGGATAGATGAATGGACCAATGGCTGGATGGATGGATAGACCAATGGATGGATAAATGGATGGATGGATGTATGGTTCAACATCATGACATGATATGCTATGCCTATGATGTACAAGGTATATTCTAGAATTGACATTGGTGGTACTCTTGTCTATTTTAATGTAAAGTCATACTTAAAAATCAATATGACGTGCAAAATGTGTGAATTATGTTACGTATATTTGATTTAAGTCATTTATATTTATTTTTGTTTGTTTGTCCGATTCAAGTTTGACATTTTAAGTTTGGGATTCGTTCATTGGGAGATATTTTTTTTTTAAAGTGGGATGACCAGTACTTTACAAAATAAATAATAAATATAATAAATCCAAAAGTTATATTATTCTAGCATTATTCTATAAGCTGAGTTACAGAATGTCAAAGTTTCTCAACTCTTGAGTTTGAGATTCTTTCTCTAGATATTCGAGGATATGGGATCTACATAATATGGCAGCCGATCAGTTCATCATCCATTACTATTTCAATCAAACATCATCAACCCTTATCTGTCAGCACATGATACAATGGTACATCAACCCTAATCTGTCAGCACATGACACAATGGTACATCAACCCTAATCTGTCAGCACATGATACAATAGTACATCAACCCTTATCTGTCAGCACATGATACAATGGTACATCAACCCTTATCTGTCAGCACATGATACAATGGTACATCAACATCAATACTGTTTGTAATTGGATGTGAGATGTAGATACATGTAGAAATGTTATGTCACATTTTCCTATAACACAATTCTCTTCTACCATTGGCTTTCAAAAATAATAATAGAACTGCTAGGATGACAAAATATTGTAAAAATAAAGCATACATTTTCTGATGAGCTGAAATGAGCTATGGTTTTGACATTAATAAGAATACTTAATGAAAAGTAAAGCCTGATTTAATTATCCTCTACTATCAACAACTACTTGTCTCTTAAGACCTAAATCATTATACACAGGTAAATTTTACTACAGAAATGCAATGACATGAAACCACCTGCTAAATGATGGCTGGTAACCATATGATATTTGGGTCAAAATACATATTTCAATACTGATATGAACCAGTCAGTTGCAACATATAAACACAACAGACCTTACTCGTAACCACAATTGATGAGTAGAGTCTGCAGGTAGAATGCAGACTTTTCCAATTCAAGATGTACAACAAATAAAAAATTAATGAAAATGTTCAGTCTCCTTACTGTTTTTTAAAAATAAATTTATATATAAAGTTGTGCACCAAAGACCATAAACCAGATGTTCAAATTTGTCACAAATGACCCTTGTAGTGCCAAAATAATCACACATACTCTAGTATGACATATACTTTTTTAATCACCCTGCATTCAAAGTAATGTGACAGGTACTACCTTAATCACACCTGTTTTCACTCTAGTGGGATAGGTACTACTTTAATTGACCTACTTTCACTGTAATGTGACATGTACTACCTTAATCACCCTACTTTCACTGTAATGTGACATGTACCATCTTAATTGCCCTACTTTCACTGTAATGTGACATATACTATCTTAATCATCCTACTTTCACTGTAATGTGACATGTACTACCTTAATCGCCCTACTTTCACTGTAATGTGACATGTACTATCTTAATCATCCTACTTTCACTGTAATGTGACATGTACTACCTTAATCACCCTACTTTCACTGTAATGTGACATGTACTATCTCAATCGCCCTGCTTTCACTGTAATGTGACATATATAAGTTTAATATTCTGCTTTCTTTTTAGTGTGATAGGTACAACCCTAATCACCCTGCTTTCAATGTTATGCGACAGGTGATACACTACCTAATCACCATGCTTCCTGCTCTCAATGTTTTGTGATAGGTGCTACCCTAATCATCTTTTATCATTGTAATGTGACATGTACATTCTCATTCAGCCTGTAATGTGACAGGTACTACCTTAATCATCCTGCTTTCACTGTAGGGTTACAGGTACAACTTTGCTATCACCATACAGGTACTGCCTTAATAGTTTGTTGAATAACAATACATAATACCTGGAAATTATCTGCTTTTTCAGAATGATTTGTTCTAAAGTTATTGTAAATGTCTATACATTTTATTGCTTAATTGATGACCATGTTATTAAAACCGATACATAAGGCTGAATATGCCAAAGCCATTTATTCAAGTAATATCATTTTGCTTACAGAGTGATCTATTTATTGTTCAAATCATTAGTCACTTAGGCTTTAGCATTTGGCTGTAAATATATTGAGTAAGTGTTATGAAAGCAACCTTTAGAATTTATGCACAGAATAAGTCACTGTTACTTTATAGTTCAGTTTGCAATTTCTATGCTATGATGCCAGTAGACCTTATTGCTAACTTGTTATTTCACAAGTTATGATGCCAGTAGACCTTATTGCTAACTTGTTATTTTACAAGTTATGATGTCAGAAGACCTTGCATTTAACTTTGCTATCCACATGATATTATGGTGGTAGACCTTATAGTTAACTTTACAATTTATATTCCATAATGCCAGAAGATCTTATATTTAATGTTGCAAGTCATACAGAATAATACCAATAGACCTTACAGTGCTCTTTGCTATTCATATGCCATAACACCAATAAACCTTACAGTTCACTTTGCCATTTATATGTCATATACCAATAGACCTTACAGTGCACTTTGTCATTCACATGCCATAATACCAAAAGACCTTATAATGCACTTTGCCATTCATATGCCCAAAAAAAAACAAAAGTCTGCACACAAATTTGTACCCAAAATTATAATATGTATGACTAATGTATTTTTTAGTGCTATATAGTATATACTTATATGAATGTATGAATGACTAATGGACAAAACATATGCATGATAATCACTGGTATTTTTACTTATTAAAACAGTTGAATTTCAACCTTGAAAACTGACCCTTATGCCCAGACCTGTTTATGAGAGACCATCTGTCTTGTCTGATTGCCTTTTGTTGGCAGAAGGGATTGTGTATCATCCTGCGCAGACCTGTTTATGAGAGACCTTTTGTCTTGACTGACCACCTTTTACTGGTGGACAGGGTGGTCTTTCAAGAACAGCTTTACTTGAAAAACTAATGAGGAAAATGATGAATTTCACAATCAAATACCTATGGTAAGGCTTGTCTCATACAGTTATCATAGATGTCTCATACAGTCATGATGAGTATCTCATACTGTCATTATGGGTTTTTCATACTGTCATGATGTGTTTCACATACTGTTATTCTGGATGTCTCATACTGTCATTATGGGTTTCTAATACAGTCATTATGGGTTTCACATACTGTTATTCTGGTTGTCTCATACAGTCATGATGGATCTCTTATACTGACATTATGGGTTTGTCTAATACACATAATGTTTGTCTTGTACTGTCATGATGTTAGCAAATAATGATAATTCATTTTGTGGTTATTAGTTTTTATGGTTGTGCAAATAACATCATTTTTCATAATACTATAATATACTAAAGATAGATGCCCATTTTCTTTACAGGTAGATGTTTTATTAAATTTGTAATTTGAAGCATACCCACCCACCACAAATAAAAGTGAAATAAAAAGAAAACTTCCTTTTACCTGGAAAGATGAACTTTCCTGGGAGAAATCCCCAATACTGCTGCTGTCCTCAGGCATTCCTCATTGACCTCATCAACCAGGGTTCTTTCAGTGTGGTCGAGGGTATCCCTCTCACCACGAAGTCGGTTTGCCCTCTCAGCGCGAAGCTGATGGAGTTCCTCTTCCTGAATATGAATCTTTTCATGCATTTTTTCCAACTCTTTCATGTGCTCCTGGAGACGAATCATAACATTTTATTATTGCACATTTAATCATCATAAATGTTTTTGAATTTAGTCAATTCAGTGCCTTCATCAAATTTTTGTAAAAGACAATTAAAGATACTTTTAATGATAGACAATTCAAGATACTTTTAATGATAGACAATTTAAGATACTTTTAATGATAGACAATTCAAGATACTTTTAATGATAGACAATTCAAGATACTTTTAATGATAGACAATTCAAGATACTTTTAATGATAGACAATTTAAGATACTTTTAATGATAGACAATTCAAGATACTTTTAATGATAGACAATTCAAGATACTTTTAATGATAGACAATTTAAGATACTTTTAATGATAGACAATTCAAGATACTTTTAATGATAGACAATTCAAAATACTTTTAATGAAGACTGAATTTGTTTAAATTTTATAATGAAGTAAAAAGGGATATAACATACAATAAATTGGAAATATGCACAATTTTAAATATTTATTTGAAATTATGTATTAAAATAAAAATTCAGATAGTACAATGACACATTCATGAGACTGACTATGGAAACTGGAACCATATTTTCTTTATGTCACTCCATTTTTCAGACCTGCAGTACAGTGGATCTGCCCCATACTGTTCATTAGTTTATACATCTAACCCTATCAATGTGGTTGTTCAGTCAAACTTTAAAGAAGAATGAACTGATTGTGGCCCAAATATCATCTATTGTGCATCATAATGTGTTTCTTACAAAATGTAGGTGTATCATAATTAATGACAAGGTGGAAAATCTCTATGTACAAAGTATTTGACCTGTGAAGGGTCAAGAGAGACTGGGCCTGCATGTTAACCCCATAATCAAAGTATTGCTGCAAAATGCATCACCTTGATCACAAGGTCAGAAATGTTAAATTTTATCCCATGCATGCTATACATATAGATTGATTTGTCTTTTTTCTTCAACAAAAAATAAAAAATATGAAGAATATCCATCAAGGGTTTAGGAAATAGAAGCATATGAAAGAACAGTATCATGAAAGGGACATTATTTGCCCACAGCATATTTAATTGTCTTTATGAAGCTTCCATTCATTTGTTTCTCACATCAGAATGACCTTCACCCTTTTGATCCCTAAATGCAAAGGTTTCTTCCATCCCCTAAGTGTAATCCATCCATAATGTTTGGGCTAAATTTGTCATGTGTAACTAATGGTATTGATCAGAAACCATTTTTCTTCTTTGGTGACCATGACCATTGACACATTGTCCCCAAAGTCAAAAGTTGTCTTGCTTACCAAAAGTGCAAGCCAGTCACAAAGTTTGATTGAGGTATATCACGTAGAGCCAATGTCAATATGCAGAAACCATTTAATCTTTCAGTCACAGTTACATTGACCTTTGAACTCTAAAATATTCCTTACTAAGTGCATGCCATCCATACTGTTTGCTAACCATATATGATGGAGTACTCAAGCCATTTTGTGAAAACCATTTTTTTCTTCTTTCAGTCAAAGTGTCCTTGACCTTTGACCTTTTGGGCCTAACATCAATACAGTTTTTCGTTATCTCAAGTGGAAGCCATCCACAAAGTTTTGTAACTTTAGATGGTGGAAAATTACCCCAGTTTCTGAAAATATCTCAAACTTTCTTCCTTCAAACTGAAATTTGTTTTCACAGAACATACAACTGGCATTAAGTATTGAAATTAATCAAATCTGGAATGTTCCTCAAAGGAGTCTTGTCATATATTTAAGTATATTTTGAGGAGTTTCTGAAATATGAGGTAAATCCTCATCTCCTTTTACAAAAATAAAAAGGTTTCTATCTCTTACATTTTAAAAAAATAAAGGAATTTGGACTCTTTCCACTTTTTCTACTGCTGGTGTTATTGTTCAAAAATGTTTTTCTTTCAGTCATGACCTTGAATATTTTTACCATGAAATAGATCAGAAAGTCTGGTAGCTGTTGATGGTGCAAAAACCTCTCCAGGCATTCATCAGGCACAATGACCATTGCAACACATAATGTGAAAATTAGTTTTTATCTTCAATAAAATTATTAATCGCATTATTCTTTTCCCAAACAAAAATGTGAAATGTGCCATAAATTAGCAACAAATCAACCACCTGTGTGCCAAAGTTGCACCAAAACTATTGCAGAAGTATTCGAGAAATGTGTACTGCAAGCTTGCTGCAATTGTGCCAGACATTTGCCAGAACTATTTGTAACAAACTTTGGTTAAAGACTGCGAGAAAAAAAACTGTCATATAAAGAATAACATGGCTATGAGGTTTAGTCAGCTTTTACTGCCACTATGTGCCAGAGGAATGATTTTAAAGAAAATAAAAAAAGTCCTCAACTTTTAATCAAAATAAAGCTACATTTCAAATCTGGTTGAATTCCTACAAGATTTATTCAAGTTTTCCAGAATGTGGAGGACAGGAATTAGGGGCTACAATTCCTGTTAACTATGTTGACAAACACTGAAATCTGAAAATATTCCAGGTCTCTTCAATATAAAGTTGATTGTTAATTGTATTTCAACTAAATGTTCCTTAGTAAAACTATGCTGCTGAAACAAAAGTCACAAGAAGGCAATACAATGATGTCCACAAATGCTGGAAATGGAATTAATTTAATGTCCTGTAAGTACAAAAATCTATTTTTCTGAAGCCAGGTCCCATAACCAGCATATGAGATAAGTGCCTGAGCAGCAGAGAGGGTGAACCCTACAACGTTTTTAGACAAAATTTGATTGAAATCCTAAAACGAGCCGTCTTATAATCTCATTTCAACCAAAAGATGGCGAATCCTACAACGTTTTCAGACAAAAAAAATTGATTGAATCCTTAAAACGATCCGTAGGATTTCGTTGAAATCTCCCTACGAAATCATTTTAACTAAAAAAATGAAAACGATTTTTTAATCAATTTTGGTCGCAACTTGTTGTCATCCACCCTCTCTGCTGCTTAGTGATTTCATCACTGGGTTAACAAAAAATAATAAATGATTTTAACCAGTCTTTATGATGAAAGTCCTTAGTACGAAAATCCTTTGAAATTGCAAAGCAATTTAGGATTTCACAAACAAACTAATCACTAACACCTCTTCTTGTAAATCAATCAGATTATTGGACTGGTCGGTGAGTTTGAAATTAATTCTGGTTAATGAATTATTATGGCATCGCATATAGACTGGATTAACCGGAGACTCAATTATTAAAAATCCTGGAGGAGCTGTTGGTGCAAATGAATAAAGAATATACCCTTGCTGAGCTTGATTTGATCGTTCGAGATTAATTTGATAGCTTCCTTCAATAACATCACACACTAAATTGAGCGCAATCACCGATGAAATATTCACGTTGAACGGAGCGATATGCCTGCCGCCACCGTCTGGGTCATTATTGTGTTTGAGGATTTTTATTTCCGGTGATGCTGTTTTTTTCCACGTATCATGAATTATTTTGAAACCAACATCGATGGCATCACTGAGTAGTTTTTTTAGTTCCGGTACGTTATATCCTTGTAGTTTGAATGTTGGAATATCTTCAACGCGGATATTATAGATCAGTGCAAATTCTGTTCTCGACTTGGGGTGATTATCATCTAGTATAACTCGAATAATTTGTGAATTAAATGTTTCCATGTCATTGATGATTTTGTTACATATTTTTACAACGCTGATAAATTCATCTCGGGTGAGAGAGCCGGATTTAATGGATATTAACAATAGTAAAAAATCATATTCCATCGATCTAAAATTATCCATAACTTTAAGATCGTCAGCAACATAATATCCTTCTTGATTCCCCACATCCTCTTCTTCAATTGGGGTGTAGAAGAAATAAAGAAAATCACTGGTTTGGTAATCTTTATAACTTTTTATTGGATTATCGGGGTTTATTTTGTCGGTGATATAATCATTTTTTTGTGGTTCTGGTAATTTAACGGTTTTTTCCCGGGGTGGGATTTCAGGCCATCCTAGTACGGTTCTTATTGAGCTTTGATAGATATCTACGACATATTCTTCTGAGTTTATTTCAATGGCAGATGATAGCGTCGGTTCATGAACTGTTATAGCTATTTTTGACTCTACTCCAGTAATCGATTTTATTCTACGCGCGAATTCATTATTGATTTGTTCGATTTGGTATGACCCTGTTGGTATCGAAACAACTTTCCAGTCTGGAGTCCCGTCATCTTTATTCTTATTTGCAAACACTAAAGAATTATTGGGTTGTTGACCACCAAATGATTTTGATCTGATATTAGGCCAACTGTGATATACTCGTAGTTTTGCTAGCGCTATCTCCTTCACGGGGACTGGGCTAGGGAAATTCACACTAAACTCGGGTTTCGTTGATGTAATTGATATCATACTTGTTTGTACTGGGTTCGTGTTCTCCACTACTCGTTGAAGTAATTCCTGCGGTGTTGTCATTGTTATTATACTCATGATTTATTTCTAATTTTGGTATCGAGGAATCATAAATACTGACCATCACCGAGAACTCACAATCTGGTAATGTTGATATTATTGAGATCATTTTGTTTTTTGGGTTCGTGTTTTCTAATTCCATCGATGTTGTCATTGTTATTATACTCATGTTGTTGCTCTAATTTCGATATCGCGGAATCAAAAATACTGACCATCGCTGAGAATTCACTATCTGATATAATTGTATTATCGAGTGACGATGATATCATCAATGATAATTGCGAGTATGCGGTTGATGCAATATGAAATTGAAGTAGGTAATTCTGCAGTTTACTCTGGCTGCATGATGATATCCTTTTTGCTATCCCGGTTGATATACCCCCGATTGTAGCCACCGTAGAAATGCAAATTGGAACTACGACCGGGGCAATCATTGTAACCGATGCAAGTATTATTCCTGCGCCAGTGAGAACGCTTGACACCGAGTACATAATAATATCAATTGCGGTGATTCTTCGTCGGTATTTTTTTATTTTTATTTGATACTCTTCAGTGAGGGTTTTGAGTCTATTTTGAAATTCTCTGACCTGATCATAGCGACATTGCGTCGATGACAAAGTCATTGTTGTTATTTTAAAAAAGCTAGCGTTTTCAATTGTGAAATCCTTTCAATTTAGTTATTTACTTAAATCCGCTACGAATTCCACATACCACGTTGTTGAGACTCTAACCAAACTTTTATCAGCATATGTGATTGTGAACTTTTCAGTTGTATCCTTGTCGATGATCGTTGAAATCGTATTGTTGACCCCGGATGAACTCGACGATGATATATCAAATTGAGTTAATGGTGTTACTAGTGTTAATCGATAAATACCCTTAACGGTTGCAGTGATATCTAATTTGTTGTTTGTAGGTGTCCACTCAAATGATCCGTGTTGGATTGTGTATACCACGTTGTTGGTTTTCTCATGAGGAATTTTTGTTTTTTCAATGATTGTTATCATCCTCGAAAAATCACCTTTGACGGCTTCGATGAAGTTTTTTGTCTCATCGATGGATTTTTTAATATCAGGGAGTTTTATTTCTATTTTATCCAACTGGGTTCCAATAAATTTATCAATGATATTTCTACGAAATGATATAAACTGTTTTCCGTTTTCTTCAATTTTAGATTCAAGTGTTTTTAGTACAACTATAGAATTGTTTAACTCATCGTTGATAGTTTTTAATCGATCTGTAATCGTCGAAATGAGTACACCCGGTTTGAGTTTACCCTGATCGGAAAATAACGCAACGGTGTTCTCGATTGCGTTTTGTTGTTTAACCAAAATATCATCCAGAGAAATATTACTGGTTTTCAATTTACCCTGATCGGAAAATAACGCAACGGTGTTCTCGATTGCGTTTCGTTGTTTAACTAAAATATCATCCAAGGACACATCACTGCTTTTCAATTTACCCTGTTTGTCTTGAAATACAACTATTTCATTAGGATCAACATTTGTTAAGTTCAACGTCTCAGCTATTTCATCTTTGATTAGTTTTTTTACATCCTTGACAGAATCAGGTGGTGCAGTGCCATCGGGTTTGGGTTTCAAAGATCTCCCCCAAATATCAATCATGTTATTGTAAAACTCTTTCTCTCTCTAAAAAGCGATTACTAGTGTATTCATTAACGACAACATGTGGTGGTTTTCCGTTTGGGTTACTCAAGGAGTTTGAAATAGCGTCAAGGACATTTAATACTTCGCTGCCACATATTGGTGGGTCAATCATCGTTTGTGTTGGTAGCGTAGAATACCAAGTCTTCATTGGAAGGGTTTTTATATAACGCAAAAACTCTTTTGGTGGGGCTAATCCATATGAATCGAAATAGACAATCCCACGTGGATCAATAGCGTATGCAACCCAGTGAGTTCCGGGTCCGGTGCTGTTATCGAGATTAATAATACCTGTTTCAACGCTGTTTGGTTGATGTGGTAATTGATCTTTCATAAAGACACCTCTGAAGTTTTTAATCGCGAGTTTTTTAGCAGCATCGAGTAAATCAAAATTGGACATAGGAATCTTCGATTCCCGAATTAATAAATCGTTCCTGGTAGTCTTAGACCCTTTCCGCTGTACCACGAATACGGGGTTCCTGGTAGTCTTAGACCCTTTCCCTTTTTTTTATATCCTTTCCCAGTTGCCTTCTTTAGTGCCATTCCTGCTGCAGTACCAACGGCTCCTAACGCCGCTGCTTTAGCCACCGCTGGGGCTGCTGCTGCAATCAATGCTGGAATCGCAGCTAACAACGGAAATATACCGCCTGTTTTAATCATATTTTTGATAGCAGCCGCAGAAAGAGTAATCTGAACACCCTTTTTTGCTACTAGTGCATCATTGAAATGTTTCACCTGACGAGTTGTCAGCGATAGTTTATTTGCACCACCAGTCATTTGGTTGGGTTTCAACGTGATTGTGGTTCCACATTTTTTAGCCGATTCTGATTGCAATTTTTTGATTTGACCAGGAGTTAACGCAACACTAATAACACTATATGACATTATACATAATTGATTGATTCTAAATCGTTTACAATTTCAATTACATGTTTTCCACTGGTGCATCTACCACTCTCATTCTTCCACCAACACCTTCAAGTAGCATTGATTTATCACTGAGAATGACAGCAACCGCTCTATAATTAGCAATACCACCAGGACGGGTTACACGGGCTCTAAAGTGTATATCAACGACAGATTGTCTCATCAAATCGAGATGTTCCAGTGAGAAGTAATAGATCGGATAGAGGCTTTTAAAATCCAATTGTGATATTTGCAAACCAGTATCCACATTTTGATCACGTGCCATAAACGACAATAGATTATGATAGACACGTGCAATATGGTTGTGAGTGTAATCGAGTTGTATATCCTCAGATGGTTCCTGTTGGCCGTTTATTCTCAGCGAGACTTCTCTAACACCTAACTGATCAAATATCATATGGCTTCGTTCTTGATTACCAACTCGCGCATTATTCTGTAACGCTACGAATATATGACGTGGAGCTGAAACACCTTGTTTTGATGCCAGATGCCAAGTAAATATATCATCAACATTATCCTGTTTGATATCAGTGGTCACTGATAACCAACTCAACAACGACTTTCCTCCTTGTTCCATAAATGATAATAATTTTTCTTCTGCTGTGATTGATGGAGTTAATACTGGCATCCATAATGCTAGTTTTGATAAAATGACTTTACCCTCGGGAGCACCAACATCACGCCAGATTGCATCATTATCAGTACCCTTTCGTACAAGCGCTACTGTGTGTTTAGCTCCATAAATAACTTTTCGGACGTTTCTACAGAATCCGAATATATGATGCAGTGGAATTGCACATGAAAATTGTCGACGCTGTCCTTGCAACGTTGCTACACGTGTTGCAAACCCTAGGTTGTAGTTAATGATATTATTTATGACATCAAAAGTACCAGCTGGTCTTGTATATCCGGCTGGTGCTGGATCAACTGCGGTAGCTTGTGTTGCCTTGACTCTAGAATACTGGTTGTGTTCAGGGTGATCAGTGATATCCTTAGAAAACATCATAGATGGACCCGCTGATCTTGAATAATCATCAGAATATCTCGCTAACCCGATTATTGTTGTTGCAACATCAACTTCACGGTCAATGGATTCAATTTCTTTTCCATCAATGAGATATCTAGCGCTTTCAAATAACGCCATTATGCCGTTATTAACAAAACCAACTCGTGTAGTTGGGTTTATGTCATATGGGGTATCAGCTGCAACATTTGTTACAAGTTCTCCTTCGATTTCGATAAATGCCTCACACGGTAGGAAGTATTTACTGGTATCATGAACTTGAAGTTCAATTCGCGATCGGAGATCTGGTTGTACTGCGTGATAAGAATAAAATTGAAAATCGCGTACAGAATCATCCTTACTCACTGGGGCATCCATATCAAATGCTGGATCAGGTGACCTTTTGAACATTTTATTCTATTTATCAGAGTCTAAATCGCGATTTCCCATTTCATCGTCGTGTTTTTTTAAAGCCACTTCCTGCTATCATGTTTGCTATCATGTTATTTTGGTCCCCTTGATTTACCAATGATGCTAATTTTTCATCTACTGCGTTATTTATAATTCTACTAACACTTGCAGGCATTTCTGCTGTAGACGGTAACGGTACCGGTTTCTTTTTTCGTCTCACTAATGATGTTAATTTATTCTTCGCAGTTGAAAACGCTTTTCCGGCAAGAAGATCTCCAACAGCACCAATACCCTTATCACGAATAACATCAATTGCTTTCATTCCTAGTTGTTTAGCCAACGGCATCACTTTTGGAGCCATTCTCGCAAATAACCCTGCAATGGTATTGCCTAAACCATCTCCGTAGTATGCTCTATAAACCGGAAACCGTGAATTAACTACGTAGACGGGGGTTGGTTTATCATGATTGTAGTGTATGATCATTATTTTAAATCAGAAACAATTTTTCAATTGTTATTTATCTAATCGATTCAGTCACTATGATAACCATGGACGGTTTCACCGTCTACTAACTCGCCAATGAAATCTCGATATGTGCTGATATCTATGATACCACCCTGAAATAACCGTCTACAGATATCAGCTGCTTCATTAATTATTTCCGGTGAGTTATTTCCAGCTCGGAATCCTCCTACAAGAACTTCTAATCGTGATATATCACTGAGAACACTACCAGGACATGTCGTGGTAGAGTCAAAGACATCATTTGGATTTCCAATCGAATATCCTTTTCCGCTTGTTTCCTTAGTTGTACCAGTTGCGCCTTCACTATCATCAAGTAATTGCCTTTGTCGGCCTCGTTCTTGTTGTTTTTGTATACCATAACTATCAACTCCTATTTTAAAAGTTCTGTACTCAACTGTATCCTTTTTCAAATTACCAGTAATCCCCTTATTCGTTTTATACAACCAATTAACCCAGTCGTCTCGGCTTATTCTACTGTTTTTATACTCGTCTTTTAAAAAGTCCTTTTTAGAATCAAAGCTTTTGGCGGCGAAATCACCAAAGGTCGTATAATCCTTGAGTTTCTCCAATTGAGGTTTTTTTATTTTTGTTATAGCTTCTTCGGTGAGTTTGTCTATAAAGGGGATACCTCTTGGGGTGACGACATCAACAGGTTGTGGTTCAGGTGTAGAAACTCTTTGAGTTTCAGGCGCAGAATCATCAATATCAGCTAATCGTTCATACTCGCGTTGAGTTTTTATATCACTGGATAGCTGTTGTATTCCTGCGCGTGTTTGTCCGGCCTCTGCTGCTATCTTTTCAAGCGTATCAAGCAGCGGCGCCTTCTTTACTCGTTCTCGCTCAGGAATATCACCGTATATTGCTCGTTCAGTTGCTGTTTTCACATCTTTGGTCGCACTTGTTATCGGAGTAAACAGTTGTTCACTTGACACAGAAAAGTCAGTCTGCGCTTGTTGTCGTTGTTGTAGTTTATTCCGTACAGAGTCACGAATTGGTACAAATCTCTTGATTGCATCCAGTCGTTCACGAGCTAATCGGGTTGTTAATGCTTCATTGACCATTATTTGAAATCAGAAACAATTTTTCAATTGTAAAACAATTTTTCAATCCCCACCTAACACCATCGGATGGTCATGGAAGTGTTATTTCATCCTATCAATGATGAAGGAAGTGTCCAAATTGTATATAAAAATAATAATAATGTCACTTCCTTCATTCTTTTTTTTGATCAATCCCAACCAGCCATCAATTTTTTATTCACTGTTTCTGCTATTATCAATCAAAAAATGCTAAAAAAAATTAAAATCTCTATGAGGGACGGTCACAATCAAATAATGATTAATGGTCGAGCAATCAAATAATGATAAATGGTTGGTCAATCAAAATTGTTCATTTTCTTGAATTAACGCCCGTAGGTTTCTAACTTTAGAATTAACCTCCTTTTTCAATTCGTATTCGTACCCCAATTCTTTTCGTATTCGTTCTACGATGGTATATAACGGAGCGAACACACTTACGTCACTGGAGAATGCGAGAGAGTCCTTAATAGAATTCTGAATTCTTTTGATGAGTGCATACTTCTTTGGTAGCATATACTTGTTAGTGCTAACTCCGTATTCTATATCCTGGTAATCAGACATGATTTGATCAGGATTTAAACCATCCGATAGTTCAATATCCCAAGTTTTCAATTTTGAAATCTCGGATATGATGCTATTCATGTTTTCAGAATTCATTATTCTATAGCAATGATATATTTCTAAATGAAAAATATGACGCATTAGACATAACTAAATTGAACTTTTTGTCCCGTCTTTTTAGAAATCGCAGATCGATAAATCCCCTCTGCAACAAATCGTACTGAAGATCGACAAATATCGAAGTGTCTACCGGCTTCATTCATTGATTGAAATATTATTTCTTCGTTAGTTATCGTATTCAAAGATTTCACAGGTCTCGCTTTTTTTGAACAAATGCCAGTCTTTCCTCGTTTCAAATTCTCACTCTGTGTAACAACTTCTAGATTTGATAAAGAATTATTCTTTGGATTAGAATCCTTATGATCGATAACAAAACCATCCTCGATCAATCCATGGAAACACTCATACACGAAACGATGATTGTGATATTTTTTCTTTCCAACACCAAACATCAAATACCCTTGATTAGTCACAAAACCAACCGTTTTCTTAAGTCTACGGTTTCTGACAGTACCATCACTGGATGCTTCATAATTTATGATCACAGGGTGTTGTCTGAATTCTTGGTTCATTCGTATATATAATACTATTGTTTGTCTAATTCATTGTTTGGTTTAATGATAAATCTTTCGATGTAGTCTTGAGGGGTTCTTATGATTTTATCCTTGATACTGACTTTGTCAGCGTCAAGAATACTGACTTTGTCAGCGTCAAGAATACTGACTTTGTCAGCGTCAGGGTCATAATTTCTGATTGATTGTCCATTTTTTATTCTTTTATCATAATATCGCTTCAACTCCCTGTATCGCTTACCACCGCAATTCAAACACAACTGAGATTTCCCCCTAACCCCAACTCCACATAGAATACAGGGTAACGGACCAAGGCTTCCACGACGATAGCTTTGCATATGATACCCACAAAACTCATTTCTGCATGATTTGTTACACGGGATTACTGATCCAATCATAAGCCACTTGCAGTGATTCATTATATAAAAATCTTTCATTTAAATGCTTGTTTTAATTATAGAATGAAGGAGTTAAGGAAAACGCCTTCGAAAAATGCTGAATTCAATGCTGATAAGGAGTTTAAGAGATTATTAAAAATCAATCCTAGATTTAATCTCGATAGACCCAAAAAACGTATCAAACGTCCAAGAGACGGAAACATGAAAGAGTTTAAGAGATTATTAAAAATCAATCCTAGATTTAATCTCGATAGACCAAAAAAACGTATCAAACGTCCAAGAGACGGAAACATGAAAGAGTTTAAGAGATTATTGAAAATCAGTCCTAGATTTAATCTCGATAGACCCAAAAAACGTATCAAACGTCCAAGAGACGGAAACATGAAAGAGTTTAAGAGATTATTGAAAATCAGTCCTAGATTTAATCTCGATAGACCCAAAAAACGTAACAAATTTAATCTCGATAAACCCAAAATCCTTCGGATTTCAAAAGCGTCCAAGAAATTATCCTGGAAAGATGCTCAATTCAATCTCGATATAGTCTCTGATACACCAAAGAATAAAATTCTTGATAAAGCCATGATTAATAAAATCAGAGATTGTTTTAATGAATTCAAGCGTGATGGAGCATCCTATTGTTGGTCAACATTTCGAATTGATGGTGTTGTTGACGCTACCATGAATGATGAAAAAGCAGCAGTGATAATTTCACATGTTGGGGAAAAACGGTATTTTTTCCGAATCAAATTCATTATTGAAGTCGATGGCAAATGGATTATTAGGGATAAATTTGAACCAATCCTCAAGAATAAAAAAGCTGTCATTGTGAGTAGAGATTCCAAACCAGGGATTCTAACCGGCATTGACAAACCATACTACGAAAGATCTTATCCCGTAACAGCAATGGTTTATGGGCTATATCCGTTAAATGATAAACCCGATATCGCAAAACTAGCTCCTATGAAATATTCGTCAGGGCTTAATTGTGTAGCAGAACGAATAATGGAGCACTTCACAAATGCATCCCGAGGAAATAAACTAACTGATCTAAGACGAAAAAAAATAACCGAGTGGGAACTGACAGTGAAACAGAACGGTGCAAAGATTTCTGATATAGCTAAGTTAGAAACATCATTAAGATTTCCAATAACAGTTATGACGATAACCGGAGAGGTTTTATACGAACCGAAATATAACAAAAATGGAGCACCAATACAGATTATTGATCATAACAAACACGCGTGGACACCTGCGGTAACAGTATTTCCACGAGAACGAACCGTGAAATATATCCCTAAGGAGTTCGTCGGGGATGTTTTCTATGAAGAGAGATTATTTGATGCTATTAATGCGTTGTGTAAGGATGATCCTGTGTCAGTGTGGTTACTTAGAAGTGATGAAGGATTCGATCAATTTGTAAAACCAAATGGTGAATTATATCGCGTTGAAGAATTAGATAACAGAATGAGAAAAATCGCTAATGATTTTTCACCGGAGAGTTTCCATGAAAAACTACTCACGGATAGTTTTACTATTCCATCAGTGGTAGCTCACTTCGCAAGAGAAAAAAACTCATGGCGTCCAACACGAAGTGATTTTCTTGAGGATGTTAAATCGAGTTGCGTCGAATTTGGTCATGGAGGATTGTGGAATACGAAATACTCACGTGATGGTATGATTTCAATTGATATAGCCGCGTGTTATCCCGGAAGTTTTCTCGGGTATGGGGAATGCGCTGAGTACTTCAAACGATTTGGACACCCAACACATGAAATGACTCGTGTTGCGATTAATGGACCATTACCTGATTTTGATTTAACCGGATTCGCTCGTGTGATATCATTCGAATTAGCTACAGGGTTACATCCGTGTAGTTATGTTTGGCTCGGTAGACACCTATCTGAAAAGGCCTGGATACCAATAGTGCTATTGAGATATATGATTGATTGTGGTATGCTAATATCGTTGATTGTTTCCGAGGCTATTATATGCTATCGAGCTCAGAAAGAAGTTTGGCTACCACAACCCGATCTAGATCGTATAATCAGCGAACTACGAAAACAATTCCCTGATTTCAGTGAAGAAGAAATCATAAATTGGTCTAAGAAGTTATTTGAAATTAAAAAAGAACAAGCAAAAGATCTCGGACGAAGAATAATCGGTAAATTCACTCAAGGTGGACGGTACGACAACGCAAAATATTCTTCGCGGTTGATCATAGATGTCGCTGAATACGATTTTATTGTAGCGGATTTAATGAAACAGGGAAAACTTGTATCCCGTAAGGATGCTTTTCTATCCAATGGTGAGAAAATGGGTACGGTTGTTACCTACTGTGATGGATATAATTCCCAGTACACACATTTGAGAAGTTCAATGCTAGCCTATGCTTCTATTAATCTATTTTCGATGATAAATAGATTTCCTAATACCGCGGTTAGAGTGGCCACTGATTCGATGTATATACACAATAAATACAAATCAGCTGTAGCTAAATTCACAGATCCCGAAGAAAATTGGGGGCGTTGGCGATTTAAAAAGGAGATGCTACATGAGTATTGTAAATCCGCAGACGTTGCCATGGATGATAAATATCTTTGTTGTAACCGTATTGAAAATCAATCAGAATTTTCTAATGCACCACCGGTATCTGATCCAATATGTCGATACAAGACAGTTTATTTAAACGGTTGTGGTGGGTCAGGAAAGACAACTCGTGCAATTGAATTATTCCGTGGGAAAAATCATACGGATTTCACAAACATGATTGTGCTAACACCGACTCACAGACTCGCCAGAGAGATGATACAGCGAGGGGTAAATGCCTGTACTTACCATAGTTTCTTTCGATGGAAGGGTGACAAATGGACTCCTGATCGAATGGGTGATAAATTCATTCCTAAAATCATAATCTGGGATGAAATATGCACAGTGTCATTAGATGTATTACAAACATTTCTCGAATGGTTGTTAAACAAAAACACAAAGGTCGTCATGTGCGGTGATCACGGCCAACCACCACCATTTGTCGGTTCATCTCCACATGAATGGCTAAGGGGATTTGTAGACTACTATGAAGAAATCACCACTGATTATAGATCACTTGATGAACGATTACGCGAGTTCAAAGCGCTAATTAGATTACAACCGGATAGAATCCAATGCGAAATAGCGCGTGAAGTGATTTCAGAAACTCCAATAAATGATTTCTGGGAAACATGGAGACCAAATGATTTGATAATTGCAAGTAGAAAAATAGTCAGGGACACACTTCAGATGAAGTTATTTGAATTGCATAAAGAAAAATTTGCAACGCTTCCAGTACCCCTTTGTTATAGGCCATCGGATACACGAAAACAGAACATTGAAGTTGATATTCCAGGACAGAGTGAAAAACAAATTCTGGTATTAAATGATATTGTGCTGGTTGATATCAATGTCGTTGAAGATGCATTGCGTGCTAATAAATCCCCGTGGACGCTAGGATACGCAGCGACGATACACTCTTCACAGGGATTGACTATATCGGATACAATTGTTTGGATGGTGGATAATCACATCGAATGGTCGAATTTAGTCTATCTCGCAGTATCCAGAGTACGAAAAATAAATCAACTTCGAAGAGTTGTTTTCGATGATAATGACACAACAATAAATGATATTGATGTTAGCATCATTAATAAAAAACTCTCCGGTTACAAACAACAGGACAAAAAAAAACAACGAGAATTCGATATTGATGCTGAATTAATAATTACGCTGAAGAAACAACAGAATAATCACTGCGCGAGTTGCAATTGTATACTGCGTTGGCAGTATTCGGATAAGGATCCTCGCCAATTCACCGTAGACAGAAAAAATAACAGTCTCGGTCATGTCAGAAATAATGTGATGTTGACTTGTCTTGAGTGCAATAGACGCAACGGTGCTAGTTAAGACCATGCGGTGGCAATTGAGTATCCTCGGGAATCACTTGTAATTGTTGTCGAGTAAAACCCCGCTGAGGGGCAGTTGAATCCAGTTTATAGACTGGAGGTCTACCCGTAGATCGTGTTATAGTAGATATCTTATGCGTAGTGACGCTCCAAATAGGATCAGTAGCCCTTTTTCTACCCCCTTCAAGCTCTCCTGGTTCGTATAAGTACCTCACAATGACATTACTACCAAGAATTGGTTCTTTGAAATCTTTTTGTGGTTGTGCGGGTATTGACTTCTTTTTAATCGCGTTGATAGGTTTCATGTTGATTGTTCTAGTAATCTCGTTATTCAGTGCAGTAATCACAGATGGTAATCTTTTAACCCATTCACGGGATCGCTTTTCTTGAATGAATTCTTTTGCGTATTGATATCCAAATAACCGCTCAGCAATCGTCCGATTAAATCGTTCTACAATGGCCTGATCGCGATGTAGCGCAGTATGCCCTCGTCGTATGGTGACATTATGATGTTTCATTGTAGATAATACTACACCCTGAAATTCCTTGCCAGGATCAACCTGCAATAGATTTGGCCAGTGCAGAGGACCTCGTCGATAAATCCTTTCAAATGCAGAAGCGACTTCAGTGGCTGATTTTGTTTTTAACGGTTCTGCTTCTTTGTATCGACTTGCAATATCAACTACGGTTAAAGCGTATTTGTAACCACGATCATGTGGCAGAAATAATATATCAGCCTGATGAACTTCATTAGGAACTGTCACATCAAAATGCGAGAATTGAATTTGTTTAGGCGGTGGTAGATAAATTTGCCATAGTGCCTGTTTGGATAACCAATTAGCCGCAGTGGTTTTTTTCACTTTTGCAGCGCTAGCGAGTTTATGGACTGCTGATTTACCCCTCCAGTATCCTCTTGGGGAATAATAAATTGATTCCATATTATTAATTACCGGCACCTAACATCAATTTGCTTTTCATAGCCGATTTTATCAAAAATGAAGCCAATTTTTCTTTGAAGGATTTATCAGGAATAGCATTTAACGCATGAATTAATTTCACATCTGCTAGATGTCTGTGTTGCAGATTGCTGCTTTTATAAGCAACATCATGAAGGTGACAGGCCTTATCAATGGCGTTTATTGGTTCTTCACCGGGGTTGGGTTGATTTTGATTATTGAGTCTGATATCAAGTCTGGTTCCCGGTCCACAGTAGCTATATCCTGGAAGGTGCTTTTCTCCGGGGTACTTTGCCCATGGGGTTCCAGGGAGCTTTGCCAATTTGGCTGCGATATCACCTCCTCGTTTTTTTTAAAAACATCTCCGGATTGTAAAATCTTTGATTTTGTAGAAACAAATCTGAACTTTTTAATACCACATGTTGCACATCTACCAGTAAGTGCTGATCTGTTATTTTTAGTTGTAACCGTCGTCACATCATTTGTGCTAGTACGCGTTTTACACTTCATACAATATAGATCCATAATTTATGTATAGAAATATGGATATAATTGATTTTTCAGCGACTAAAACAAGAGAACCAATTAAGCATCATGCAGCGCTACCAAACTCTATCCGGATGATTATAATCGGGCCATCTGGATCCGGTAAAACGCAATTGTTACTCAATTTAATAATGAGATGGATGAAGTGGGATAAGTTGTATTTAATTGCCCCTAGCGTAGATGATCAACGATGTTATGAAGTGCTAAAAGATTTTAACGAGAATGCATCAGAAATTAGCGGTGAGAACGCCATTGATTTTATAACCGATATCGATGAAGCACCGAGTATTGATGATATTGATGGAGATATTAACAATTTAGTCGTATACGACGATATAATGTTGGATAAACAAAAAAATCCTGCTAGGATCTTTTCCCGGGGGCGTCACAAAAACACTGACGTGATATATGTCACTCAACGCTACACTCAGGTTCCAAAAGTCATCAGAGATAACTGCAATATTCTTTCTGTATTCAACGGCGTTGATACACATACGCTACGAAATATTTGGCAGACATGGTGTTCTGATATGGACTTCAATCAATTTAAAAACTTCTTTAGTCATGCTCAGTCAACCCCGTACGGATTCGCAACAATAAATTTGCATGATCCTCGGACACGATATCGTATCGGACTTGATCAAATATTCGGTTAAAATCATTTATTATTTTTTGTTAACCAGTGATGAAATCACTAAGCAGCAGAGAGGGTGGATGACAACAAGTTGCGACCAAAATTAATTAAAAAATCGTTTTCATTTTTTTAGTTAAAATGATTTCGTAGGGAGATTTCAACGAAATCCTACGGATCGTTTTAAGGATTCAATCAATTTTTTTTGTCTGAAAACGTTGTAGGATTCGCCATCTTTTGGTTGAAATGAGATTATAAGACGGCTCGTTTTAGGATTTCAATCAAATTTTGTCTAAAAACGTTGTAGGGTTCACCCTCTCTGCTGCTGCCTGCCACCTGTCATGCAGATAAGTTTATTGCTAGGATAACAAAATCTGATGTGGTTGTTCCTTGTTCCATTCAAAATATAGAAAGGCTTTTGAAAGGTAGATCAGGAGCAACAGCAAATGACTTTAAAGGACCAGGAACTTTTTAGTGTTACTCATACTTCAAGCCAGAGAGAAATTCAGGGAAAGGAAGAATACTGTCCATTATTCCTGTACATGATGCTGTGGAATGATGGAAATCAAACCCACTCAAGGTTTCATCATTACATGTCTGCAAGTCAAATGTGCTTGAAATCAAACAATTCTTGGTAAAGTTATGCTGCAGAGTTAGGTGTTGGGGCAATCAGGGCTGTAACTTAACCAAATCATGAAAATCAAAGTTAGGTGTTGAGGTAATCAGGGGCTGTAACTCTACCAAATCATGAAAATCAGAATTAGGTATTGTGGCAATCAGGGTTTTTAACTCTGATAACTCAAGCAAATCAAAGTTATATGTTGGGGCAATCAGGGGTTTTTAACTCTGATAAAATCATGAAAATCAAAGTTGGGTGTTGGGACAATCAGAGGCTGTAACTCTACCAAATCATGAAAAACAATGTTAGGACAATCATTGGCTTCAATCTACTAAATCATAAAATAAAAATCTGTTGAGGTCTGATCTTGCAAAAATCATCTTATCAAAGCCAAATTGCTGAGATGGCCATATGTAGTGACAGATTATGGACAGAAAAGCTGAAATGACTTTGTCATGCAGAGCTCTAGTAATGTGAGACAAAAGGTTTTGAAACTATACAGACTAAATTTTCACCTCACTGCATACAGCATGACTTAAATATAGCCCACTGACAAGAGAGGTAAACTGAAATACTGGTTCTCAACCTGTTTCATTGTTTCCTTAATGCGGTCTATATCAGACAAGTGCTCCTGTCTCATCAGCTCCTTTGCCCGGGCCACAGCAATAAGCTTGTCATGGACAACCTGTTTATTTTGCACCCTTGAGTCTTCTAGTTGCTGAAATTCATAAATTAACAAAATCTGTTAATGCATTCTTTAGAATTGATCCATTCATTATTGTTTTTCTTCACAAAATTGTGTCAGCAAGTAGTGTGGTATAATTTGTATACACATCACCACATGACTATTTATTTTACACATATAACTATGTATATGTTATACATTAACCACAAAACTACATATATATTAGACACATAACTATGTGATATTTATTTTTTTCCAAGTTGGTATTTTAAAAAAAATGATTTGGATAAGTTGTAACGATACATCAGGCTGAAGCACATTCATATCCCACATTAAATGAGCTCTCCAAACAACTCGGAGCAAAACAAAAATTAGGTTTTGTATCGATTACATACTGTATATAACGAATTATAAGTTGAGTCCAACTGAAAACTGCACAGATCCAGCAATTCGATTGCATAATATGCTTGCAGATCTGGATCTATGGAGTTTGTTAGGAACACACACCTTGAACTGCTGTTGCTTTATGTAATAGCAGCTCAGGGTCTATCTTGTTTGCAGTTGGACTTGTCTTACAAGTGAGTATATATATATATATATATATATATATATATATATATATATATACATATATATATATATATATATATATATATATATATATATATATATATATATATATACATATATATATATACATATATATATATATATATACATATATATATATATATATATATATATACATATATATATATATATATATATATATATATATTATATACATATATATATATATATATATATATATATATATATATATATACATATATATATATATATATATATATATATACATATATATATATATATACATACAATATATATATATATATATATATATACATATATATAATATATATATATATATATATATATATATATATATATATTTATATAGTTCCACTTTATTTGAGCTTTTTCAATAAATTATACATATAGTGTTAATCAAGGATCAAAAGAAAATGGAATTTTATTTGTTTTTAAAATCAATAAAATTTATGTTTTTTCAATAGAATGTTGATCTCACAGACTTGAGCTAAAGTCCAATCTCACAAAGGGTTGAGTTGTTATAATGTACAGACTGCACATCATGTACAATAAAAAAAAATGAATTACATCACAGACTGGATGTAATTACATATGGCAAACTAATTTTGTAGAGAAAAATTGCTTAATTATATTTGGGATAAAGAAAATGTTAGCAAGGGCTGTACATGATTGAATATTATCAGGTAAAATAAACAATATTCAAACTCAACTGTCTGTAAAACTTCTTTATAACATTTTATCTTTGTGATATTTCACTGATTTTCTTTAGAAGGATTCACATGACTGGACCAGGAACTTAGGAGACTGGAGTAAAAGTATTCAGACAATGAGCAGTATCAATTAATAAAAACTAGTTTCTTTTTAAATAGAATTTATGCATACACAAAGATATAAAGTTTGACATGTCAGAATTTAACTTACTTTAAATTTTATTAATATTTGTAGTTACAGCTTGAGCAGCTTTGACAACAGCATACATAAACATTTAGTATGGTCAGATATCAAGGGGATATAAATGAAAAACAGGATAAAGAAAATTGGTCCTAATGTTGACCCTTGAAGAACTACTACTGTATCAGTAATCTGGAACAGATTGCTTAAAATGCCATTACAAATAATTTGAGATTTGTTCTTTATATCAAAGCCAAAGGCCAAAGAAAGTGTTAAATCTGAACATATATTTCTAATTTCTGTAGTAGAATATTGTCACTTACCAGGTCAAATGCTTTAGTGAATAATAAACAAAATTATATTTATATGGTTCCTTCCTAAATTAAATCAGGCATGTACAACTTCCTCCGTGTAGGCTTGGTAAGCAATTTTTTAAGCCACACCTAATGAATTAAATTAGTGGATAAAATCAGATCACAAGTCAGATCTGATCCACATGCTGTAACTTGTATGTACCTTCATTAGAATGTCATTAACGAAACTCCAAAAGAAAGATTGTCAGGGTGTCCCTTATAAATAGATATCAAGCCTCCATAGTGTTCTCGTATAAAATAGATACATTATAATCAAATTCTCATCATGATTATTGGGAAAAGTAAAAAAAATATCCACAATGCTCAGGCAATCATTAAATATGACAAATTTTTCACTTTCTTTTACAAACTCCATGAAGCAAATGGTAAACTGAATATTTCAACCAGTTTCATCAATTTCATGGAAATGCATTTATACTGCCCAGCTAAGACATGACATCACTTTAAATATTTTTCCTTTGCATATTAAAACAAAGACCCATCCAAAATGATATGAAATAAATGCCATGTCTAACAAATATTGTGATAAATAGATTGTGGGTATTACACCCGATTCAACACAGTATCTCTAAGACATGTGCGAATTTCACTTAAATTCAAGGTTTCAAAAAAACTTGTTTTTAATATATAACAATATAAAATATGTCTCATTTAGATTGCTATTATGATGCCATATTTCATTTTTTGAAAACGACAAATAAGGCTGATTGCTTTTTGATGCCAAGGATTGAGTTCCAGACAAATATTGATTTTTTCCATTAGTCACAGGTAATAAAAAGCTAGACTCATAAATCACCTTAGCACATCTAATGTATTGAGCACTAAGTCAAACACTGCTTTCTTTAAAGATTAAATGAACATAGATATACCGTCTGACCATCCTTCAGTGCTGTTAAATATGTAATAACTACTTAAAAACTAAACCTCTAGACTTAACTAAATATTATGATTTATGATTGGTCAATGATTTTACATCAGCCAGTCAAATATCAGAACCTTACACTGTCGCCAATCTGTATTAGAATGGTTCTACACCCTCATGTCTATGAAGTGACCTGCCACCCTTGAGAAATGTCTTGTCTTCCCCCTGCCCTCTTTGAAGTTTGACCTGCCCTTATTGGGGGTTAGGTTGTCTTAACTCTCCAGTCTAATTCACTTCATCTTGTAATATGTTAAATGTGCATTTTGGCATCAGTCTGGACAATAATTCATTTACATTGCAACATTATCAAAAAAATCACCAGCTAAGTATATAATGCCATCTTCAATCATTAAGAAGGTATCTTCTTGAGAGACTTATTGCTTAAATACCATGCAATGATTAGTAATGATTTTTTTCTGAAGAAATTGTTTAAAGTTTTTCTATATTTAGTAATGGTGACCATATTTGATTTTATACAGGGCCATATTTGATTTTTAGTAATGGTGGCCATATTTAATTTATAATAATCAGGGCCATATTTAATTTTTAGTAATGGTTGCCAGAATTGAATTGTAATAATCAGGACCATATTTGCATTTTAGTAATGGTGGCCATATTTGATTTTTAGTAATCAGGGCCATATTTGATTTTTTAGTAATCATGGCCATATTTGATGTTATTTTCATAATCTTAAATGTCTTTAAGTCATAGCACTTTGTGCTAAACTTTGTTGAAACTGATCTCTTGGTTATTTGAGAAGTTGAAAAAAGCAGTTGTTGCTGGATGCTGGATGATGCACATGGCATGATGGAGTTTAGGGGATGCCAAATTCTTGCTGTGTCTTCTGAGCTAAAACCTTTAGATATATGGCAATATTTTTCAAAAGTTTTTTGATTAATACAGTAACATCTTGGTTTGGTGCTTTATGGCACAGCAGCACAAATATGTTATTTAGTGCACAGGAAATAGTAGTAAAATATCTTGCCAAAGGAAATACATTGTTGCTGACCCAGTGAACTGCCCAACCAAAGGATTTGAACCTGCACCCTTTAAGCTGTGAGTCCATTAGTCCACTGTCTCCCTAGCAACTGATGTAGCAGATGGAATATTTATATAATTATAACTTTCCAACACAAACTATTTACATGTACTATGAGTGTCTTTTTGGTGGAAAGGTAAGCCTACACACTAATATCTTATCAATGTATTAGGCTTGCCCTTTGTTCTTATCTAGTGAGAATTACTATATTCGACTTTCCAAAACTTCACCATGAGACCTTAATATGAATACCATTTTTGATGTGACTGCTGCCATGGCAGCTTTAAAAGTGAAAACTACATCTTGCCATTGTCATGGGAAAGAGGAAAACTTGAGATGTGTTCACAAAGCACAAATGCCTGAGCACATAATGGAATCAGACATATAGATACACTGATTGACAAGTCTAGTAACACTTATAATAAATGGTGAGAAATACAAAGTTTCTTCCAGTTAAAGCAAAAGATCTCCAAAGGCACAAATAAGTTATTTATAGAACTGATTTGAGAAAAAAATCTTTTTATGTATGGTCTTCATTAAATCTCTATATTATGAAGACATTATATTAATCAATACACTACAGCTTTTGATGAGGTACATAGAAATTTGAGAACAAATTAATGTCCCGTCACTTGGTTGGTTTAGCAGCCAATATGTGCTCTATTCAAAACTCACACCAGTATACAATTTTTTTGACAATACAATACCTGATACTCATTGAAAATCACTGAATAATTGGCCCTGATATATACATCAATGATCTTATCAATATCAAAAATGAAATGGCATCTTTCAGACTTTTCTTGAAAAATAGCAATAAAAAAAACATGAAAATCTCCAGATAATAGATCAGGGCTAATTTGGGATAGTCTGAATGGAGGCTATGCTCTTAATTGATTTATTATAATCACCCACCTCAGCCACTACAAAACCAATACACAAAAGCCAACACTAGGTATTACTGACATTCAGTACAAGAGAATAATAAGAGAATAATAAAATGGGCATATTTTTAAAAGGCTTGATATTGCTAAAAGTGCAAATGCTATATTAACTTTAATTCAGGAAAAGAAGAAATAATGCCCCCCTCCCCACTCCCACTCCCCCCTCCCCCTCCATCATAATTTCTTAGCTTGTACAGTAGCTTTAACAAGAGGGATTACATCTTATGGGAGGAGACCAAATAATAATGAATCATTCACAGGATACTAGATGATGCAAAGTTTTTCAAATCATTCATGCTAGTTTCAGGGAAATGATGCTATATGCTAGCATGTAGTGATAACATGAATTACAATGCCCAAAATTATGCAAATGATATATTTGAAAAATAATTTGTATCTTGTCTTGCTTTACAGTTCATACAAAACCTTAACATTACTTCTATATACAAAAAGAGCAACTGCACTGACATTATGCATTCCTTTCATCATTTCCTATTTCCAAATAGCAAATTAGTTATGAATTTGTGTAATAGTAAAAATGCCCCATGTTTATTGATAGTAATAACCCCACCCCACAATTTAAAACAATTAGATGCAGAGGAATTGGTTAGTCAAAAAATCTAGTTATTTTAATAATATTTTGTACAGGAGCTCTTTGCTTCTTTGCTGGAGTTTTTTGAACATGCCTCAAACAATAATGCTGACCTCAGTGTACAATTGTAAAAATTATCTTATGACAGTCCATTTGGTGTCCAATTACAGTCTTTATTTTATGATAAGTCCATAGGCTTTCCTTGTAAGGTGTTTATCCTATGACAATTCCATTTGCTATCCTTGTAAGGAGCTTGTCCTATGACAAGTCCATTTGATATCATTGTAAGGTGTTTGTCTAATGAAAAGTCCATGGGCCATCCTTCTAAGGTGTTTATCATGTGATAAGTCCATAGGCTTTCCTTGTAAGGTGTTTATCCTATGACAATTCCATTTGCTATTCTTGTATGATGTTTGTCCTATGACTAGTCCATGGGCTATCCTTGTAAGGTGTTTCTTATCAAGGCTTATTATATGAAAAATTGATGGTAATTTAGTACAAAAACCCAATGACCAAAGTATTTTGCATTTTTATTCAACAAATTACATTTTCATTTGGCATTAGTTTTATATTGTAGCCTTATTTATCAGACTGAACTAAACAAAAGCCATGTATTTTACCAAATAATGCAAATGTTAGAATTGTCCAGATCTAAACTATTGGGAAATAACCAATGATATTTGTTGTAAGTTAAATCCCGCTGTTTATGACAATGACCCTGATTGCAATTGCATAATGAGCTAGCGGATAAGGGTCTGTGTTTAGCTAATTAACTCAAAGAAACTACACAGATCCCAATCTTCCAGCACATTATGAAATGATAATGTTGTTCTATGCAAATATACTGTGCATTGGAAGCATAACTTGATCATGTAATTAAATTCCTTACATTGGTGCTACATGTACCAACATTGTTGCTCAGTTTACCATTTTTTAAAGTTCAGGTAGATTTATCAAGTGAAGGTTTTGTGTCCCTATTCATGTTATATTTTGTTTCTCCTGAAATTCATTTGTACATAATACAAAGGGAACTGCAATTAAAAAGACCTGAAAATGTTACCGCCTTGTTTCTCAATTGCACATAGGGTAAAAATGAATTAGTCAGTTCAATACACCTGACCAATCTAAAAGTTTTTGAGGCAGGTGTGAGCATGCAGGTATGTGTTAACTACTTCTCATGGACACCTAGTATGGTTTGCTAACAAGACAAAGAATAAATATGTACCATATGTACACCTGTATAATGTACATAAAACAATGCATGCTCAATGGAATGTACAACAGGGTCTATTCTTTTTCCTTTTCTTATGATTGTATGCATAGTACCCTGCAGACCCACCAGTCATTATGGTAGATCAGCTGATCACTGTCAAATCTGTTTGCAGTTATGTTCACATGTATATTGTACACACATATATGGTATCTTTGTATGTACTTATCATTGCTTGTCCCTATGTTTTATCTGATTACATGTTTGTTCAGGTTTGTTCAGTGTACACAATCAAGCAACTGTCAAACACTATTGCTACTATAATTTAATCCTACCCTAGGAAAGAATTCATTCCATGTACAAGGTGACCCTCAGATGGAGATACAATCCCCAACTGGACCAAGAAGGTTTGGTGGTCAGAAAATGAAGCCAAAAACCAACACTAAAATATTTACCTCTCTACAGATCATTTATATTATAGGCTCTTATACAACTCAGCTGTAAATTACAGCAAACTGCACAGACCCTGATCTGTCATTACATAATGTGTCAGCAGATCTGGGTTTGTGTAATTTGATAGGATAATCAGTGGAACAAACAACATAGACCCTGATCAGCAGGTGCATTATGCTAAGGAATATCAGGGACATTGTTCTTTGCAGTTTGACATAATTTATATATAATTGTGTATAAAGACTTTCTTGATTAATGTGATTACCTGAATATGTGGTTTAAAAATCCTTTTTAATGGATGATATTGCTTATTCCTACCTTGACAACCTCAGTGACTGTATACCACATGCTTACTTATCATTATATCCCATAGTGTGAGAATTTTTTTTATCTCAAAATATTTTGCAATAAATGAGTTGCTAAAAATCTCCATTAAGCCACTTAACAGACCAATACATGATAAGGAACTGCATGTGTTTACCTTTTTATTACATAAATAATCCCTAGACTGAATTGGTCCATGAAAATAAATCTAAATCCAATAACATAACCCAGGCTTCTATGCAAAGTCAACATATTACTCAAGCTTCAACAGAATGATTGATTTTAATTGCACATCAACACACAAAAGGTTATGCTATCCCTCTCCAGTAAGATCTTTAGCCGCATCATTCTTCAACGTATCACAACAGCTGTGGACGGCATCCTATGCCAGGAACAGGCAGGCTTCAGGAAAGGCAAATCTTGCATAGACCACATCTTCACACTGAGGCAGATACTTGAGCAGTCTCATGAGTGGAATCGATCCCTTTGTGTGGTCTTTGTGGACTTTGAGAAGGCCTTCAACAGCCTGCACCGAGCCTCTATGTGGAGGATCCTACGACATTATGGCATCCCCAAGAAACTTGTCAATGTCATCAGGTCCCTGTACGAGAACTCTGAATGCAGAGTAATCCACAACAACCAACTCACTGAACCATTCAAGGTGGAAACCGGAGTGAAGCAAGGATGCATTCTCTCTCCAATCCTCTTCTCAAAGGCCATTGACTGGATCATGCGCCGCACCACAGAGGGCAAGAGGCATGGAATACAGTGGACGTTGACCTCAATGCTGGATGACCTGGACTATGCCGATGACATCGGGTTGCTGGCAAGCAGAAACCAGGATATTCAACAGAAGACACAACAGTTGGTACAGACAGCAAATACCATAGGTCTTCGAGTCAACATAGGGAAGACAAAGGTCTTGAGGAAGAATACTAGAGTGGGCAACCCAATCACCATCAACGACCAGCCCCTGCAAGAATTAGACGATTTCACTTACCTGGGCAGTAAGGTCGCCACGGATGGAGATAGCACAAGGGAAGTCGTCACAAGAATCAACAAGGCCAACCAGACCTTTGCAATGCTGAAGCCCATACGGAGGACAAGAAACCTCAGCGTCCACACGAAGATCCGTATTTTCAAGAGCAACGTGTTGAGCGTCCTTTTGTATGGTTCAGAGTGTTGGAAATCCACTGCAAACATAGAACACAAGCTCGAAGTGTTTCAAACCAAATGCCTGTGATGCATCATGAGGATCTTCTGGCCAAACACGATCTCAAACGAGGAACTTCGGCACAGAGCGGGTGCAAGCACCATCTCTGAGATCATTTCAACTCGGCAATGGAGATGGCTCGGCCATGTCTGCAGAATGCCCCCTGACTCACTACCAAGGGTGGCACTGAGATGGACCCCACAGGGGAAAAGGAACCATGGCAGACCTAAAGAGACCTGGCAACGAACAGTGGAGAGAGACCTTAAGACCAGAGGCCTCACCTTTCAGACCGCCCCAGTAATAGCTGCCGACAGACGGAAATGGTGCTCCCTTGCTGTTGTCTCAAGCACCAGACGGCGCAGAGAGGATTGATTGATTGATTGAATGAAAATGGTTGATGTGGTCATTGGGAGGATGCATATCTAAAAGAGGGAATGTGTCACAATTACTAGTGAAAGATGTTGGCACAGAGAGAAGAAGAAGGAGCACTAGTGGCTGACATTTGAAAGCTTGAAGCCCATGTACAGTTCCATACATTTTGTTTTCACTAACAAAATAATTCCTAATTTGGCTTGGCATGTGGTGGACTTTTAAGTAATGTATATTAACTATACCATACATCTGAACTTTAAACTGCAAAGAATTTGAAGGAAAGCTTTATTGCATTGCAGTTGAATAAGATTTATTATGTGCTCATTTAATGTTACTAGGTTAATATGGTATTCAGTATAACTATCTGTATTGGAGATACAGACTGGAACAATTTATGTGTTTTCACTGACATCTGCATACTCTGTTGCCTCCATGGTTTGGTTATATATATATATATATATATATATATATATATATATATATATATATATATATATATATATATATATATATATATATATATATATATATATATATATATATATATATATATATATATATATATATATATATATATATATATATATATATATATATATATATATATATATATATATATATATATATATATTTTTAACCAAATCATGGATACATGAATCTTCTAATATTAGTGTAGAATGCTTGAAATCCAACTAAAATATTCAAGGAATCATCAATTCAAGCAGAATCCCAGGTAATGATATGACTTGTTTCATTGTGATTGGCCATAACAACATCCAGCATGAGTAGACATGACAAAGCGTATAAGATCAAAGCTAGCTCTAAGAAACACCGTTCATACATCATAATATATTAAATGGTTCTTGAGGTATGCTGACTGCCTGCAACATCCTGTATAAAATAGATGTTGTCTGAAAAGGGACATAACTCTAATGCAAATGGTGCAGATCAGATATAAAAAAAAACACTTCTAGGTCTAAGAGACAAATGTTTATACCAAATTCCAGTGAATATATTGAATGGTTCTTGGACTATGGATAATTGCATGTAATTCTAAGCTTACACACGACGATAAGAATTTGCTTGAAAAGGGGCATAACTCTATATCGAAAGTGGATAATACTAAACCAATAAACGACATATTTCTTACCACATGGCACCAGAACATGTTCATTGGTTCTTAGGCTATGGTGATTGCATGCAGCATTACAGGTTTTCAAGTTAAGACAAGAATTTGTTTGAAAGGGGCATCACTCTATATCCAAAGTGGCATTGACAAAACACACAAATCTATGAATTCATACTAAATGACACTAGAATATGTTGCTCTTTGCTTATTACATGCAACATTCTATGTGAAGAGATGAAGTTCATTATCAAGGGTCATAACTCTATTCAAAATGAAGTTGATATGACCACAACTGTAAAAGGCACATTGACATCTATAAGACAAAAGTAAATGGTTCCTGGGCTACACTGGTTACAAGAATCTATCCTAAAAGTGACTTAGACTGTGTACATGACGTATGTGACTTGTAGTTTAGTAGAGACTTAAAAGTGATGGAAATGATAGAAAAAGGCAAAAACTCCATCCAAATTGGACCTGATAAAAATGACACCTGGTGGAAAAAGCATTTCACATACCATATTTCATTCAGTTAAGAGTAAGGACTTCAGAACTTTTATGGTTATCAGAAATGCAAATGGATAGACAGAAAAGGTAACAACTCTTTGGCCCTTGCAAACTGATGCAAGGTTCTAATAAAAATGCTATAAAAATTTAATTTTGACAAAATGCTTATTAATTTAAGTAACTAAAATATAAATTTCCTCTCTATAATCTTCATAGAATAAAATACAATGATACAATCATTTCTAATTTCTTAATTATATGTATGTATACTTACCATGGAACAATCCAAAAACCTTGACCGTATTTCCCTTAACTGGTCATAATCCAAATCCATCATGAATATTATTTTATCCACAAAAAGAACTTGGCACAAATCAAAAAATCAATCAAGATGGATTAATGATAATTCAAGAATTAAATTTAATTAGTCAATTACATGCATACACAAATGTTTAAACTATCACTGCAAAGCAATTTCATGTCCATTACCATATAATTTCCAAATCCATTGATTTCATCAATATATTGAAAGAAATCAAATGTATAACATGTCAGTTATTCATTAATTGATACAATTAACCAAGTAAAGCCCCATACAAATAATTAAATAAATTTAAATTTATGATTTTCACAATCTTTTCAAAGAATAAATCTTCAAAGATCACTTATCCAAATCAATGCTACCACAGAAATGGAATAAAAATATATATATTCCTTAACTATCCAAAGAGAAGAGAATACCAGTAGAAACACATTTTGTTATGTTAATAATCCATTAAATAATGCAGTGTAATGTTAAGTTCTTACTCTGCATTTGCAAAACAGGTCTACACACCACATACATTAACTATTTATTCACTTTTAACTAGGCAGCCAATAGTGTCACCAGGTATGTATATCACATTATTGAATGAAAGAACACAGACTGGTCTCAGTACAGGTTTATTGGTGTATAACTATCTCTGATTATTATGTCAATCAATAAACACAGTCTGCTTTCACTTGAGTCCCAGCTGGTAAGTATGTTCCCTTTCTAGTCATAAATCAGTGATAATAGGTCCTTAACAAGATAAGTACCATTAAACATTTCAAGGAAACTTAGAAATTTGATGTTGCAAACTCATATTTTAAAAGGAAAAACCAAATTTATTACAAACTCAATTCTGAGCCATATAACTTTCATTTCTGCAGAAGTCAGTATATTTTGTCCTTTTGTTTCTATATTTGCAATTTCAAATATGTGATTGAGATTGATAACATTGACTTCTCATTGATTACAGTGTCTGTGAGAGCATTCATACATACTAATTTGAGCTCTTTTGGATGAAGTGATACATGAAAGATTGCCTCTATTTTTAAGTTGTAATATGTAGTTTACAGTGAATAAAGTAGGTCACAGTGACCATGTGGTCACTAATCATGATGATATTTTTCATGACAAAGTTTTTGGTGATCTTAATATATTTGCAAATGAAGTAATTAAAATTTGTATTTAGCATGTTAATATATTTGCAAATGAAGTAATTAAAATTTGTATTTAGCATGTTAATATATTTGCAAATGAAGTAATTAAAATTTGTATTTAGCACGTTAATATATTTGCAAATGAAGTAATTAAAATTTGTATTTAGCATGTTAATATATTTGCAAATGAAGTAATTAAAATTTGTATTTAGCACGTTAATATATTTGCAAATGAAGTAATTAAAATTTGTATTTAGCATGTTAATATATTTGCAAATGAAGTAATTAAAATTTGTATTTAGCACGTTAATATATTTGCAAATGAAGTAATTAAAATTTGTATTTAGCATGTTAATATATTTGCAAATGAAGTAATTAAAATTTGTATTTAGCACGTTAATATATTTGCAAATAGCACAAGTACTAATTAATTTCACACATCTGTGAAGTGCTGCTCTGGAGTTATGTAGCTTAGATAGTGGTCAATACACTGCAATACTATAATAATTCCTTCTATTATTATTTCTTCAGGTTTTAAATACACCTCTATTGCTAATGTTTTAAATGATTTGTTTTAGATTTTGTTTCTATATGGGCAGCTACATGATTGGTTGAAGTTTTCTACTCTATCATGTATACAATCAGCTTGGCTTGCCTCCACCTGAGCTAATGAAGCAGTCATAGTCATTACTGATTCTTCCAACACATCCTTAAATTGCCAGATCTTTATCTCAGCTTTGACCTCACTGACCTTTCTGCTGAGTATAATAATGCAGCATGAATAAGCCTGCTACTGTTATCAAGTGTCAAGAGGAACAAATATGTATTGCCTTACTGAAGTTCAAACATGGAACCACTTTATAAGTAGCTGATTCTCTACCACCCAAACTACATCTGTATCTAATTTTTAAAAACCGCAAACTTAATGTAGGCAAAGAGCATGATAAATGGGTCACCATGTCCCACTTATGGTATGAAATGCATTCCTACAGGTAAATTTTCACGGCATTTGTACCCTACATTTCCAACATAATTTGAGTGAAATGCAAATTGTTACTGCAATCAAAAAAACATAACCAAGTAAACACTGTGAATTGTATTTTATAATGATGAGAAGTTGAACAGTGCTTACAAAAAATTTATCCATTATAGTTCACAATTCTACATACAATAATTTCTAAAAATTTAGTAAATTGCAACATCAAGGGCAGGGGAATCGGGGGGGGGGGTAGGAAAAAGAGAGAGAACATATAAAAACAATAATAAATTACATATCCTCTATTTATTTATTATCCTCTATGTAGATGCTAAAATAACACAGCTGACATCAAAGATTACTTGTGTTTTTCACAAGTCTCAGAATCTTTGATATTTGTTCAAGATATATGTAAGTGGTCTTGCATCAAACTTACTTTGCAGAAACCATTATTTTCTTATTAAACTTGCATGACCTTTGATCTTGAGACTCTAAAACATAGGTGTGATTGCAAGCCATCTACACAGTTTGGTCAAGAAACTTAACCCAAAGAAACATTATTGAGAAAAATCCATATTTCTTTGAGTTACAACTACCTGGATCATTGAACTAAAACTCCAAAAATCAATAGGCTTTGTTTTACTTTAATGCATTTCAGTCACTGTGACCTTGACTTTTTGTATTTATAAAGTTTTCAAGTTTGTCAAGAAACCAGAGAAAATTCACTTAATACTACATGTTTTTTGTATGTAATAATGACATGATGTATTTTTATATGGTATAATAGGGTAAATATTTACTCAAGTGACTTAAGGACAAATGTAAAGAAGATTAGCTGATTAAACAGTATTGTATTCTATTGCCAGTAAGCTTAACATTTAAAGTAAAACATTCAAAATACAAGTCTAAGATTGCATGCAATTATTTATGTGTTTGCTTTTATCCTTATGAATGGCATTACCTAGCATTACCTGCCATATTCTTGAATAACTGACAAAAGACCACTTTTAGATTTAAAGAATATTACATGAGTTCAAAAAATATTTTTTCAAATAAAGATGTATTATTGCCAATTCCATTGCTTCATTATTACATTTTTAAAATAAAAAACAGTAGTGCATCTGACATTTTAATCACTCTGCTTTCAGTTTTCACCATACTCTAAATCACAGAATCTGAGTAGTCTCTCTAGGCAAATGGTGTAATGTATAATCTGAGTAGTCTCTCTAGGCAAATGGTGTAATGTATAATCTGAGTAGTCTCTCTAGGCAAATGGTGTAATGTTATGTCCAAGATTGTTTATAGATGTATTAAATGACCATGTTTATAGATGTATTAAATGACCATGTTTATAGATGTATTAAATGACCATGTTTATAGATGTATTAAATGACCATGTTTATAGATGTATTAAATGACCATGTTTATAGATGTATTAAATGACCAGAGGTAACTAATTATTTTATGAGCTAATGAATCAAAGTATATTACATACCATATTTTTAAAAAAATGAAGGTTGCCAATCTACTGAAAAATAACAACTGGAAAAAAATTAACATCAGTTTTCAGTAGAATCCTAAGTATGGATAAATTGCACACAATAGAGTTAGATTGAAGCCAAGTCAAGTTTAAATTTTATCACTGTAGCAGCACAGATACTACTCAATGGATATTGACTAGGAGATTATAGTTAGCAATGCAAGAGAATTTATCTCAAAAAATTAGATGCTAAAACATATCATTTTCATTTTAAAAGTTTACTCTTGGATAAATTTTAATGAGATAAAATGACAAAATAAAAGTAGGCTATGCCAATCTTACCATAAAATGTACCACAGTCTATGGGAATTGAATTATCAAATATACTCACTCACAAAATGAGTCCAACTGTAAACTGCACAGACCCAGATCTGCCATTGCAGAATGTGTATACATATCTGGGTTGGTGCAGTTTATTAGGAGAAATCAGTCAAACAAACAAGATAGACCCTGATCTGCAGGTGCATTATTCTAGGGCAGACCCAGATCTTTGCAAATTGCAGTTTGACTTGATTTATAAGCAAGCATATGTGTTAGATCTCTGTGCCATATAGCAACTGACATGTCCAGTGGTAAAAAAACTGGACAAAATGTTCCCAGTCACTTTTTTACATGTCACATCAGCTAGTTACAATGAATTTACTTGTAATTTTAGTGAACAAAAATGTCATGGAAGTTTTAAATGCTTTTACTTATGATACCAACTTTCAGTCACACTAGATTTTAACCAAAAATATCCAGGGATACTTTACAAAAATCTTGTGCAATACATTTTCTCACCAGCACTATTAATATCATGTATCCCAAAATAATCTCTCTTATAAATTTGATCACATAATGAAATTGTATCATGTTTTATTCAGAAATTACACTTTATTAGGACTTGTGGCTGTAATTCTTAGATTATTTTGAGATTTAATTCACAATACTGTAAGTTCTTTTTTCTCAGTTTTACCTAGTATACCAGGGAAATAAATTATTATTTAAATTATACAATTCACTCTTCTCTGTTACTTATTTTAAGAGCACAGACTCATCAGTCATGTCACAGTCAGCATAACACATAACAATTAACTCTGACATTTGATCTAGTCCCACAATAAATAACTAGCCTGCTAGGGACATGATGCTCTTGTTTGGGGGAATGATATGTTAATTTGGGGTTAAGTAATGGTAAGCAACAATGTGGAGACAATACAGAGACAATATTGTGCCATTTGAAATGAGTGTCATAAAATGAGTTTTTCCGGAAATTATTATTCACAAAAGCCAAATAGAGAGAATTATTATAACTTTGATGAGGATGTGAAATTTTCGGTGTTTAGAAAGAAGTTAATCCTGATTGGCTAAACTAAAAAGCGGGGGACATTGCCAGATGAAATTAAGTGCTTTAAGTAGTTTCCCATGGAGGCAAACATTTCTTAGCTCCAGAATATAACAAGTATTTCTTATTAAATTGTCCAAGGGAAAGGTGTCTGGAAGTCGAGGGCATGGAACTTAAAGAAAAAAGAGATTCAGCTTCTTAAGGAAAACAAATTTTGAAGTGCACAAGGGCAAAAATCACTCCATGTGTGCATCACACAGTGGGAAAGACAACAAATATCCAGAAAGAGGAAAAAGAGATAGAAAGAAGAAGAAAAGAAATATGGCAAATCTGACCTGTCACCAATGTTGACTTTGAGAAGATCTTAAGCAACCAGGTTAGGCAGGCATAGCGAGCAATGAGTTTGATTGATCACTCAATTCCTTGATGAAATTTGGTATAGCAGAATGGTAATTGCATTTATTACAATTTTGTAATTTTATTTCTAAGATAACTTCTATCATTCAAATGTAATGTTCATTTTCATTTTGTTTATGTAATAGATTAAATTGTTATCTTTTAAATTTGGGGCTAATGTTGTTTTATTCTATATCTCTACTCAAATCTGTTATTTCATCCATCCACTATGATATAGCAAAATCAGTTCCTAACATACATTATACATATCATTTAATATTCAAATAATTTGTATCAGAAGTAATGCATGAAATCCTCAGAATACATGAGTCATATACCATTCAAGGAAAATGTATGCAAACCAGCAAACTCTTTGAAAATTGATTTATCAAATTAAAAAATAAATAATTTTTTTTAAAACTTACAAAGTTATATAATTGAACATATTGCAGGTGATTGAGAAAAAGCTTGTGCCTTCTATGTCTTGCTTCCTTTTCAATGAAGCCAAATCTCTCTCTCTCCATGTCTCTCAACTTCCAGATACCCATGCCTTGGACAATTTAAAAAGAAAATTGCTATTTACTGATATCGGAGTCAGGCCTCTAGCCTTCCCGCAGAAACGTAGACTAACTTTTTGAGGGAGAATAATTTAAACTTTGAACTTTGCCAGGGAAACAACACCCCTCCTCATTTAGCTTAAGCTAGGCTTTACATATTTAACATGCCTATTGTAGCTAGAATAATTCTCTCTATTCTGCCAACATTAATAACTAGTCTAGTTATGACACTTATTTCAAATGGTGCAAATCATCTCTGGATTGTTTCTACTTTGTTTTCCTCTACTTTACCACAAGTTAGCTTATCTATCAAACTGTTTTCTTAAGTGGATCCTAATTCAAATTCAATCATGCCAACAAATAATGAAGATTAACCATCAGAAGCTGGTGATTTATTGCAGGCCTATCCCATAAGGCAAAGTTAATTGTCACATATCATGCTGATCATGATAAAATGTGCTGCAAATATCCACAAAATTATTTCACTATACAATGGAAGAAAATAACATTGGGCAAAATAACAGAAACATTCTTCTGTACTACATGGGATTTGTCAATTAACAATATTTTATTTTAAATTAAAAAAATGTGAGTCTTCCAATTTAATTGGCATGCAAAGTTTTAGATTTCATGCTGATGTTTTCAAACAAAAAATATAAAGTAGAATTCACCTGTAGATACACTACCAACTTTATCTGAAGAAAGATAAGGATAAATATTACAAAATGATACTGCTATTATATAAATAAGATCATGAATATAAACATAAAATAAATACATAAAATAAATTAATTTGTAATGCTTTATACACTGCAATATCCCTGTACTTGCTCTTAAACTGTCTACAATGCAGTTGGCCCTGTATTTATTCTTACACTGTTTACCCTGCCCTGCAGTTGGCCCCACATTTATTCTTACACTACCTACAATATGCAGTTGGCCCCACATTTATTCTTACACTGTCTACCATGTCTACCATATACAGTTGACCCTCTATTTATTCTTACACTGTCTATAATGAAAGAGTTACATCCCTTATCCACTCACAATTTGGACTATCCTACTGTTGGCTGCAATGTACATTTTGAAACTTATCTATTTTCAATAAATTCTTCCATCAACCATGCTGTTAGACATTTTCAACCATTTGTATGTGATCTTTAGTAATTAGTTTTCACACACAAGCTCAGGGAACTTGCTTACTGTAACTTTACTGCAGTTTATATCTATAGTATATGATTACCACAACATAAATTTGATACATGTATAAATATATTTCTGAAACTGCAAACAACATAGATCCTGAAATATTGTGGAAACAGATCAGAGTCTATGATGTTTGTATTATTATGCAAAAAAACTGCCTAGACCCTCATCTGCCAGTGTATTGTGTGATGGTAGATCTGGGTCTGTGCAGTTTGCAGTTGAACTCAACTTATAAGTGAGTTTATGCAGTATTTATGACTAGTATTTTTCTGTGGAAACATTATACATGCCTTTATGAACCCAGATGTTTTGACTATATATGTACCAATAAATTAATTTGTTTTCAAAAACTGATGATAACAGAAATGGTTATTTTGAATCCTGCAAAACAAGAACTTAAAATAGAGAAATGTAAATTCTTAGACATATTGTTTGGAGGAATCTTACAAATTCTTAAAGGGACTAAACTTACAATGGCATATATTCTGCAATATTTAAAATTAATAAATATTGCTTTGCACAGATGAACATTTTTCGAACGGTAGTAAAGAGTAATTTCCCTTGTCACCAGCATGTCAGAACAAGGTAAAAGCTTCTTTTGTTGTTGTTGTTGTTGTTGTAGGTTTAACACCAATTTTCAGCACATGATAGGCTATACATGGTGGCCAGTATTAATGGTGGGGGAACAACCCTGGAAAACCCCGGAAAGAATCATCTACCCACGAGAAGCTACTGGCAAGCTTTCTCACTTAACTACATTAGCCGAATCTTAGACTCAAACCCATGCAGACAGAGGTGAGATGGCAGTGATCCATAATGGAGAACGTTTTAGACCACTCGGCCGTTCAGGGTCCCAAAAAAGCTTCTGTTGTTTTGGTATTCAAAGCACAGTGATAATTCAACCCAAAACATGAAGACTTGACCTCAATACTAATCATTTACATACTTTTAAAGGTGTTAGAAGTGATCATGAAATTTGGTTATATGTAAAAATATAAAATGTGAGTTTTTGTATTTAAATAAGTAACCGTTATATTTTATCTGGTAAGTCAAGTGTCATGGTAAACAATGACATACTGAATTTTATGCCCAACATTATAGTGTTTTCTGGCCCTCACTCTTTTATTGTACCCAGTCTCTTATAGTATTACAATTAATCCAAAAAGAAACACATCATTTTAAAAATTGAATCTCTTCAGCCAAATGGATGTTGCTGTAAAAATGTTCTTTGTTGGCTTGGTATGTTTAACTCTAAGAATAAAAATGACCATAGCTTTCAGAAAAACTTGTAAATAGCAAAACATTTTTATACTATTTATGTTTTTATGAAAATATAAAGAATGAATTACAATATTTTATATTAAAAAGTGGTATATATATGATGTTACATACACTAAACCATGTGGTATTTGGATGAGAATTGCAAGAGAAAATTGCCATAATTGATAGAAACTTTCTTTGTCTTTACATTGCAGCACTAGTTATCTCTCCTCCCCTTGCTTTTCTGGTCTCATTTCTAACAGCAGGTATTAACTCTCAATGCTTGATCTTATCGTCAATTTTAGTGCTAATAGAGAAATCATTCTCTGAAATATTGAGTCACCTACAATGTATGTGATCGTAAAGCAGCTAATTTTGGAATGCCTCACATGTGTATTCAACAAGCAGAATGTAAATAACACCAATGTGTTCAACACTCCATGGAACAAAATTGGACAACACACAACTAGCTTTACCATGCAAGCCCTGTAATCAGCAAACTTGTTTAGCCAATATAAAAATGCCTGAGTCTAAGATTGAAAAATAGACAAGATTTTCAATATCTTGGTGAATTACCAACTGTTTGATTCAAATAATTGCACAATAAATCTCATGCATCTAAACTAAGCTTTTGAGTCAAAACAATTGAATTTTATGACCATAGGACAAAGATCCCATTCTTTGAAACCTGTACCAACCTCTTTTTGTTCTTTCAATTTGGTTTCCAGACTGTCTTTCATTTTCTTCTCTTGCTCCAGTTCATCCTTCAACTGTTTGAGTTTCTGTCTATTCTCAATATCTAGATTTTCCTTCTCCTGTTGAATTTGCCAGTCTCGCTCTGATTCCATCACCTGACGCTCATGATTCACTGCCTCATGAACCTGAATAATTGACAGATGCTTACCTTGTACACGACAGCAAAAATATCAAATATTTAATTTGTACAACAGCTTGAGGATGAGCAGATGTTTACCTGTACATGACAGTAAAAGTATGAAGAAATGTTTATTATGTACATGAAATTAAGAGTATGAATAGATGTTAACTTAGTACACCACATTAAGAGTATGAATAGATGTTAACTTAGTACACCACATTAAGAGTATGAATAGATGTTAACTTAGTACAACACATTAAGAGTATGAATAGATGTTAACTTTGTACACCACATTAAGAGTATGAATAGATGTTAACTTAGTACACCACATTAAGAGTATGAATAGATGTTAACTTAGTACACCACATTAAGAGTATGAATAGATGTTAACTTAGTACACCACATTAAGAGTATGAATAGATGTTAACTTAGTACACCACATTAAGAGTACGAATAGATGTTAACTTAGTACAACACATTAAGAGTATGAATAGATGTTAACTTAGTACACCACATTAAGAGTATGAATAGATGTTAACTTAGTACACCACATTAAGAGTATGAATAGATGTTAACTTAGTACACCACATTAAGAGTATGAATAGATGTTAACTTAGTACACCACATTAAGAGTATGAATAGATGTTAACTTTGTACACCGCATTAAGAGTATGAATATATGCTTAGTTTGTATGTGACAGTAAGAGTTTGAAATCATTTATCTTTATGGGCATACATTTTCATGTTTCATGAAAAACAGAAGCAAGGTTTTGTTGGTTCAGACCGCAATGTTTAGCTGTGTAAACAGTTTTGTTTAGTTCATTGTTTGTAAATGTTTACCAAATTTGTAACCAGGTAAGTAAACATGCATGTGGCTGTTCAAATTAAATTATATATTTCAACACCTCTGCTGTAAAGGACAATTTGGTATAATTTTTCTATTAATTCTGTTAAAGTATGGATAAGTTTGACTTGATTTTATTGCACCTGAAGCAACATCACACATCATGCTGATCTACTTATAATAAAGACAGACTATTTGTACATACAAACAGACAGTGATTTCCATAGACTACTTTGAAATTGTGCTAATCATTTGGACAACTATAAGCTTTGATTCACCTCATGCATTATCTGCAAAAAGATCTGGTGAGGTTTGGGGAATAGAATTAATTTCATTCCACCAACAAAGTGGTCTAGGTATCTGCTGTCAAGTTACAAAGGTGCCATGAATACTTTCTGAAATATGATTCATCATGGAAATAAACCATTGACACTGTATTGTTTCTATAATTGTTGCAGAAAAATGGATGACTATTTAACAGGGAATGCAGCTAGTCAGAGTTTCCTCTGACCCTTTTACCCTATTTTTCATATTTAGACATTTATGTTAGGGTGTAGGGTCCATTCCCTACTGAAAAGCTGGAATTCATTGACACCTTTTGGTGTGAGTATGGGGTAGCCACTTACCAGCCAACCCATTATTTTCATTTCTTACTTTAAGAAATTGAAGTCTTTTTATTTTTTGATAAAAATTACATGACTTTCATTTAAATGTTCAATTTGTTTTCTTAAAGCAACACTAGAAATGGTTTTTTTGTGGCGGTATGACCTCTAATGTCAGTGACATGTAGGTTGCGAGTGTTGTGCAGTCATGTGACAAGGAATGCAAATGGCCAGATCCAGGTAAAATTTCAGCAACGATGTACTTTCATCAAAGCTGTCAGTGGATTCAAGACATAATGAATGCTATTATCGCAATTTATGAGACAATAAATCATATTCCTATCGGTTTCATGCAGATATCTTGATGAAAGATCATTCAATTTGCTGGGCTGGCTAGAAAGTGGCTACCCCATGCCAACACTAACATAACATAACCCCAACATAAATGTCCAAATACACCCGAACATAAATGCCCAAATACACCCAAACATAAATGTCCAAATACACCCCAACATAAATGCCCAAATATATCCCAACATAAATGCCCAAATACACCCAAACATAAATGTCCAAATACACCCCAACATAAATGCCCAAATACACCCCCACATAAATGCCCAAATACACCCAAACATAAATGTCCAAATACGCGCAAACATAAATGTCCAAATACACCCCAACATAAATGCCCAAATACACCCAAACATAAATGCCCAAATACACCCAAACATAAATGTCTAAATACATCCCAACATAAATGCCCAAAATACACCCCCACATAAATGCCCAAATACACCCAAACATAAATGTCTAAATACACCCCAATATAAATGCCCAAATATCAAAAATGGGGTGACAAGGGTCAGAGGAAACTGGGACTAGTACATAGCTTAAGTGTATTCTGATTGGTCAGCACATTTGCATGACAGGCAGTTTGTATCTGGTAATAAAGACTGCTGTCAATGCTTTATGTTAATAGCCATCAAGATATCTTATTCGCCACAAACAATGCATTTTTACACTGGGATCATTAATATGTGACTAAATATTAAATAAACTGAAATTTAATATAAAGGCATTGGATCAACTTATATAAATTTCTAAAAATGCTTATTTTTATAAAGTAACAACAATGACACACAGCTTAAAAAACTTTTTTACTGACCTCCATTTTTAGCTCCTCTTTAAATCTCTCTTCTTGTTTTTGCTTCTCCCTCTCCAATCTGTCCACTAGCTTCTGCAATCTTTCAATTTCTTCATTCTTGGCCTAAACAAAGATAGAGGTATTCCACATTTACTATTCTGTGAAAACTAATAGAATTAAATCATTTTTTTGAACTAACATGCATGAGGACTGTGTATGATTTATATACAATATATTGTAAATCAAGTTATACCAATCTATGCCCTCATAAGCCTACAAATCCCTCTATGGGTCAAACTCACACAAAAAATCAAATTATACAACACATGACACAGCCATGATAAGAGGAAAGTGGCTGGTAAAACTCATGTCAAAAACATCCTTATTTTCATGGTGCATACTTGTGACTTCTTATGCCTTAGGGTTAAATCAATCTAAAAATTTAACATGGGTTATATTCTGGACAACAATGTTGCAAGAGAGAATGCACCTCCAAAGAGAAGAGCTCTGAGTATATACATGTGATGGAAACATGCCTTATGCAATTTTTTTTTATACTGGCATTGAATATAATGACCTTGAAACAATATATTTACACACACACACACACACACACACACACACACACACACACATTTTTTCATGAAGATGCTACACTGACTCTTGTTATAATTAATTTAACAGTATGTCAGGAAATCAGAAAAGAGCAAAGCAACCACTATCACCATCAACTTTATTCTGAATAACAAATATACCATCTCTGACACTTGAAATCATATGAAAATTTCCATATGGAGTTTTACAAAAAAAATATTTAGAGTTTCATTTATATCATGACTGCTTTCCCTTCTAAATCAATATATAGTCATTTCAATTATAATTGTTTTTCCTACTCAATATATATTCATGCTTATTAAAAATTACAAAGTTCATTAGTGGTAACAACCTTTACTAAATTATGGCCATAGAAAGCTGGTATAAATTTTACAAAAAATTAGCAGACTCCATAATTTCCCAGACTTGCACCTACATTAATAGTTCAAACTTTAACCTGCATGAAGTTCAATTCTGGATTAATTCTCAGATGTTACTGTAAACCGTATTCTAATTTATAAAATAACTGCACTGAAAAATTTAATGAGTGTGTGTAAATTGTGCATGACATTTGCAAACACTAATGTTGGTTACTTTTTAAAATCTCCCTAATATTTAGCTAATTTTCCCCATATTACTACAGACCCTAATATATAGACAATTTTCCCCATTTTAGTATAGACCCTAATATTTAGACACTTTTCCATTTTAGTACAGATCCTAATATATAGACAATTTTCCCCATATTAGTATAGACCCTAATATTTAGACACTTTTTCCCATTTTAGTACAGACCCTAATATTTAGACACTTTTTCCATTTTAGTACAGACCCTAATATACACACTATTTTCCCCATATTAATATAGACCCTAATATTTAGACAATTTTTCCATTTTAGTACAGACCCTAATATTTAGACACTTTTTCCCATTTTAGTACAGACCCTAATTTTTGGACACTTTTTCCCAATTTAGTACAGACCCTAATATTAAGACACTTCTTCCATTTTAGTACAGACCCTAATATTTAGACACTTTTTCCCAATTTAGTACAGACCCTAATATTTAGACACTTTTTCACATTTTAGTACAGACCCTAATATTTAGACAATTTATCACATTTTAGTACAGACCCTAATATTTAGACACTTTTTCCTAATTTAGTACAGACCCTAATATTTAGACAATTTATCACATTTCAGTACAGATAAATGATTAATCTAGCTGGAATATTTATAGCAGTCATGGGTTTGAACATGCATGTTATGATTTTCCCCTAACTTATTAAAAGATTTTATTTCAAGATCATCAATAATGACCCCCATTCTCTTGTCCTCTTAGACCTGCATTGTTGCAGGTAAAAAATGAAACAGTCTGAATGACAAAATATAAATCTGCAAGTTACCAAACTTTATCAGAAATTGTGTTCATCATTTTATGTGTGGAAATCATATGCATATCCTTTGTCAACAGTAACACATTTGAAGTTTAGTGACCAATACACAAACTGCTATGAAGGATTGATGCTGAAGCAATCGTAGTTAGGTACCTTGCTTTGAGATACATCACAGCAGCCAACCAAGACTGATCTGGACAGAATTGGAACCAACCAAGTAAATGGTTAAGGTAGCACATGGAGAAACAATATAATACTGTATTATATGACTCATGACTTAGATGAGTCACTGTACAAAGTTTCATCAGTGTATCTGATTTGGATTTTCAGTGTATCATTGACAATTTTTCAGTGATATCAGTACAATGTCTGCATCATGACAGTTTATAGTAGCAATATGTCCCACCCAGTCACATTATCCTGATACATGTACTAGGCTGTCCAGTCCTAGCACTAACCTCATAATTCTGAGCACCAAAGAGGCAGCTGCAAGTACCATTTTTATAAGTCTTTGGTATGACTTGGCTGGGGTTCAAATCTGTGACCACCCACATCCAAGGTGGATGCTCTAACTACTAGGCCACCAGAGCAGTCACAAATGTAGGATTGAAACAAAACTTTATTAATTTTGATATAATGAATTAAACTAATAAACAAATGGTTGAATGTACAAGCATTCAAATTGAAAAGTAACATACAGTAACCTAGTTTCAACACGACATAGTTACTTTTCTTTAAATACAACCACATACTAAGTTCCATGAATGTGGGTGAAATAGGATACATGTTATATAGGGTGCAAAGAATGTATAGCTGGAAATACACTCAGTATACAAATTATGTCATAGTGACAAAAGTTTTGTTCATGCTTCAGACTACATAATACATCATTTTTTTTCAAAGATGATAATGCAGAATACCCGGTCTTAAAGTGTGATAAACAAAAATCAAATCCTCTCTGTCATTTTTCTCTCAGTTTAAAAATAACCAAATGTGCATTGAATTGATTCAATATAAACACTTATAAAAGTGTGTCAGTTTCAGTCCTTGGAAATCCTGCAATTTTTTGGACCCCATGATAGTATGTACAATCTTGTTAATGAGAAATGTATGCCCCCCTATCAATATACAATTATTCCACTTTTAGATAAACTATTTTAACCTTATAAAATTACACATAATTCATCGCCTACAAGGGATACTAAGCTTGAAAGCTAGTCATGCAGAATACAGAATTATCAGAAATATATATATATATATATATATATATATATATATATATATATATATATATATATATATATATATATATATATTTGATTTAAGTCATTTATATTTATTTTTATTGTTTGTTTGTTAGATTTAAATTTGGCATTTTAAGTTTTAAGATTCGTTGATTGAAGGGGGAGGGGTGGTGACCTGTACTTTACAGAGTAAACACCAGGTGTTGACCTCATTTCTGACCTGGTTTCAGAATTGTAAACAAGCTTTTGAAATGATTGGTTGGTTCCATGGACAAAATGGAGTTTTGTATAAACATTTTTTCTATTTTAGTTGGGTCATATGCTGTTTATGTGATTTCTTGAACGTAAAATTGTTCTGAGAGATTCTAGAAGATTGTGACCCCTTTCTTGTTTACATAAAAACAGGTATATAAACTATGTTTTGGAGCAAGTTATTCAGTAGAAAACTGGGCTGTTAGAATATTAAGTTGTGTCTTTTTGAGTTATTATAAATTACCTTGTACTGGAAATTGTGCCAATCGTTTGGATCAAGAGGAATTATTTTGTTATTTATCTGGAAAAGAATTGTGCTCATAGAGATTTTTATTATCAAGAACTGACTTTATCAAGTGACATCGTCTTCCATATTGGATACTTCGCTGGAATTCAAACTTATAATTATATTTTTTATTACCAGGACTTTTGCAATTTCTCTAATGGATAATATTTTGAATTATTTTGGATTAATTTTGGAATTGATTCTTAAAACCTTAAATTTATTTTTCTTTTCTGAAAAATATTTGTACTCAAAAAATTGTTTATTAAGTTTTACAAGCATGTTATTTTCACTCTTTCTATGTTACTGTTTATTTCAGCCTAAGCACGTAACAATATATATGTATATATATATAATTGTTTTCTAAACTATCCCTTTTTTTCATGCACATTTTACTCAAAAGGCTCCCAAAAAATAATGTTCAAATATGTACCCTGATGACATGGCTATGGTCAGCCACTTGTTGGGACAGTTTCTCCTCTGTTTTGGCAGCCATCTCTCTGCGCTCCTGATCAAATTCATGACGTAACTCCTCTATTGCCTGCTGCTTTTCCAGGAACAGCCTCTCCTGCAGCTGTAGCATTGCAGTATCCTATACCATTGTAAAGTATATAAAATGAATTCATTTTGTTGATTTGAATGCCTGTATTCATACACTATTGTACAGTATATATACTTATTGATTTGTTAATCCGGAATGTATTCATACATCATTGTACAGTATATACATGTACACTTATTCATTTTGTTAATCTTGAATGCATGTATTCATTCATGATTGTACAGTATAAAATATTAATAATTTTGTTGATCTGAATGCCTGTATTCAAAAAACATTGTACAGTATATACAAACTTATTATTTTATTGATCTTGAATGCTTGTATTCACTTAAAAGCAGACATGTGCAACTTCTTCCAGGGTGTCGGTTGGATACCAATTTTGAAATGTACCCATATCGTTTAAGTGTACCCATGTAATTTAAATGTACCCATATCATTTAAATATAACTGGATAAAACCAGATTGCTGGTGGGATGTTTCCCACAGGTTGCAAATATACAATATAAAGATGCATCATTTCTTTCATGTCTTGTCTTGAATTTTGAAATGAAATTGATGGAACAAGAAGATAACATCCAGAAAAGATCAAACAAATTGGCACACTATAGAGTTGAAACTTGTACTTTGTTTTAATTTGCAAACAAAATGGCTGGTGTTTGATTTATCATGCATGGGAATAGCATTTTAAAAATTATAATTAATACTTCAATGTATAGTTTATAATCTTTAAAAAAGTAAAGGAAAATGTGCATGAAATTCAAAGACAATGTGATATCTTGTTTGTGTCAATAATGCAAACTTTTGAAAAATTTAATAATTTTTATGCAATACTTGCAGAAACAAAGACTTTAATCTAAAATGAGTTATAGGCCAAATAACTGTGTACTTATGAATGATTTTGTTTACATTAAATAATATTCCACATCATAGTTTAAAATTATTTTTTTTAAATTTTTTAAAATATCATTACGCACATCTGAAAAACTCAAAAGTAAATCTAGCAAAATGTTACTAATTATAATTGACCATTTCTTTCCGCAGAGTCTGAAGAGTCCTTTTGTGTTCTTCAATCAAGCTGTCCCTGGCACTCCGTTCTCGAGCTGTCTGTTGATGGGCTTCATCTAGTTCATTTCTGAAAACAAATTAGACTTAATATTACAAATCATACAATTTTCAAACTGATAAAATATTTGCAAATTTCATGAGAGGACCAATATGTGAAAATACACTTAGCCAGTAATAGCATAAAATGTTGATACTATATGCTTACTCCAAAGAGTCAAATGCTATTTAATTTTATGTTGCAAATGTGTAAATCTATAGATTTCACCAAAACCTGATTGGAAATTAAATATTATGACCACCAAAAACATAGAAAATTAATTTACAAAAAATCGTTAAATTAATCTCAGTCCAAAATAGTGAAACTTTAAATTCATTGATTTTGAGCTGATTGTAGAAGTTCATAGCCACAAGAAAGTTTTATCTTACATTTATGCAAAATACAGATAGTTTTCTAAGGAACATCATGTATTCCATGCAAGCCACAATATCAAGAAAGCCCTGTCTACATGGCATATAAAAACTTTGACACCAAATTCTGCCAAAGCATCAGATTCATGTTACAATTGCTTTACCAATGGAATGGGTTTAACTATTCTGTACTAGATCTTACAAACAAGATAACAAGTATTTCAGACGCTCTTCAGTTAGAAAAAGAAAAAAGGTATTAAAGGGTACAGTAGATGAATGTCCATTGCATCTCTGGTAAGTTCCATTTTTCTAAACATTCATCTATTATAAAAAGTAGAAACATAATTTGTAAGGCTGAACATTTCTTTTCTAACTGTTTAATATTAAAGAATTCATAAACCAACTTTTAAATATATTAAGGAACTCGTTAACCTACTTTTCAATATATAAAGAACTCATTAACCCATTTTTCAATATATAAAGAGCTCATTAACCCACTTTTCAATATATAAATAACTCATTAACCCACTTTTCAATATATAAAGAGCTCATTAACCCACTTTTCAATATATAAATAACTCATTAACCCACTTTTCAATATATAAAGAACTCATTAACCCATTTTTCAATATATAAAGAGCTCATTAACCCACTTTTCAATATATAAATAACTCATTAACCCATTTTTCAATATATAAAGAGCTCATTAACTCACTTTTCAATATATAAAGAGCTCATTACCCCACTTTTCAATATATAAAGAACTCATTAACCCACTTTTCAATATATAAAGAACTTATTAACCCACTTTTCAGTATATTAAGGAACTTCATTAACCCACTTTTCAAGATATAAAGAATTCATTAAAACACTTTTCAATATATAAAGAACTCATTAACCCACTTTTCAATATATAAAAAACTCATTAACCCACATTTTAGTAAATTAAGGAACTCATTAACCCACTTTTCAGTATAAAAAGAACTCATTAACATTTTAGGATATTAAGTAACTCATTAAGCCACTATTTAGTATTAAAATAACTCATTAACATTTTAGTATATTAAGGAACTCATTAACCAATTTTTCAGTATATAAAGAACTCATTAACCCACTTTTCAGGATATAAAGAACTCATTAACCCACTTTTCAGTATATAAAGAACTCATTAACCAACTTTTCAGTATATAAAGAACTCATTAACATTTTAGGATATTAAGTAACTCATTAACCCACTGTTTAGTATTAAAAGAACTCATTAACATTTTAGTATATTAAGGAACTCATTAACCAATTTTTCAGTATATAAAGAACTCATTAACCCACTTTTCAGGATATAAAGAACTCTTTAACCCACTTTTCAGTATATAAAGAACTCATCAACCAACTTTTCAGTATATAAAGAACTCATCAACATTTTAGTATATTAAGAAACTCATTAACCCACTTTTCGGTATATTAAGGGACTCATTAACCCACTTTTCAGTATATTAAAATGTAAAACCTGAGCTTGATGCCCATGTCTTCCATCTCGGTATGTTCTTCCTGGAGTTCATTGAGGCGTTGTGACAGCTGCAGAACCTCCTCCCTCAGTACCTCTACCTCATGGTTAGACTGCCTCCGTGTCTCCATCCTTTCCTGTCTTGTCTTGTCCTTCTCTTCCTCATACAATTTTGTTGTTTCCTATGAGGGAAAAAAAAATTAAAGATGGCTGTAAAATATGATTTGAGGACACAGCACAACAACAAGTGACAAACATCCAATTCAACAACATTTAACAGGTGGTCTCTCATAGCAGTGGTCTCTCAAGGCAGGTTTACTGTACTATTTTTGTACATAAACGAAGAATGGAAGTAGATCAATAAATGGTTGTCAGAAGATGAGCGTATACTAAGTATCTTGCTGTTGTGTACATATGGGTGAGACCAGATAGGTATGTAGAACTGGAGTCCATCAGTTAAATATAGCACAGAGAACAAATTTTGTGTTTGATTCTGGATCGAATGAATAGCCAGTGTAGGGTACAGAGCAGTGGAGAGGTGTGCTCTGGTCATGGTACTGATCATCCGAGCAGCTGTGTTTTGAACTTTTTGAAGTTTCTAGAGTAGATAATGAGATGAAACAGACAGAACTGAGTTACAATAGTCCAGTCTTGAAAGTAATAATGGACACACAAGTGTTTTAGTGGCATCAACTGAAAGATATTTGCAAATGGAGCTGATGCATCTCCGCTCAAGATATGCAGCCTTTCATATGTTCATGACATGTTGGTGCAATGGTGCAATGTGAGAGTATTGTCCAGAGTAACACTAAGGTTTCATACTAACTGTGTGAATTTATTATTAGTGTTGCTGATATTTATTGTTTGAGGAAAAGGATGTGACTGAGAAAGTCTTTGTGTTGTGATCAGAATGGCCTCAGTTTTATCATCATTCATCTGCAGTTTGTTACATGTCATGCATGATTTCACATTAGAAATGCACCTCTCTACTCCTTGAATGGTAGCACTAATTTCAGTTGGGTGGCTAGATTTGTATATTTGGGGGGTCTTCAATGTACCATTGGTGAGACACTGCATGATGATTTATGACACTTGAGAGCGGCTGAGTGTATAGAATGAAAAGAACAGGTCCAAGAACAGACCACTGTGGAACACCACAACATTGATTAACTGGGCTGGAGTGTATTCCATTTGCAGATACAATATTTCCTGTTGACTAAGTAGGACTTGAACCACAGTAAGGTTGTATTGTGAATGCCAAATACATGCTGGTGAAGTAAAATATCATGATCTATTGTGTCAAATGCTGCCGACAAATCAAGGAGGGTGAGGACTGTAATCTTTTCGCAATCCAAAGCAGAGAGAATGTCATTAACTACTTTCAGAAGAGTAGTTTCAGTACTGTGGCAAAGGTGATATGCAGACTGTACATTGCTAAAAAGACTGTTTGAATTCAAATTGTGTTGTCAAGCTTATCTCTAATGATTTGTACCTTGTCATAGAGGAAATTTCCAAACAGGTCTGGAAGGTCTACTGGAGAGAAGGTAGTTGGAAGTGGTGTACATTTGTTCCTTGACATTAGTTTGTTAGTAATGTCAAAGATTTCTTTGGTGCTGGAACTCTCCATGGTTTTAGTATTGTAGTGGGATAATTTGATTAAATGGATTATGTTTGTGATGTTCTTCTATGCAGCTTCATAGATTTGTTTAAGAATAGTGGGTCTGATGGAAAGCCAAAACCCCTCCGCTTTATGGCAGTATCTTTTAGCAGTGAGAAGCTGGTCCCTAACACAACTAAACCTTGGAGAACACTTTTGAATTGATACTCTGCACTTGGTGGCTGGGGCATGTTCTTCATGCATGCAGTTATCGAGTTGTTCTACTGTTGGAGGTAAGCATGTTGTTAGGTTCGCTTGGATGTCATGCATTAGTTTGGTTCTATTTATCATATGGAGGTTTCTCGTAGTAGCAAATAAAGGTGGAGGGTTAGGGACTGATACGTCTAGATGTCATATACTGCAGAGGTGATCTGATACAAGGGTGGACTGTAGAATAGTATCATCAGGTCTATGAAGAATCCAGTCTCAAAATGTGACCATGTTTATGGATGGGTTCATTAACTGACTGTTTAAAATTGAAAACATGAGTGGAATCTAGGAGTCTTGATGTGTATTGGTTTTCAGGACAAACAGAAAGTTGAAATCTCCAAGAATAATCAGGTTGAGACATCATGCTACATGTCTGCAGAATTATAATCCAATGCTAAACATCACTATAAATTACCACACTATAGAGATAATAGCAATAGGGGTAAGGCTGATAATTTGTACAATATTTCTGACTGTCACTTAAAACATTTTGTTTGTAATTGATTCCTTTAACAAAGTGGATTAGCAGCCACCCGACAGATTCTCAGAAATTTTAATTGGAGCTAAAATTACCATCAAACAACCTTTTTGGGGAGGAGGGGTTCCTAGACTTAAGTTTGGGTGGAGTAATGTTAGAAGCTCTTGCTATGCCACTACTTGAACAATTTTACATTGATACTGAGATATTATTTTACATACATTATATTCATTCTGTGTTATTAGGAAAGGCACTTAACTTGCCTCAATATGATACAAACTGTATTGTGATTCTGTGTTTTTAACTAATTTTAAATTAATTAAGTTAAATTAATTAATTAAATATACAATAATATCAAAGCTCTCATTTCTACAAGTGAATATTTAATTTTTTTAAAATTTTGCCATCCACATGCATTTGTATTTAATCCTTTTTTTTTGCCCAGACAACCCACTCCTGGACCCTTCTACTCAACCACCCACCTTGATAGAAGAGGAAGCATTTTGAGCTCAATCTTTAGCAAGCAAAAGCTGCCATCTGACACCTTAAATCAGCCTTGGTGCAAGGGATTGATTGCAAATGGAATCTTACAAAATATGTGATGAAGTTGGAATGTCCAATATAGGAACAAATATTGTCCCATTCACCTCCTCGTGGAATAGGGATGCTATTTTGATCTTAATATTTGGCTATATCTGAGGTGTCATGTAAAATGAGATATCAATATCAAGGTTAAAATAATCATGGAGTTTATTGCAACTAGAATATATTAGATGGCATGGCGTGAAGTGTGCAATATTTGCAAAGCAATCAGTACCCTCACCCCCTCATAAACGAGGGTTGATTATTTTTGTATTAATCTTCACCTATATTTAGGCTGTCATAAATCACCTCATATCAATTTTGATGTAAAAGTTATCAAGGAACCGATTGGAGAAGAAATCTCTGAGATGACGCTGTGTAAAATGCACAATATTATCAAAATACCATTGTGTGTACCCTTTTTCTTCATCTTCACCTACTAATAAAAATAAAAAAATTTTAAAAAAATAATTATATGATGAATTAGTGGTTAGGATTGAACAGAATATAATGACTGCTGTAGTTCAAATAAAAATATTAGTAAAGTTTATATTGTGTCATTAAGAAAGCGAATATTAAAAGAAAATATGTGCTATTGATAGATGAACAGATTTCTCCATTTGAGACCATTTGTTTTGATCACATGACAATATAGCATCACCATTCGCCTAACTTAGTATAGTGGAGTGCAATGCAGGGAGCATACTAAGCAGGGAACCAGACTGTTCTCACTACAATATGGTCTGGTACGTATTGCTGTTCTAACTGTAACATGGTCTGGTACGTATTGTTGTTCTCACTATAACATGGTTCTGTAATTACATAATGTGGTATGGACTTCAACTAGTGCATTGTAATAAGGAAGAGTTGATATTTTACAGATTTCTTATTTGATTTCCTCAACATATTGTTTTCTTCTTCCTTAAAGGAAGACAAAAGGAGGGACTTTTCTAAATCTGTGTTGTGGCCCAGTGATTCAGTACCAAAGAGGATGTTATATTTAAATTATGGAATGACAAACATAAAGTTTACTCATGATCTATCAAAATATTCAAGGTATTTCCATACCAATGTGGCAAATATTACAATTATATATTCAAATATAATGTGATTCACTGACCAAAACTAATAATTCAAATTACAATTAAAGGATGGATAAGTAAATGCATCATGGGACTTTGCCTGAAAATGCAGCTCCATGTCATTCTAATGCTTAGTGAAAATTCTCTTTCAATTCTTGGATATTTTGGGGAAAAAAGTATAATTGATATACCTGTATAATTTCATTCTTGGATTTCTCCATTTTCCGGAAAGCTGACTCCACTTTTTTCAGCTTCTTAGTAGCCTCATCTTTCTCTGCCTGAAGCTGATCCATCTGATTCGTTACATTTTCCACCTCCTGCAACCAATCAGAAACAAGAAAATCTTTTGAAAAAAATAGCAATTTGATACATCTAAAACAGTTAATTCCTTGATGTGTATTCACTATATCACATTTAAATTTCTTGACTCTGAGCAAATTATACATACCAGCACTGACAATCAGACTATATTTTGTGGAAATGGCCCAGACTTCTGCAGTTAATGATATATGTGCATACCATATTTTGTGAGAATAGCCCAGACTTCTGCAGTTAATAATATATGAGCATACCATATTTTGTGGGAATGGCCCAGACTTCTGCAGCTAATGATATATGAGCATACCATATTTTGTGGGAATGACCCAGGCTTCTGCTGCTAATGATATATGAGCCTACCATATTTTGTGGGAATGGCCCAGACTTCTGCAGTTAATGATATATGAGCATACCATATTTTATAGGATTGACCCAGACTTTTACAATAAATGATATGTGACCATACCATAAATTGTAGGGTAAAACCAGACTTCTACAGCAAATGATATGTGACCACATCATATTTTGTAGGGTTGATCCAGACTTCTACAGCAAATGATATGTGACCACACCATAATGAGATGGGTAAAAAAAGTCAGTGAAAACAAACAAGAAAGACCATTATTAAACAGGGAGTGTTCAAGGATCTACATAACCTTCAACTTGGTTTCTTGCACTGTTTGGAGTTATCAAGACTTCATGATGATTAATATCAAAGTCATTATTTGGTTCAAGAGGTTCTGGTGGTGTGAAAACAATACCATTTTAAATATACATCCTTGCTCTTCAATATCCAACATTTTATTTAACTATTTTCTAGTCAACAGTTTTGGGTCAAGCAGGCACCATTTTCTAAAATCTTTCATCATTAATTCTTCTGTAGGAACACATGGCACTTCTTGTTTGCCTAGCTTATTCCTCACCATGTTTGAGATGGCATGTTTTTATACCTCACATGTGAATCCTAGGCAGTATTAAGTCTATATGACAATAAATTAAATGACCTCTATCTTTCTGCTTCAAACCTGATAAGAGAAATATATAAATTGTTCAAGAAGTTTCTATTTATTGCAAGATGAATCAATAACTTAATTTAAACAAGTATACTTCATGTTTAATATTCATTTATGGAGACAACTGAATATTACTGGCAGAAACCATTACTATCTTTCAGCCACAGTGATCTTGACCTTTGACCATAACTTTGAGTCTTCTTTCTTACCCCATGTGCAAGCCATCTATAAGCTTGGTCAAGGATGTCATGCAGAACTAATATTAATTATTATGTGGAAACCATTTTTATTCTGTCAGTGACCTTGACCTTTGACTCCAAAATTGTTAGGCTGCTTTCATTTATTAACTCATGTGCAAGCCATCTACAAAGGTTGGTAAACATAGATGACAGAAAAGTAAAGTTATTGTGCAAAAAATATTTTTTCTTTTTTCAATTAGTTTGACCTGAGTTTGATATAGTTCTACCTCACCACAAGTATAAACTATCCACAGTTGTTGGTAGCAGTAGATGGTGAAAACTTAGTGTGTCTGTCTTCATTCAGTCATGATGACCTTGAGCTATTATAACTGAAACTTATAAAATTCTTTTTTATCCTATGTGCATGAGATTCAAAATGTTTGATAACTGCAGATAGTTGACAACTCAGAATATTGTATAGAAAGAAGTGTATGTCTGTGTGTGCATAAGAGAGAGAGAGAGAGAGAGAGAGAGAGAGAGAGAGAGAGAGAGAGAGAGAGAGAGAGATATGCTCTAACCACTCATGCCAGCAGAGCAGTCACACAAGACAGATGAACTAACACAATCATAACATAATAAGCTCTGCCTTGTGGTGGACATAGAAAGATTGGACTTGTTTTATTACAAATTCTATTGGACACTTCATGGATAAACTTCAGTTATTCCTGTGTCATGTAACGAACCTACCCTGTTGTATATGATGAAAAAATACTTCACTAGTTAAATATCACAAAATTGATAAAGCAATATCATTTCATGGACATGGTATAATGAAACACAAATTTATAGTATTGTACTTCGAATCTCTTGTTAATTTTTTTTTAATTCTGCACCAAGGATTGAATGAACACTCAATAAAATATGAAATGTTGGTTGACATGTTGCACAGTAGTTGGTGCAAATTATGCATGAATCTATTCCCATCAAGTTACAGGTTGTGCGTTCAGCCCTTACACCAGGACTATGTATTATGAAGATTAATGTTTGACTTACAAAAGCTGATAGTGTACAAAACTGTCTGAACTTGAATCTGCGTGTGACTTTGTGGCTTCATATTTAACACAGTATTAAACAATCAACAATCACACCACTTTCAAACAAACATTTCAAACAAACATCCAATGGCATGGGAAGAGAGTTATTTTAGGACCATGTGATGTCTTTTTAGTAGAAAATTGTCCAAATCAATAGACAAAAGTGATACTAATCAACCCTGATGAACTAAAGAGACTTCCATCTCTTCATCTCAGACTATCTAAAGAGACTATCTTTTCTCAATTTGGATCATCTAAAGAGACTTCCATCTCTTCATCTCAGACTATCTAAAGAGACTATCTTTTCTCAATTTGGATCATCTAAAGAGACTTCCTTCTCTTCATCTCAGACTATATAAAGAGACTATCTTTTCTCATTTTGGATCATCTAAAGAGACTTCCTTCTCTTCATCTCAGACTATCTAAAGAGACTATCTTTTCTCAATTTGGATCATCTAAAAAGACTTCCTTCTCTTCATCTCAGACTTTCTAAACAGACTCCTTTCTTTCAATTTAGATCATCTAAAGATAATCCCTTCACTCAATTTGGATCATCTAAAGAGATTTCCTTCTCTTCATCTCAGATTATTTAAAGAGACTACCTTCTCTCAGTTTGGATAATCTAAAGAGACTTTCATCTCTTCATCTAGCTCATCTTCAGAATCAAGTAAGAAAATTAGGGTGGTAAAAAAGTCTACAGTAAGATTCATGCCTTAATCAGACCAGTGTAAAAGCATACCAAAATTTGAATCTCTGACTCTCTTAGAAGAATAACAATGTAACATGCATGATACATTGTAGAATTAACACACTAGACAGATAGATATGCTGTGATTACAAATCCATGCAACAAGCATGATAACTTTTAAAAATGACTGATACAAATGATGTTCTTTTCATATGCCCAATTGGAAATTTGCATTGCAAAATGGATTAAGATTGCAACTGAAGACATCAACAGCAAGTAATAATGGTATCATAGTGACTGGCATACAAAGAAAGCATTCACAATTATTTTTACATAAAACTGGAAAACCTTTGACTCTTTTATGTCTAGCCAAACTCAATTTCACTTGCAAATTCCATAAAGACATTCCATTGTTTCAATTTGCTGTGAATGAAATGGTGGATAGCAATTGATCACCTTTCACTGAATCTGGAAAATGTGCACATCACACAAAGACCCAATCAAATGATATTATTTAAATTTGTACATTATAAATTGCAAAGAATGTGAAATTAATAAAAATAAGAAAAGCATAATTTCCCTAGAAAAAGAAAACAAATCTCTAAATAATTGCCCATCTATGGGGCCACTGATACCATATCCCTGGATCCTATTTTGAACCCTCCTGTGAATTCATTTATTTTTTGTACAATTATTTTTGTTGTTTTGCAGAATAATACTATTTCATTGGAATTTCTGTTTGTGATATCCTATGACAGATAATGCAAAGATATTTTACATTATGCATTTATTTAAACTGGTACTTGGTAAACATGTCTCTAAAAAATCAATTTAAAACACAGTTGTAAAATTTAAATAATTCCTGACCTCTTGCAGCTCCTCCATCTTGGTTCTGGCATGTTTTTGTTCCTGGAACAGTTCCTGTTTGGATGTCTCTAGCTGTCGGATCAACTCATCTCGTTCCAGCTGTAGTGCATCCAGATTCCGCAGCCGATTCTTCATATTCTTATTCTCCTCAACTATCTGCATTGCCTAGTGAGAAAGACAAAAAATTAGTTTAAATTTTACAGATTTTTTTAAAAAAATAAACTTGATTTTCTCAGTAAATTTGATTGAAGATGCCTTGAGTTTGTTTAACGAGGCTTGCTTATATCTTGCTAAAAGTTTGTTACATAATCTGTTGCGAGTTGGTATGCAATGGAATGGCATTTCATCCATGAATAGTCTTTGTACTGTTTTTCCCCATCCCATGAAACCTAAGATACATCTTATTTGATTATTTGCTTTCCCATGCATAATACTGTCTGAAAACTAAGAGTTGGAGTGGTTCCAATTACCGTACACAGTATGGTTTCCCAAAACATCTAATGAATCCAAGTCCTTATTACACAGTATGGCTTCCCAAAACATCTAATGAATCCAAGTCCTTATTACACAGTATGGTTTCCCAACACATTTAATGAATCCAAGTCTTTATTACACAGTAGGGTTTCTCAAAACATCTAATGAAACCATGTCCTTATTACACAGTATGGTTTCCCAAAACTTCTAATGAAACCATGTCCTTATTACACAGTATGGTTTCCTAAAACATCTAATGAAACCATGTCCTTATTACACAGTATGGTTTCTCAACACATTTAATGAATCCAAGTCCTTATTACACAGTATGGTTTCTCAAAACTTCTAATGAATCCAAGTCCTTATTACACAGTATGGTTTCTCAACACATTTAATGAATCCAAGTCTTTATTACACAGTAGGGTTTCTCAAAACATCTAATGAAACCATGTCCTTATTACACAGTATGGTTTCTCAAAACTTCTAATGAATCCAAGTCCTTATTACACAGTATGGTTTCCTAAAACATCTAATGAATCCAAGTCCTTATTATACAGTATGGTTTCCCAAACCTTCTAATGAAGCCAGGTCCTCATTACAGTACACTGTATGGTTTCCCAAAACACCTAATGAAGCCTGGTCCCCATTACAGTACACAGTATACTTTCCCAAAACATCCAATAAAACCAGGTTCCTGTTACAGAACATGTTATTGTTTCCTAAAAATCTAATGAAGCCTGGTCGCCATTACAGTACACAGTAGACCTTAAGTCTAATGCATGAGAATCTAAGATGGTTTAAATTTATATATTACACAACCATTTATTGTTGACAGTGTATACTACCATTACTATTCCAGAAATAGGCACATGGTTGCATTTCACTGCAAATATTGTGCAGTGGTTCATATTTTTCTTTCCTTCTTTATTTTAAATAAGATTGCTTGTCATGTGGAATTTAATTTTGTATTGCCCAGCATCCGCTGATCATGATATTGGCAGGTTACATTAAAGACTAAAAAGATGGCCACCACAACCATGAAATTGGACATAAGTTCTTCAGCTAATTGTGTTGTCCTCTTTAAATAAAGTCACTATTATTATTATTATTATTATTATTATTATTATTACTGCAATATCATTATGTTGTTATTATTATTATTATTAGTAGTAGTAGTAGTAGTAGAGTAGTAGTAGTATTACCGTCTACTCAGCAGACATATAAATAAGTGATTTTTGAGACAATCATTAAAGTGGCCATATTGTATATCAGACCAGCACCAACTAGTCATCATGATTAGAATTTAGTGAAAACCCCATAATGATGGGGAACAGTGATGATTTTCAAGATGGCAGCTGTAGAGGCCATATTGGATGTCACATTACCACCATTTACAGTTAGAAAACCAACTAGATTTCATAACAAGTCTTGTTATAAAGACTAGATATCAATTTGACCATCATTTATGAATATCAATAATAATATTTCCAAGATTTCTAACATGGTGGCAATATTGAATGTTAGATGGATATCATAAAATACTATGTTAATATGCCCATCAATTTAGGCAGAGTATTAATAACAATAATTACAAGATGACCACTGTGGTAGGTTAATTAAATAACATATCAACATCATTCTTGCTTAGGACCAACTATATATAGTAGGAAGACTTTACATTAAAACCCAAGATGACCGTCTGACCAGGGACAGTAGCAGTATCAAGATTTACAAGATGGTCACTGTGGCAGTCACAATGGATGTCAGATGGCCACCATTTAGGTATGACAAGTCCTTGTGTGTGTGTGTGTGTGTGTGTGTGTGTGTGTGTGTGTGTGTGTGATTTGGATTTCTAATGTAGCTTTAACACTTTTTCAGTCATATCTCTACAATGTATGCAGTGTGGCAGTTTATAGAGATATCTAGCACTGGGGCATCATGCTGCAGACATGTAGTATCTTGTCCCACCTAGTCACAATATTCTGATACCAGATCGACCTGTCTTAAAACACTAACATCTTAATGCAGAGTGCCTAGACTGGCAGCTGTTACAACCATTTTTTAAAGTCTTTGATTTGTCCTGGACTCAAACCTTTGACTTCCTGCATCTGATCCGGATGCTCTAACCACTATATCACATTAGTGAGAGTATTTAAGTGAAAACTGCATGTTGATATGATTAGTCACTCAGTAGAGATACAAAGATTCTTAAGATAGCAACCATGGGGACCATACTAGTATCAGATTGGTACCATATTCATTTGGACCAACTGGACATTAATAGAAGTTCATTAGTGAAAACCCCATGTTAGCGTGATCAGGAGGAACAACATTAAGGTTTTCAAGATGTCATATCAGTATATTTTCTTTCTGTGCCAACTCAGACATCATAAGAAGACTTTTGGTGAAACTCCTGTCATAATGACCATCAGTTCAGGAGAAGTAGTGATAACATTTTTAAGATGAACAAAGTGGCAGCCTTATTGGACATCAGATCAGTAGCATTTTCATTTAGGAACAGCTAAATGCCACAAGTATTTGAGGTAGAGAAGAAATAACAAGAATTTAAAGCTGACTATTTTGGTGTTCATATTGGACATCAAAACAGTACTGATTTCATTTAGGATGAACTAGACATAGGTAACAATGTGTAGGTAAAGTTTCAAAGCAATCCTTCATGTAGTTTATGAGAACAAGTGACAACAAACTTGTACTAATGAATGGACCACATGAAACAGACATTTGACCAGTGGATAGTGTTATGTATATCTATACTATGTGTACTATTTTCATAGTAAACGTTTTTGGAAGGGTCATTAAATTAATGACATTTTCAATACTAATATCCAATGATCATTGTTTGCACTTTAAAGATGAATAAAGTATAGTACATAAATTGACTTGATCATGGTAAACATCACATGATCTAACTTCAGTAAATGAGTTCTGAAAGGCCAAGCTAACTTAAAGATTAGCTAGTGTAGTAGACCATGCACCCATGTTTATGAAAATGTGATTTTGAAATGCCAAGATGATTCATTCAAAACCTGTAATTGCATTGTCTCTACTGCATATTAGCATTCTATATAAGATAAATTATACTTAGAATTAGAAAATTTTAGTAGCACTATCAATCTTGGAGGAGTTGAGTGGAATGATTCATTTAGTTATTTTAATCATTCATTGGAAATATAGTGCTATACATTCATTTAAACATACTTTGGATATATAACTGTAGATGTGTAGGTGTTTGTGAATCCACTTAAGGACAATTCGCTTTATAGCTGTACAGAAATACTGTCAATTCATTTAAAGTGTATTTGGGTTTAGAGCTGTCATGGGACTACTGTGAATTTGTTTAAAGACATTTTGGGATTATAAAGGGCATTATTCTGTATTGTTGATACTTACATTTGGAATACATCTGGATCTTATTTGGATTACTTGAAACTTTTGAAATTGATAGAACATTTAGGACTAATAAAATTAATTCACCATACTGTCAGTTATTCTTTCACTTTATATTTTAGGGAAATAAATGATATTTTTCAATTATACAAAACTTGGTTGTGCTCTTTCTTGTTGCTTATTTTAAGACCACAGAGTAGTAACAACAGACATACAACATGTGGATATATAATGGATGAACATCAATCAGTAGGTAAAGGATTGGTGGATAATGTATACAGGACAATAGGCCATTGCATAAGCTCTTCTAGTCTCTGACCAGTTGGGCTAAAATGCCAGAAAATGAAAAAGGAATAAATTTAATGTAAAGCTGTTAGTCATTACACAAATAGAGATTAAAGAACTGCATTAAAACTATTTTCTAGGTTATATTGAATTGTTTCTAACAATGAGACAAATGCTTGAGATAAATTCACCTCTTCTTTTGTGAATCCAAAAGAATTAAACTGTTTCATTTCCTCCTCTCTGAGGTGTGCCTGAGACTCATATTCTTTGAGCAGTCTGCGTTTTTTGTTGGCATCTTCTGCTAGTCTGTCAATCTCTTTCTTGGTATTTTCTTTCTTGTATTCAATCAGCATCAACTGTGATCTGTATATTATTGAGAAAAAGAAATCATGCAGAAGAGTATTTTTCAAGTGGAACTTGATTTTTCTTTAAATAAATTTCAATATCTATACTTAACCAATGTTGAGGTAAAGCTGCCAGTGTATGCTGTTCTATTTCATTACAAAATCTGACATACCAAACAAACTATTGAGACAGTAAAACCTGTCTGAAAGGCTATGACTATAAAACAATACTTATCTTAAATAGCCTCAGTTAAGGGTCCTCCAGGTCAAATAATAGAAAGGTTAAAAAAGAAATCTGTTTTCAGCAGCCTCTTGTCTAATTGGGGCAGGTGATCTATTTTCTACTTTTTAACAAAGATCTATGATAAATCACACCTGGTATTAAAAAAATGACTGGGATGTGTGACAAAAGTGAATCAATAGTGATTCAGAAATTCTATAATTTAAATGGAAGATTTCTAAAATATTTCACAAGTATTTTGTATGTATCCTTGATACAGCAATTACTTTTCTTGTTCATGTTAAAAATTCCATTTTCTCACCTGGCATCCTCTGCTTTGGCTTGAAGCTCCTGTAACATTATCTGGGTCTCCACAAGTGCACCTTTTGTCACCTCCAGTGCATTATGGGTCGTCTGAAGTTCAGTCTTTAGTTCCTGTAATAAGCATTTTAAGAAAGATAAAAATGTTTGTGTACAACTGAATATCATATACAGAATTTGTAAAGCAATTGGTCTGTGACAATGCAGAGCTTAATGTATATAAAAAAAACTAACTGATGCATTAGACAAGAGACCCATCAGGGACTGAGACTGCTCACATGGCTGGCATTGGCCAAATAGTCAAATACAACAGCAGTTGGTCAAGTAATCTAGGTTAGTAACAAACAGTTTCCATGCTTGAAGACAGATCAGCATTACTTATACATATCTGAAATAACCTGACATTAGTATACTTTCTGTTAAACTTGGTCAAAGTCTTTTAAGTTAGTTTTGGTGAGATGTTTTTATCAAGTGTTTTTTAGTAGTTTTAAATGGTAAATGGTAATCATTCAACTATATTTAATAAATTCAGTTACAATTAGATGTTTTTATAAAGATTTTTTAAAGTAGTTTTAAATGGTAAATGGTAGTCATTCATACATTAAAAGGCAGTGATGCAAAGAATAATATGCTTTCTTTCCAAATCTGTCCCATGAGGCTGGAGAAGAAGTTATTTTAAGGTTTTCTATTTTTAGCATTGGTAGCTATATTTGATGTTGGACTGACATCACTTTGTACAATTTACTGCAGCCTTGATGCTTTCTGTTAAATCTGGTGAAATTATATGAAGATGGTTTTGATTAAATGTCTGTTTTAAAGCCTTATTAACAGTGTAAATTATTTTAAGTGAATACATTGACAACATTTGCACAAATTTTAAATGCTTTGCTACATGATGATATCAATCAATAATAATAATATAAATAATGAGGAATTTGTATAGCACCTAATCTTTAGAAGTTCTAAGCACTTTACAACATCTATATGACTATGCTACAAAAAAACAACAAAAAAAAACCCATGAAATTGGAAAGCAAAACATGCTGAAAATATTTAACATTGAAGGTACAAAACATTATTAAGTCTCTAAGTTTGTTCCTGCAGTTGAAAAAGTTGAGTTTTAAGAGCACTCTTGAAAGGGATCACTGTGTCTTTGTGTCTAATTTCAATGAGCAATTCTGTCCACATTGCCGGGCCCTGGTATGCAAAAGAACGTTGTCCATAAGGACATCATTATGGGATGTTCTCTATTAAAGGCCTTGATGGCAGTGTGCCTCTATCAATGTCTTTGATAATAACTGCAATTATCAAAGACCTTGGTAACAGGGTTCTATCAATGGCCTTGATAATGGGAATCTATTAAAGACCCTGATAAAGGGATTCTACCAATGGACTTGATAATGGAATTATATTAAAGGCCTGATAATAGTATTCTGTCAATGGACATGATAATGAGAATCTTTTAAAGACCCTAATAATGGGAATCTATTAAAGACCCTGATAATGGGATTATGTTAAAGACCCTGATAATGGTATTCTGTCCATGGACTTGATAATGGGAATCTATTAAAGACCCTGATAAAGGGATTCTACCAATGGACTTGATAATGGAATTATATCATAGGCCTGATAATGGTATTCTGTCAATGGACATGATAATGAGAATCTTTTAAAGACCCTAATAATGGGAATCTATTAAAGACCCTGATAATGGGATTATGTTAAAGACCCTGATAATGGTATTCTGTCCATGGACTTGATAATGGGAATCTATTAAAGACCCTGATAATGGGAATCTATTAAAGACCCTGATAATGGGATTATGTTAAAGGCCCTGATAATGGTATTCTGTCCATGGACTTGATAATGGGAATCTATTAAAGACCCTGATAATGGGAATCTATTAAAGACCCTGATAATGGGAGTATGTTAAAGGCCCTGATAATGGTATACTGTCCATGGACTTGATAATGGGAATCTATTAAAGACCCTGATAATGGGAATCTATTAAAGACCCTGATAATGGGATTATATTAAAGGCCCTGATTATGGTATTCTGTCAATGGACTTGATAATGGGAATCTATTAAAGACCCTGATAGTGGGAATCTATTAAAGACCCTGATAATGGGATTATATTAAAGGCCCTGATTATGGTATTCTGTCAGTGGACATGATAATAGGAATCTTTCAAAGACCCTAATAATGGGAATCTATTAAAGACCCTGATAATGGGATTATATTAAAGGCCCTTATATTGGTATTCTGTCAATGGACTTGATAATGGTATGCTACCAATTGCCTTGAGAATGGGAATCTATCAGTAGACTTGATAATGGGATTATATTAAAGGCCCTGATAATAATAATAATAATAATAATAATAATAATAATAATAATAATAATGAGGACATTGTATTACAGCTAATCTTACGAAGCTCTAAGGGCTTTACACCATCAATAATGATATGAATACACTACAGAACAACATATAAGATACAAAACATGATTAGGTCGCTAATGGGATTCTATCAATGGACTTGATAATGGGATTATATTAAAGGCCCTGATAATAGGATTATATTGAAGGCCTTGATAATGGGATTATATTAAAGGCCTTGATAATGGGATTATATTAAAGGCCCTATTAATGGGATTATATTAAGGCACTGATAATGGGATTATATTAAAGGCCTTGATAATGGGATTATATTAAAGGCCCTATTAATGGGATTATATTAAGGCACTGATAATGTGATTATATTAAAGGCCCTGATAATAGGATTATATTAAAGGCCTTGATAATGGGATGCTCTTTTTCAAATTAAATTAAATTCCTTTCAGCAGATTTTGGGAAGTCACTTAAAGGTTTTTTTTGATTATTGATAAGCTTTAATATTTCAAATTTTAAAAGATTTGATGACTGAATGCTTTTTGTTGAATTATGTTAATTTCCTTTCTTTTTTGAGAACTTCTTTTGAAGGTTTTTCTGTTGTAACTAAAACATTTGATGGCAGACTAATATTACAAATGTATTTAGGAAAGTATGACTTTATTTCATAATGACATGACATAATTTGTACAAATGTATTTTGGAAAGCATGGCTTTATTTCATGATGACATGGCATACTTTGTAAAAATGTATTTTGGAAAGCATGGCTTTATTTCATGATGACATGGCATAATTTGTACAAATGTATTTTGGAAAGCATGGCTTTATTTCATGATGACATGGCATAATTTGTACAAATGTATTTTGGAAAGCATGGCTTTATTTCATGATGACATGGCATAATTTGTACAAAATGCATTCATGAAAGCATGGCTTTATTTCAAGATGACATGGCATAATTTGTACAAATGCATTCAGGAATGCATGGCTTTTTTTCAAGATGACATGGCATAATTTGTACAAATGCATTCAGGAAAGCATGGCTTTATTTCAAGATGACATGGCATAATTTGTACAAATGTATTTAGGAAAGTATGGCTTTATTTCATGATGATTTGTCATCATTCACATAGATGTATTCAATAAATTATGGTCATATTAGAGGATATTTTATGATCATTTGTACAAATGTAAAAGGTCATGCTAGAATGCTCTCAAAAATTAATGTTTAGATTGGTACAGAAGTTTTTTAAGAAGTCAAGAAAAACAGAAATTAAATCTTGATAGACAGATGACATGCAATGCAGGGATATATCAATATCTCATTTGACCTTATGCAATAGATTATGTCTATCCCTGAATTCTTTCTGGAGCAAAATGCATTCCTGATTAACCCAACCTGTTAATGCAAACCTGTCATGGCATAACATGTGACATCATTTTTAAACCAACCCACCCCAAGCATCCAACATGGAAATGTTTTTAAAACCAATTTCTAATAAATCTCAGTCTTGAAAATGTTTTTAAAAAAGGCAAGAGAGACATCTTTCTGGACACCATGATAAGGACAATGCAAGACTGCAGTAACACCACCCATCATTAGGACAATACACACCACCCAGCATTAGGACAATACATGATTGCTGTAACACCACACTGCATTAGGACAATGCAAGACTGCAGTAACACCAACTTCCATCAGGACAATGCATGATTGCAGTAACACCACCTTCAATCAGGACAATGCATTACTGCAGTAACACCACCCTGCATTAGGAAAATGCAAAACTGCAGTAACACCACCCTGAAGTAGAACAATACATAACTGCAAAAGCCATATCTATATTTGTGATCCTAGAGAATATGGCATCTATGAACATGGTAACACCATACTGCATCAGGACAATGCAAGACTGCAGTAACACCACATTGCATCAGGACAATGCATGGTTGCAGTAACACCACATTGCATTTGGACAATGCAAGACTGCAGTACCACCACCCTACATTAGGGCAATGCAAGACTGCAGTAATACCACCCTGCATTAGATCAATGCAAAACTGCAGTAACACCACCCTGCATCAGGACAATACATAACTGCAAAAGCCATATCTATATTTGTAATCCTTTAAAATATGGCATCTATGAACATGGTAATACCACCTTGCATCAGAACAATGCATGACTGCAGTAACACCAACATGCACTAGAACAATGCATAACTGCAGTAACACCATCCTGCATCAGAACAAAGCATGACTGCAATGATGCCACTGCATCAGGAGTGTAATAAATGTTTCAATAAAACAGTTTTTTATTTTAGTTTATTCAAATTCAAATAATAGTATTCAGTCATTTTCTACACAAGAACATAACTTATTCTCTGTCACTAAAATCACTTGGGTTATGTTGACCTTTCTATGTGCCAAATGATGTGTTTATATTACATTCTGCAGAGTCCTCATGAAACTGAAGCGAGGATAGACATAATCTACTGCATCAGCAGACTATAAAAGATTCACTGTTTTCTGTTTTCTTCATTCACATCCATATCTGCTTTATTCATAGACAAAATAAAAATACAAGACAGCTTTCATACCTTCTCCTGATCTGACAAGCTCTTTTTAATCTTGTTGTCATGGAAACTGGGAAGCTGAGAGCCACTGAATTCAGTACTAGATTCCTATATGAATGAGAAAATACTGTTGAAACAGGTAAACTAATGTATTGTGTCTAGGAAGCTAAATACTGATAATGATTATTCTATGCATGCCCAGCTGTGAACTGAGCATAGTTTCAGATAGGCAGGTGCATGATATGATGATAATTTAAGGCTGATATTGTTACTGCCACTTATGATTTAGTTAATCTCATTTAACCAGACTCTCACATTACTCCATGAGATCTACTTCATATAAAGATCTGGTAATTTTATCTTCAACAATCTTATTCAACCAGACTCTCGCAGGACTCTATGAAATATCCTTTATATGAGAATCTGGTAAAATTCTTCAATGATCTCATTCAACCAGACTCTCACAGGATTCCTTTAGATCTCCTTTATATGAGGATCTGGTAAAAGTCTACAATGATCTCATTCAACCAGACCCTCACAGGACTCCTTTAGATCTCCTTTATATGAGGATCTGGTAAAAGTCTTCAATGATCTCATTCAACCAGACTCTTACATGTCTCCATAAGATCTACTTTATATGAGGGTCTGGTAAAAACTTGAGTGATTGCTATTTTCTATAAACTTTCTTTCAACCTTTATATAAGCACAAACATCAAATTGATTTCTTGCTATCTCAACATTTATCTCTGTATATACTTCCTGCAATCATTCAAGCAAATATTAAAAAAGGATGTAATAAAATATTACTTTAACACATTAACCCCTGGATGTTATTGCTGTTTTTGCATGAAATGCAAGTAGGAAACACATTTTGGGGACTATTTCTGAATACATCCTAATACATCGACTTCCAGCCAATATTCCATTATACCAATGCCTAGTTGTGCTAACAAAAAATGTTTTCCATTGGTTAGTTTGCTGGCACATGAGCATAAGGTGAAAAGTTTGACTCCTTTTTTTTTTTTTGCCTAATGGATCTATAATTTTCGCATGGAGAAGACTCTTTATTCAAAATGTCAATCTTATCCTACTTTTAAACTTTTTGCACAGGTTCACCTGTCTGCGTGCACTTCGGACCAGTCTGCTTCAGATCTGAGGCCATAAAGTCTAAAATCTGGACACAAAATCAGATTCCTCTGTATTTTGTAGTGCAACTAAAATGTCCAGATTATTTGGTATCATTGTAGAGCTAAATATGTCTACCTTTCCACAATATCATTCACTTTAGTATATCATGGATGACCTCAACGCTACAGACCTTGGAAGTAGGCTACTACCTCATGCTCCGTAAACCCAGCGCTAGGGGTTAATGTGTTAAAACTGGCAGCTGATACATGAGGATTCTCTCCATCAGCTATTGAACCCATCCATGTTGATGCAAAATATGGTGTCATACCAAGATATATTATGTAACCTGATATCATTAGCCAATCAAACAACATTTTGAAATTTTTTAGGAAAACCTCATTCTGGTGTTAAAGGAAAAATCATCTTTTACCAGATCTTCATCTGGTGAAGATCTCACACAGCCTTGTCAGAGTCTGGCTTAATAGTGTGCATCATAGACCCTGATCTGCCAGCACATTATATGATCAGCAGATCTGGGTTTATGCTGTGCATAGGTGAATGCATGTTAGATACATGTATATATGGTAGTAATTAGGTATATGTGATCAGCCTAAAAGAAAACATTTATAAACATGGATGACCATGCCATAGTGGTGATTGCATGTTGTGTGATCAAATAGGATCATGAAAGACTCATTCTAAAGTTATCTGTACCAAGTATGTAAAATTTTGAACAGTATCCTGAGTTGAACAAAACCCAGACTGTCAGGATAAAACTAGTGAGAAATTTTAAGAAACCATAAAGATTGATTTATGCCAGTAAACAAAATAATTTATCCCCCTCTCCCCAGCAAACTTTTGAGGTTCAAAGTTAGTTTGTTAAATCATCAAATAATAAGTCAAAGGATGTTTTAAAAACAATGAATGACCTATTTAACTAAGGTAGTGCCAGCCTATTTAAATCATTACCTTCTCAAAACTGGAGAAAAGAGGCTGGAAAGCATCCAAGCTTGAACCCCACCCTTGCAGTGCTAAATAATGTGGTAATAAAAATAATTATAGTGGACTTTATTGTCTTCTTGGTATCTCTGGGGACACAAAATAAATATTTGACATCAAAAACCACTTTGAAAAATTTCCCAATAAAAACAAACCAGAGAGAGGAGATCACTTACAGATGATCTTGACAAAGAAAGCATGGTGCGGGTGGGGGAACGAGAGTCTCTGGTTCTTCTGGTAGATTTAGACAGTCGCTCCTTTTCCATCTCCAGTCGAATTTTTTCAGACTCCCGTGCAATTTCATTGCGGGTCTCCTCTACACTGTCTGTTTCAATCTTTTTGCCAAGTCTAAAATTTTCAAGAGATGTTATAATGGCTTAATCACAGGCTAAAATAAATCATGTTGGGAATTTTCCACAACAAAAAGTCAAAATATAAAATACACATTATTGTTAGAACCAACAAGGTGTATTACTTGAAATTCACCTCTCCTCACAATGCCAAATATAAAGTAGATTTATACAAAGATTAGTAAATTTAGACAAATGTGAACCAAAAAATTACTGAAGTGTAGCTTTTATTCACATTCCATGCTCAATAGTTATAACTCATGACCACATATTTCCAGTTCAAAAATGTTTGCATAACTGGTTTTAATGTTGACCATATTTCTCAATAATCTCATAAAGAAATGAACCATTCTGCCACATGACTACTTTACACTGGCACATGACTAACTTTAAACAGGGACTATTGCCATTGTCAATATTACTGCACTGTTTGAGACTTCACATCACAGCATCAAAGTACCTTTGTGTTCCAGTTCATAGAATAGTAGTGAATTCTTTTGAATAACTGTGTCCATGAAGTGAAAACTAACGGTTTAAAAACAAGGGTTGCATCAAGAGAAATGTAAAATGGAAGAAAATGAAACTTATTAATTTCCTGCAACTTTAAATAAGAACCTAGTAACTAATATTCATAAATTTGGATAAACTCACTCAAATATACATTGTACATGTATTCATAAATTTGGATAAACTCACTCAAATATAAATTGTATTCATAAATTTGGATAAACTCACTCAAATATACATTGTATTCATAAATTTGGATAAACTCACTCAAATATACATTGTATTCATAAATTTTAATAAATGCACTCAAATATACATTGTATTCATAAATTTTAATAAATGCACTCATATATACATTGCAACCCATGCTAGTTTTAGATTGTGCACAAGGTTGAGGATCCAAACTTGGTGGTTTCCTCCATAATGTAATTTATTACATATCACTGCATGATAAACATTAAATAATTAAAAGTAGAAGGAATATGCTTTCCAAAGCAAACACGTGTCTCACCCACACCAATGACCATTAATGTCATTCTGTTATCAATGACATCAATGCCCGCATGGGCCAGAGAACTCTCAGTTTGGCCAATGTAGGTATGTGAGAAAGCTTGCCAGTAGCTTCCCATATAGGTCAGTGATTCTTCCTGGGATTTTCCTCCACCAAATATACTGGCACCATGTATAACCTATCATGTGCTGAAGGTGTTAAACACACACAGCATTAATGACTATATCATACTGGGAATAATGGGAAATAAGTACCTTTTCTATGGATAAACTTAGGCAATCAACTTAGAATAGCTCAGGTGGGTATTGAACCAATAACCCTTGCAATATACAAGTCTAATGCTCTACCATCAGATGCTCCAGGGATGCCTAGGAATGTGATTTAGAATGTCCCTGCTTTTGAGATCCAAGCTTTAGTCTTCCTATTATATCAAAACAGTCCCTGTATTTAAGGTCCAGACTTTAGATGTCCTCTCATTGGATTAAAATAGTCCTAGCCTTACTCTCACAAGATCAAAACAATCCATGTTTTTTAGGTCCAGACTTTATTCTTTCTCCCACAAGATCAAAACAGTCCCTGTTTTTAAGGACCAGACTTAAGTCTTCATCACACAAGATCAAAACAGTCCAGTAAATGTATGTAGCATATGTATGTAAAACCTTAAGCTTTGTAAAATATTAAAAAAGGTATGACATTATCTAATAGTGGGGCTAGGGAGCAGAAATCAAGGACCAAAAGCATAATAGAATTTTGTTTTTTTTTAAAAATAATAATAATATAAATAATGAGGACTTTGTATAGCTCCTAATCTTTAGAAGCTCTAAGCGCTTTACAACATCTATAATTAAATGACTACACTACAGAAAAACAAATAACAAAAACCATGAAATTGGAAAACATAAAAGATACAAAACATTATTAGGTCTCTAAGTTTTTTCCTGCAGTTGAAAAAGGTGAGTGTTAAGAGCACTCTTAAAAGGGACCACTATGTCTTTGTGTCAAATTTCAATGGGCAATTCGTTCCACATCACCGGGCCCTGGTATGCAAAAGAACGTTGTCCATATGACTTCATTTGCATAGTGGGAACAATAAGTATACGATTGTCATAAGAGGATTGTAAATATCTTGCTGATGTATACACAATAGTGAGGCCGGATAGGTATGTTGGACTGGAGTCTTTCAGTGAAACATAGCACAGAGAACAAATTTTTGTGTTTGATTCTATATTGAATTGATAGCCAGTGTAGGGTACAGAGCAGTGGTGAGGTGTACCCTGATTGAGGTACTCTAAAGATGACCTGAGCAGCTGTGTTTTGAACATTTTGAAGTTTCTGGAGTAGATATTGAGACGAACCAGACAGAATACTTTCAGAAGAGTAGTTTCAGTACTTTGCAAGGGAGATATGCAGACTGTACATTGCTAAAAAGAAACTTTGAATTCAAATGAGATACAAGTTGGGTTTGAACAACTTTTTGTAAGGTAATTTATACGAATTTGAGATTAGAAACTGGGTGGTAGTTCTTTAAATCATTGTGGTCAATTATTGGTTTCTTCAGCAGAGGCTTTACAATGGCAGTTTTGAAAAATGATGGGAATTCCCCCGATGAGAGAGATAATAATAACATCAATTAGTGAAGGCAATATTGGGTCTTAAAGCACTCAAGCAGCAGTGACATAAGAATTGGATCAAGTTCACAAGACTTTGGTGCACTCTTCATCATGATTGTCCATATTAAATCAATAGAGACAGATTCAAATGCTCCTAAAGGTTGACGCTGTAATTCTGTATCATAACTGTATGGTGACAAGTCAATTGAAATTGTGTTATCAAGCGAATCTCTAATGGTTTGTACTTTGACATGAAAGAAATTTGCAAATAGGTCCAGAAGGTATTTGGATGTGGTGTACATTTGTTCCTTGACATTAGTTTGTTAGTTATCTCGAAGAGCTCTTTGCAGCTGGAACTCTCCATAATCTTAGTACTGTAGTGGAATAATTTTGTTAAATGGACTATGTTTGTGATGTTCTTCTTATCAGCTTCATATAATACTACAAACCAATTAAGTCTAAGAAAAAAAGTAGTCAAGTTGCCATAATATCAATAGGATGTAACCACAATTTGTATATGTGTCTTCACAGATGCATGAAAAACTTTATTTGTATCACTCTAAAGGTTTAGGGTAAATTCTAGGAAGAGATGTAGCATAATCATTCTAATAAGGATTTTATCAAAGAAGACTAAGTCACAAAAGATCATACGCATGTAAGTGTGTGTGTGATTTAGATTTTTAACATAACTTTATAAAAAATCAGTCATATCGCCATGATGTCTACAGTATGGCAGTTGATAGTGATGTCTAGCGCTGGGGCATCCTGCAGCAGATATTTAGCATGATGTCCCTCCAGTCACATTATCCTGACACCAGGACAAACAGTCCTAACACTAACCTCTTAATGCTAAGTGCCTAGAGAGGCAGCTGTTAGTACCATTTTTAAAAGTCTTAAAAAACATGTCAGTAAAATTTTAGATCTCACCAAAATTCAAGTGAAAATTTAGGTCAACATTTGAGTGAAATCTTACCATCCTATCACTATCCTATAAAATGGAAGTGGAGTTTTATTTTCCATTTATGCCAGTTATTATTATAATTATTTTTCTGCATGTTCTTGGTTCGAGGAGCACTGTGGGGAGAGTGCATGAGGCATCATTAGATAGGAAAGAGTAGTCTTAAAAATGGACTAGGCTCATTTTCCATTTTAGGAAAGTTATTGTAATAAATACTTTTCTTTAGATTCTTTTTTCATCAAAATAGTATTGACTTTATCCATTTCTAGAATTGGAAGAATATGTTATGTGATTTCAGTATTCCCAACTTCCATTGCATTCCAGCCAACTAAAATGTAGGCCAACAGAACTTGAAAACATGCTCATTTGCTTGTGTAATAATTTGAATTTATCAGGAAAAAGACATCAGTGTAAGTAAAGTCTGACTAAAACATTATAACTTTAATTTGTTGAAAAGAGCTGATATAGGATGCCAAGTGTGTGAAATATTTCTGAAAATTTGACTTATTGTTCCAAAGTTAATCAACATTGAAACACCATTTATGTGTCAATTACTAATTACTACTATTATGTATACTAAAAGTAACTACTACATAAATATAAAATCTTTATGTGAAATATCTATAAATAGCATGCAATAAAGTAACATTGTGCAGCATGTCTCAATTGTACATGAGTGATCATGTAATTAATTGTGACATGCTACTACTTGTTGTAAGTACAATGAACAAAGAAAAACACAATGTGAGAAACTTCAAATAGGGCAAATACTAATTGTGAAGAAAAAAATTTGACACAAAGCAAATCGATAACATCTTTTTTTATAACATAAAGACTGAATACGAGTTATCATAATCCTCATATGTCTTGTGTATCTTAACTTTGTCATGGTAATGACTTAATTAAGTACTGATGATTCCATTAATGATGAATAAATATTTTCATTTGCAAAGATTATTTATTCTTTTCCTGTTTCACACACTTTCAATATTGTTAATACACGTACATGTACACGTAAAAATGTAGTTTTTCTTTATTTATATAATTTAAGCTTTAACTAGATATTTATTCCATTGGGTGTCTTGTAGGAACCATTACTGCACAGTAGTTACAATGAAGGTCAAGGTAAAATTGGAAGAGAATGAAGGGGTTATTTGAAACACAAAAAACTGGTACGGTGTGATAGACCAAAAAGAAGAAAAGGTAAAATATCTAGCTAGCATTAGCAACAAAAGACAAAATAACGCTAACACAATTTCAGATTTAAAAATCTATTAATAATAACAACAATTAGTGATAATACATGGATATTAAATTCTAATATCAAAATATACACATATCCTTACACTACAGCAATATAGCACATAATGGCTGTCAAAGGAAGTTGACAGTACAATGTAGTATGCAATTCTAAAATAGCAGTCACAGATAAGTACTGAACTATACAAACATGCATAAATAGATATTCACTTTTCAAAAAGAAACCTTACACGACACCACAATTGCAAAGTTAAAAGTTCCATATAGGATGTAATAGTCTTAGCATAGAAGCAGCAGATAAATACCAAACTATACAAACATACTCTAAGAAAATGCATACATAAATATTAACTTTTTAACAAGAAACCTTATGAAACAACAAAACTGCATACAACGGTTATCATAGTTAACAGTAAAATGTAGGATGCATTCCTAGAATAAAATCACACTCATTAATTAAAGTTCCATACCTTTGTTTTTCTAGTGTAGATCACAAGACATAAAAATGCTAGGTAGAAAAGAATGTTGAAACACAGTGTTACAACATGTGATTAAATATGTGGCTATTGGAAAGTCTCAAAAGTCTCATTAGAACAGATGATTTTATTGGACATTTAAGTAAAGAAAGCAATCGCCATACATACTGTCATGCAAAACTTGATTAATTAAACAGCATACCCAGGAATGGCCATAGGGCAAGATGAACAAGGCAACTGCCTTGGGCCCCGCACTTTCAGGCAATGCAATCTTTTTTTACTTGGGGCCCCGTGCTCATCGCTTGCTGCCTTGGGCCTTGCACATCTTAAGGCCAGGCCTGAGCATACCATATATATATATATATATATATATATATATATATATATATATATATATATATATATATATATATATATATATATATATATATATATATATATATATATATACTCATTCATAAGCTGAGTCCAACTGCAATCTGAAAATTACACAGGTCTGCCAGTACATAAAGCAGATCTGGGTCTATGCAGTTTGTAAGGAGCAATCAGTAGAATAAACAACACAGAACCTGACCTGCCAGGATATAATGGACTGGCAGATAAGTCTTACGTTGTTTACTGATATGCAAAAATCCATAAAGTTCCCTTGGCTTTGCTAGCAGAGGTTTGTTCAATATTTCTAAGGTTTCCAAGGTTAAAACAACGTTAGAAAATGATAACAAAAAGGAGACAATCAATTATAAGTATATACATGCTTATTAGATGAATCTGACTGCAAACTGCACAGACCCAGAACTGCAGTATCATAATGCACCACCATACCTTGGTCTTTGCTGCTTGTTAGGAGTATTCAGTAGAATGAACCATATAGACCCTGATCTGCAGGCACATTACGCTATGGTAGATTATGATCTTTGTTGTTTGCAGTTTGACTTCATTTATAAGTGAGTATACATGATATATATCATGACCAGATTATATAAATAATGTACATTGTATGATTTATCAAAATCATACAATATCATATGCTGTCACTTGTAAGTACCACATACACTCACTTATTAGTCAAGTCTAACTTCAAATAATATAGCTCCTGATCTGCTATAGCATAATGCACTTACATATCAGGGCTATATTACTGTTGTAATGATTACTCCTTACACCCCACACAGACCCAGATCTGCTGGCACATTATTCAATGACAGATCTGGGTCTGAGCAGTTTGCAGTTGGACTTGTCTTATAAGTAAGCAGGTACAGTAATGTAGAATTGCAAACTTCACAGATATAGATCTGCTATCGCATAATGCCAGCAGATCTGGATCTGTGGAGTTTGTTATAACCAGGGTCTTGTTTGCAGTTGGCAGTTGTACTGACTACAGCAAATAGAGACTAACTATTATAACTTTTGAAATATATAGTCTTGGATTTTGTTCACAAACAAATAACAAAACTGTTCTTAACACAAATTTAAAAAAATTACATAGCATTTCCAGGGCATATGTACATAGAAAATTTGCCAAATGAAAGAATTTCAAGATATATGGAAGTTCAATTAAGTATAATGTTTTCTTGATTTAGAAAGAGAAACATGAACTTCCTGTGCTGTACAAATTACATTTTTTCTGCTAATTAGAAGCCCCTGCATTAGTGACACTATTGATACCGAGTATCAATGACTTAGGAAATTGCAATATTTGGAGAGAGTCTATCAGTCAGCTACCATGCTTCCACAAACCTTATGAGAGATCTGCCCAAGCTTCATGTAATCACCACCTCTAAGTCATCATATTTATTTTACTATTTCGCAGAGCAATACCTATGTTTGCTGATAAATGAAGATATTAGAACCAAAGTGATTTCAACAGCCTCGACAACCTTTGACTGTATAAGGTACTTTTCACCAAAACAATAGTTGGTACTACTTTTTTTCGATGTGTGGGCTTAGTAATAATTTCGAACTCACAATATAAAATATTGAAAACTCAGAAAAAGGAAAGAGGAATAAAGATCCCTCTTGCATGTAGCCAAATATGGCAATAAATACTCATTTCTAGGGCACACAATTAAAGGTGACCCCCCAAATATATATATTTCTCCCTGAAGCTTGAGTGGCATCTGTTCAATCTTGCTAACAAATATCATGGGATAGATGAAGTAAAGGACAGGTAGCATCAAAACATTCTTCTGAGGAAACACAAAAGATTTTTGTGAATATCTATCTTTGAATAAAAATCATTACCTATATATATTTCAAATCCAGAAACTGGACTAAAATGAACAACTATCTTTGTCATGGATAGAATTTTTATAATTATTGCATATTAAGTACAGTCAAGTGAACAAGTTTTTCTGTGTTGATTTCATTCTAATTGCCTTCATCAAATATATTTTTTAATCATCTACACAAGAGGACTCTGTTGTACCTAACATAATCAAAGCATGATCACTATATTTTCTGGTGAAGACTTCTCTTATTTTGTCTCTAAAGTTTTCATATTCAGATGCCTTTCTCCTGGAAAATCTTTAGGTCTTTGATGACCACCAGCAGTACTGGATATTTCTTAGTACAGGGAGATGCAAAAATGTCCAAGTCTATCTTACAATTTTTGTTTCTGTCAGTAATATCTGAAATTGGTAATTTGTTAAAGAACCTCCCAGCTTTAGTGTGGAAGAAATTATCTGATTTGGACAATATAGTTATCCATGCCACTGCATTGTGACTTTACCCTCTGTCTCTAACAATGTAAAACAGCAAGGTCTTTGTGTCATTTGTACTCATTTTGCATTAGGAGACTCGTTCACGGAGCTTGTCAATGTAATGAATTGGATCCTTGTATCTTTTAACTAGTCATCTCTTTCTTCCCAGACATTTCTATCACCTTCTCCAACAAATTGCAAACAATATAGTCTGTGGCTCTTTTTGGCCATCTGTGTGTCAGTCTCAACTTAATCTGGCTCATATTCACTTTGAATGATTCCATCTTCTTTCAAAAAGAATTGAAGCTGTGAAGATATTTTTCGAGACAGAAGTATTCTATTGAAGATTTCTTTAGCACTGATTTTATGAGAAAATGTGAAATCATGATCTTCATCATCAAAACAGCTTGGGCTTTCTTGCTGGAACAATTCTGATTGGTCAATGTAAAATTGTTTCTTGAAATCTTTAGTTTCAAAAGTTTTATCATCTTTATCAACAATATGAAATTTAGTTTCTTCACAGTGTATTGTATCTTTGTTAGTTACTTTTTCAGGCAGAAAACATTCAGTGCCATTATGATAGTCTACAGATTTGATGTTGCTACTAAGCTTGTGTTCCTCTGGTGGCATCAAATGCTGAAACAAAGACGGTTCATTTGACTTATAGACATCTCTGCCACTAATCAAACATTTTGGACTAACTTCTGTAAATGAGTGAGATTCATAGTCCACAGAACCATTGATTTTGCTTGAGCCCATCTTGTCTGATAGGCCTCTACCCAAACAAATCCTCTGACATGAATTTTTACATTTTTCTGTTTCTGACATGCCCCATGGTTTTAACTTAGCTTCTGAGCATGTATCAAGTCTTTCAAAATGTTCCTCATTCTTTACAAGTTTGGAAAACCTCATTTTGAATGCATCATTATCATTTCCATTCTCACTAGAAATATTTTCATCATGACCTTCAAAAGAACCATTACTAAAATGCTGCTGTTTCTTTACAGAATCTGAATCTTTTTTTCTGTCTGTTCCTAAAGGAATGAAAGCTGAGGACCTGAAGCTGGGCCTCCCAGAATCATCAACCAAAATAAAGACTTCACTCCTAAAGAGACAACCTTTTTCAGAGTCATTATCCTCTGAACCAGATTTTCTCTCCTGGTCAAAGTTGTCATTTTCAACTTTGTGATCCAAACGGTGGTAATGATAGGCTAGTCTTGCAGAGTTAATATTACCATCTGCTTTACACATAATAGTGCCACAATTTTCATTTTGTAAAAGATCATTACTGTCTTCTTCAAAAATGTTGCAGTTATTGTAATTTAACCTTGTACATTGCTTTTGTTTTGATGAAGAAAACTTGTGGCAACATTTGACTGATATAAGCCTGTTTCTTTGACTTGACAAATCTTCTGAATTAATACTTCCATCCATCAAAATTTTTGCACTATTGCTATGGCAACCATTCAGCTTATCAGAAATTTTTTGCTTTTCTAATTTCTTATTTCCAGCATCATGGTCATCCTGGTCATAATCATCATTATCCCATTGAGTACCTTTGTCTTGGACAAGGCAAAAAATATTAGCAAACCCATTTGAACTTGCTTGAAGAATGTTTTTGGCAAGGTCTGAAAGATCTGAAAGACTAACCAGAGGCATTAGAGTTCCATCTTCTGCTTGTGTTCCCACCACTTGTTTCTCAATAGGACCTCCCTCCATAGTGGAGGTGCTAACATCGGAGGAGTTGTAAGTTTCTCTAAGGTAGCTTTTACGACTAAAATTAATGTCAGGGTATGTCACATCTGCCTGGCATGCATTTTCCATCTGAGAAACATCACTTAAAGAGGAGAGAGATTCTGATGGAATTTTATTCCTGTCTTGTGATATTTCATAATCCAAACTATTATTCTGATTGTCCAGGTTCTTAATCTCAATTACAGTTACTGGTGACAAATAACTGCATGGGCTTGAAGAAGATGGAGTTGGAGACAAAAGTTTGTCATCTCTATCACTGACAGTAAGAAATTTGGAAGATGTTGACAATCTTCTTTCATCTCTTTCATACATCAAGGAATGTGGTCCTTCACCTGAATTTCTGTCATGTTCCTCTAGAAGTATATCTGTGCTTTTGGAGACATTTTCAACTCGATGGCCCCATTGTCTCCCTGACATAATCTCTGCAACCTCTAAGCTATCTGTGGAAATTATTTGCTCTTTCTCCTTGTGTGGAAATGGAGTCTTGGGTCTCTCAATGATACATAATGTCTTATTATCTACAGGACTAAATATATCCCTTGCAGAAGCAAGTTTGTCAGAAACAACAATACTTGGGACACTTCTCAAAGCTTTGTGTTTACTGCTGTTTGAAGTATCAATATGATTTTGTACAAATAATTCTACATCAGAATTAACATGTTGTGGACTTGCAGAGTTGCTAAAACTTTCATCACAAGTACTATTATGGAACACATGCAAAGAAATATTATTTTGTGAGACACCATCTGAGTCATTATATTCATGAGAATTTTTTCCCTCCTGGATGAAAAACTTTTTCATATGGGAATCTCTGTTCTCCTGGCCATCAAAACTCGGGGATCTGGATTGCACCTTAATGTCATCTTCTTCACTCAGTGTTTCCAGAAACAATGGTAGTGAATTTTGTCGGTTTCTAGAATACATCTGCCTCTTCATATCCACACAAGTTCCCTGAGTTTTTGATTTACAATTAGCATCTTCAGAAGCTGTATTTGTAATCAGCCTATCAGAAACTGTAGTCCTGCAGAGAGTGCGATGTTGTAATATTTTGTCATTAAAGCTATTTGTTCGAGGCCTTGAGCCTGACTTAAAGAATTTTTTGGGGTATTGGAAAGGCCTCGATGCCATACATGTAGATAGAGGGGCATTATCATTTAATTGATCAAATGACTCTTTCCGGGCATTAATTTTGGAGTTGTCACTGCCTCTGTTATGAAAATAACTTTGATCAAAACTTTCATAGTGCTCTGGATAACTAGTCTGACCTTGATGGGGCATAATTGAGTGCAAGTTGGTGCTGTTCTGGACAATTTTCTCATACCAGCTACGCATGAACCTTTCAGGAAGGAATTCACTGCCATCTGCAAAACCAAGATTCATTAGAACCTGCTCAGCTATCAGTGGATGATAGTTCATGGTATCAAGTGGCACAGATGGGTGTTGTCTATGAAAGGTTATATCAGAGTGCCTCATTGTTGGAAGAGGTGATCTGGATGGGTAACCACCACTGAAAACAGCCCCTTTACTAAAAAATGTACCATCTTTTTGCATAACTGATGAATTAGACACAGATTGCTGGATGTTGTCAAAATCATGATTGATCCTATCATTTGATGCGTTTGATGACACAGAATTGGATGTAACAAAGTGATCACTAGCTGTTCCTGAGGACACGATAGAGCTGGCAAAGGATGAATCTACCCTACTGATGTGAGGCTTTATTCCCTTCAGCTTTGAATATTGCTCAAAAAGTCCATAAGAATCAATGGATAAATGTGCACTATCCATTGATGATGTGCTAGATGTATCTGTTCCTCGTCTGTGCTTTTTCCTGCTAAACACCTTCTTGGAAAATGGAAATTCTTCATTATCTTCATCTGGAATGATCAAGTCACGATATCTCTGTTGGCCTTTTTTAATAAATTTTTGTGATTTTATTTTTTCAACAACTCTTTGTTTCTTCTGTTGTCCAGAGGAGCTTACAGTTTGTGATAAGTATCTGTTGAAATCATGTTCACTGAGAGGATGATACAAATCTGTATTCTTTCTTAGATCAAAATTGACCCATTCATCAAGCAACGAGTCTGATGTGCTTGACCTGGAGGCATTGGACCTGTTAGCAAAACTGCTTTTTGAACTTTCATAATTGGGCACTAAACAGCTTCCGGTGGATTTTTGATGGGTAATATGCTGTCCTGAATACATCTTCAAATTTCCATGGGAGTACTCTAATTTGGCACTGGATGACATAGTGTCACAACTGCAAGTGTCATAGCTATCACATGAGCTCCTTGAAGAATGGGTAGGTGACAATTCTGACTGATTCTGGCTGTCAGATTCATCAAATGAAGAGGAGATTTTGGACATTCTAGATGCTGAATGCAAGTGGTCCTTGTCCAGTTAATATCTTGGAGAGAACTCATTCAAATTCTATCTAGAAGAGATCCATTGTCTGCAACAATATAGAAAATATGTCATCTTTATTTTATCTCTTTTAACCCTTTGATTGTTATAAATGTCACATTGATATGGAAATTCTGTACAGAGAGGAAGATCCAATTTACAAAGAAGAATTTTCAACCATTCTATAATAAACAATAAAGAAGAAAATTCTGAAAATATTACATTCAATCAAGATTTTGACCTAGCCTAAACACACTGTACTTATTAAATGTCACAACATGTCTCATATCTTTTCATTCTCTAGGGTTCTCACTAAAATTTTAAATGTTGAAGTCCAGGATCCAAACATAACCAAAGCTTTTGTCCCAGCTGAGATAGTTAGTTCTACTCCAAAACTTATATATGTAGATTCATCAATTAATTGTTATTCAGCTGTCAACTGTTATTGTGATCCATGCAAAATATTTGATGTTATTCAGCTGTCAGCTGCTATTGTGATCAAAGCAAACTATTTAATGTTATTCTGCTGTCAAATGTCATTGTTGTCAAGACAAAATATTTGGTTGATGAAAGTAAAGAATGCAACAGTTTCTACTTTCTAATTTAGTGTAAATAAAGGAAACAACCCAAAAGGGGTATACAAGGATTAAAATAAGTCAGATCAAAGTGTAACTTGACTTGCCCATCCAATGTATGCAAACAAACATTTTGTTTAATGAAAATAGTTACTACTACTACTACTACTACTACTACTACCAATAGTATTACTATTATTTGACATTGTATGATTTTATATTATTTCTACAACCTTGACAATGTTGATTTTATATTACTATTACCACAAAATAACTTATGTGTAATAATTAACCTCAATATGGATCAAAAAATTTCAATGAGATACCAGTGTTTTACTGTTATCTGACAATAGGCATTTGTCATATTCAAATATATTTCAATGAAATACCAGTGTTTTACTGTTATCTGACAATAGGCATTTGTCATATTCAAATATATTTCAATGAAATACCAGTGTTTTACTGTTATCTGACAATAGGCATTTGTCATATTCAAATATATTTCAATGAAATACCAGTGTTTTACTGTTATCTGACAATAGGCATTTGTCATATTCAAATATATTTCAATGAAATGTCATATTTAAATATATTTCAATGAAATACCAGTGTTTTACTGTTATCTGACAATAGGCATTTGTCATATTTCAAATATATTTCAATGAAATACCAGTGTTTTACTGTTATCTGACAATAGGCATTTGTCATATTTTAAATATATTTCAATGAGATACCAGTGTTTTACTGTTATCTGACAATAGGCATTTGTCATATTCAAATATATTTCAATGAAATACCAGTGTTTTACTGTTATCTGACAATAGGCATTTGACATATTTAAATATATTTCAATGAGATACCAGTGTTTTATTGTTATCTGACAATAGGCATTTGTCATATTCAAATATATTTCAATGAAATACCAGTGTTTTACTGTTATCTGACAATAGGCATTTGTCATATTCAAAAATATTCTTTACTGCAGTAATGTACTGCATATTGTCATATTAATCATATTGTCCATCCCCCACCCCCAAATGTTCTCTTTCCTGCACACTGGCATTATTAGCAGCCTTACTATTTTTGGTATATACATTATATGTGTAAACTATAAAGTAGGTGACATACTGGTATAGAAGTCATGAAAAATCACAAATAGAATTTTATGCCCAAGAGAGGTTTTTCTTGGGTAGAGAAATGTTAAGTTCAAGTCTAGAAATCCATAAAGTGTCAAAACTTATTATCTATGGTACTAAAAAGTAGAGGATTGAACCCAACCAAGAATAGAATAAAATTTGAGAATAAATCCAATCCAGTCAGATTCTATTGTCAAAATTCTTAATTTGTATTGTTCTTTTTTATTTTATTATCCAATATATCCTTAAGATTTGGGAGTGACAGGGAGTTGGCATCTATAAACTCCATACCAGCATAAATATGCTGGGACAGGGCTGTTAGGTCTCCACATAAGACAAAAGTCACAATATCTATCTATTAACAATCAGTTTATGTATAAATATTAGGCTAAGATTACTTAATGAGAGTGGACCAGTCTGAATTAACATTTTTCTGTCTCATTTAATAGCATTGCAATAACCAAAATGGCTGATAAAACATTAAAGATGCAGCACCTTCTCTAAGAAAATGGCTAATGTGTCAGAAACATTGGGAAATGTATGGCTAAATTTTTATGTAAATGGGTTGACCAATGGATCTAAAATTTTATAGCTGTAATAAATTTAAAAAACTTTATCACTGACATGTATATAGGAGTTCTACTCTTCAGGTATGCTGTTTAATAACTGAGCCCTGGACAGAATCTATCAGTAACCAAACTGCCTCCAAAGATAATACACTACCTAACAGAAGAAAAGCTTACAAAACTAAGTATTATTTGCATAACATAAATAATGGCTACCATTCACTGGAGGCTTTTAAGGGTGGGATACTGGAGGCTTTTAAGGGTGGGATACAGGTTGAGGCTGGCTATAATGGGAAATATTATTTTTATATGTCAGTGAACAGCCTATCAGATTATGTATACAATATACTGCATTATCATTTTGTCAATTCACTGTACAATCTTTTGTTGCCTGAGTAATCTAATAATTGGTTACCTACCTGAATTGACAAGGACTTTTTCCTCAAAAAGTTATAAAATAAGGTATTTTCTAGATGTACAGATAAACATGACATTACTAATTTTTTGGATACACAATTTACTTTCATTGAGTTTTCATAATGCATGATATGTCAGCCTATTCTGCACATAGCTTTGAAAAAATGTAATGTTTATGCATCAGGCTAAGAAGAATTAAATGCATTACTTTGGACTCTTTCTGTCAGCATTTCAGATGAACTAGGTCAAGTTCATAGCTAGTTTGACAAAATTAAATGCAACAATGCCACCTAATGGCAAGATATATTCAGCTAACTACACCAGTCTTATAAAACAAATTAGTAAAAGTTCAATATTTTATCAAAATAAGCTATTATATTAAAGTTTTTCTGAGTTAAAAGTTCAAGAAGGTCATGGAGTGGGTCTTTATGTTGACATTTTAAAATCACATTTTAATATACATTTAGAAGTTTGATTTTTAAACAATATGAAATTATAGTTGAATAATATTTTGTCATCAGTGTTCAACTAATGTTTTATATAACATATATACTCACTTATAAATAGAATCAAACTGCAAGCAACATAGACCTTGATGTGCCATTTTATAATGCAAAAGCAGAAAAAGGGTTTTTATTCTTTGTTCTACTGATTACAAAATGAATAGGCCCAGATCTGTCAAAACACTTGTGACAGCAGATGTGGATCTGTGCAGTTTGCAACTGCCTTTACCTATTAGTGAGTACATATAGTATTTCATGTCAACTTTGATATTCTATCTATTTATTTCATAATGTTAATAGATAATTTACATGAATCAATGATATTGCAATGTGTCATTAATAAATGTTATTCCATAGTGTGCTTTATGATTGTTATGCCATAATGTTATGTGGCTTTTCAAAGTCAGAACTATATCATAAATTATACTGATTCATCTTGATAAAAATACTCATTGATATACATAGTAAGAATTTATATGAAAAAAAATGTTTTTGAAAAGCCCAATACATACAAACACCACTATAAAAGAACTCAATATTTATGACTTTGCCTGTTTTTATGAACAAATATTCATTCTGCAAAAATCTGTGGTTTTTTCTAGAATGTTGTTATCAAGGAATTATTTCAACAATAAACAATTTTGATGAAAAACAGCTATCTATGTTTTAAAATCAATATTTCTTTCTAAAGCCAACACATCACCAACAATAAAGCTCTCTACGATAAAACATTCTGATGTTATCAATGACAAATATAAGAAATATTTAAAATACTGAAAGCGAAGATATTTTTTCAATTAATTATTCATCAAACTGTGGAACAAAGGAAACATTATTCTGACCAAAATATTCTCACTTCTGTTGGGGGGGGGGAGGGGGCAAGGATGTAGGTGAATTTGCTACAAAGAAAATCACATCTGAGTACAGTACATGTATTCAGCTTCACATAGCACCCCAAACTTGGTACTCTACATTGCGTTGCACAAGGACTCAACATCCAATAGTAGAATTTGAAGTATTTTACATCTAGTACCAATATTGTTTTCTTTTGATGACGGTACTCATTTTGTAACAAAATGTAAGTACTGATAATACACTTTTGTAGCAAGTTTATTTCGCCTAAAGAAGTTTATTCTTTAATGTGAGAAAAAGAACATATTTGAAAAGGCCACATTTCTAGAAATGGTCTGATTAGAGCAGTAATCCTTGCTCTCCTGTATTTATTTAAGTGATTGATTTAATTTCAGTAAGTGCATTTTCATACCAATTATCCAAGAAGTCATTTCAAGATGCACCATTGATCTAAAAATGACATTGCAAACTGCATCAATAACCATTAATGTTTTCCCAACCAGATGGATATTAAAACATCATTAAGTCAACATTGTTCAGAGAATAAAATCAATTTCTATAGAGAATTTATCATGCACTTAATTCCTAATTGCACATATTTATTTAGCTCTCCACGTCATGGACACACATATACACAAGCTCTGTACTAAAATTGGGTAAAAATCATGTCAATATTACATTCAGAAAAAAGACAGCAGGTTAAACCCTACTAAACCTAGAGCATTTTTATAGACAATAGTATGTTTTAATACATGGTCACTTTTATAAATACCAGTATGTTATAAAACATGGTCCCTTTTATAGGTTCCAATATGTTCTAAAACATGGCCCTTTTATAGGTACCAATATGTTCTAAAACATGACCCCTTTTATAAACCCCTTTTATAAATACCAGTATGTTATAAAACATGGTCCCTTTTATAGGTGCCATTATGTTCTAAAACATGGCACTTTTATAGGTACCAATATGTTCTAAAACATGATCCCTTTGATAAATATTGGAATATATTAAGTGACAAGATTTTGTATCTCAAGAAGTTGCAGTTTCACATCTAACTCTGATTTCTTAATGGTACTTGCATTTTAAGTAAAATCTTGCCACAGAGATTTGTGACCACTGGATGCATTAGCAGGTGGTCATTTATGACAGTGCATTTCATAATACAATCAATCTATGTCCAACAGTTTTGTCTTACATAACTAGTGTTTACTCATAGCAGAGGTCACTCAAATAAGTTTCTATGGGGCCATCCATAAATAATGTCACGTGATTTTGACCGATTTTGACCCCCCTCCCATCCCCTTGTCACACGTCATCACAAAACATTAGACCCCCCTTAAATATGACATCACAAAGCTATGCTCTCCCCCCTCTTCCCCCGAAAAAGCAGTATTTCCTATTTGAAAATTAACATGTTTCAAATCACTTTATTGTCATTGTAGTATGTATTTAGTGTGGCGCTGCACTCTGATATTGTAGGAGAAAACATGTATTGAAAAGGAGGCACAGGAAAGCTGATATTGGCATAAAATTCTTTTGAAAATATTCGTCATCTAGCTAAAACTACAGATGTTCAGAATATTGTATTTAAATTCTCCTATAATTATCAAATAAAGTAATTGTAATTTTTTAAAAAATGCTTTGAAATTTTGTAGTGGAACACATAATTCTTGGGGTTTACCACAAGCACTTTTTTGGAGTTTTTTGTATTGGCATATGATGTTTGTTTAGCCCAAAATGTCAGAAGTGATCTTTTTTATTTGTGGTGGCAATTGGATTTAATTCTTGCAACCAATGATCAACTTTAACTTGCAAATCTGCATCATTTTTTTAATTCCATTCCACTTTTGAACCACTTCTTGGCAAATCTTTCTGCTCTTTGTAGGATATACCAGCATGTACGCCTCAAAAAGACACTGGTTTTTGTTTGCTTCTTTGATTAGGATTTTTAACGTAGCTTTAATATTTTTCAGTCATATCGCTACGATGTCTGCTGTGAGGCAGTTTATAGTGATGGGGCATCATGGGGCAGACATGTAGCATGATGTTCCACCCAGTCACATTATCCTGACACCAGGTCGACCAGTCCTAACACTAACCTCTTAATGCTGAGCATCAAGCAAGGCAGCTGTTAGTACCATTTTTGTAAGTCTTTGGTATGACTCGGCTGGGGATTGAACCCATGATCTCCCGCTTCCGCAGGGGTTGCTCTAACCACTAGGCCACTGGAGCGGTATCAAAAGGCACTGGAACATTTTACTTTTATCCATTGTAGCAGTCAATTCTTCACCACTTTTTAAAAAAATAAAAGTTATCAACTTATAAATTATTTACTTTTCTATCAAGCTTTTTAAATTTAATTTTATAGCACCAAAAAAAGTATAAAATTAAAAATGTTTGGCGAGAAAAAGATTATTTCAACCTCGCTTTGTCAACACCAGCGGAATGGAAACTGAAGAATGCTATTTGGAAAAAGCCACTAATAGGACTAGTAGGGGTGTTGGAAGTTAGAAGACGAGTCCATCTTAATTTGAGCTCATGCTTGAGATGCGTGAAACTACTTAAAATGTAATTAAATAAATTGTAATCAATCAAAAAATTAAGTGGAACTTTTATTTAAAGTTGCGCATATTGATGTGACGTCACATTTCTTAAACACCCCCTTTCCCCCTCATCACTTATCATCACAAATGTGTGACCTCCCTCCCTATATGCGTGTGATGTCATTAATGGATGGCCCATATTGCATTTACAAAGGCAGCTATACCTGAATATAAGCCAACACCTACCATGCAGTAAGTATGCCATAACCTACCCTGCTATGTATAACCCAACACCTACCCAGCCTGATCATATACTAAAACCTACCTTTTGTGATTTTTAACCAACACCTATATTTTAAAATCTTTGTAAGGCTCAGGTCCCCTGGACCTATTATAGAGATAATTCCTAAAATGTTACAAAAATAGGTTTTGTTCTGTTAAGGAAATATCAAAAAATGGAAATATATTTTACTGCTGCAAAAAGTTATAGACACAATATTAACTGCAAAAACTAATCTTTAAAAGAGGACAAGAAAATCAAAAGGCAATTGCCTAGAATAACACTGCATATTTCATATGTATTCATGGTGAAGTCAAGTCCACATACAAACAACAACACTGTTTGTTCAATCAATTACTCTTCAAAATCTGCATAGACCCAGAACTGCCAGCACATTCTGTGATGGCAGACCTATGTATTTCAGTTTATCTGAAGTAGTAGATAAATTGACACACACACACACACACACACACACACACACACACACACACACATATACACACACACACACACACACATACATACACACACACACACACACACACACATATACACACACACACACACACACACACACATACACACACACACACACACACACACACACACACACACATACATACATACATACATACATACATACATACATACATACATACATACATACATACATACACACACACATACACACATACATACATACATACATACATACATACATACATACATACATACATACATACATACATACATACATACATACATACATACATATCCTTAAATTTCTCAGCACATCTAATGTATTAATTGATGCATATTTGTCACACTTATCAAACAGATTGCATTCATGAAGAAAATCCACTATTTATGTACAAGAAGAGTTTTAAATGTATTTTTTCACTAGGTTTCACAAAATGGACAAGTTACTGCCAATATAAAATACTCATACAGAGAAACGATAAATAAACTGAATATTTACCTCTGTGGAAAGTGTTTTCTTTTAAATTCAAGCAAACCGTTTTACAAAATGCCAATCATCAGACGTTAAAGTAAGTTTTAGACTTGTATGTCAGTTTGAAACAAAGATCTGTTACAATGCAATCAGATTAATTTAATTCACACAAGTTTATTTACTAGTTTATTTTCTAAATTGAATAATTCAAAACATTTGCTAGATTGTTATTAGTTTGTTTAAAGAATGGTGCCTGTTTTCCTTTTTTCAAAAACTGATATCTCTGAAATATCTCTGCAAAGCATTTTAAAACTCTGGATGCAAAGACATAAACAAAATATTTTTTTAAAAAATAATCCCAAGTAAAGTCCCATTGTATTCTATGTGAAATCCCATTGAAACCTATGTAATATCCCATTGAAACCTATGTAATATCCCATTGAAACCTATGTAAAATTCCATTGAATCATATGTTATAATCCCATTGAATCCTATTTAAACTTTCACTGGATCCAATTTAAAATCCCATCTGATCTTATGTAAAATCAGATCAAAAAGGTCATACTCAATAATACACTTTTAATTACAAAACAATTAGTTAAGTGCTCTCTTAAGCGTTTTCACTGTGTCATGCATATATTAGACTAATCTTCAACCCATATCAATATGAACAATTTCTGGATGTAAATGTAGTCTTCAATCTTGAAAATCTGAAAAAGGTTTATATACACAGAGCTGCACAGTACTATATGAATGAATTCTGCCTTTTTGATAGTTTGGAGAGCTTTTTTCTATATTGGTTTACACCATTCTGTAAATTTACTTACTCTGAATCTTTTTCAAGTGAATTCCACACCTTGACTCTATTGAGATCCATGATTTTACTTACTAAAACTTACTGTCATCAGTCAATACCAAGCAAGCATCTTTGTGACGTTTGTCAGCTTCCCACCCCAACATGATGTGCACAGTATCACATTAGTCAAATAATGCTGAGTACATGTTTCCATGGAAAACACTTCTCATTGTAATCAATGTCCACAACAGTATCAGATTCATAAGCATCAGCTAACATAGTCTGACATTTGAATAAGGTCATGTTATGTGCACCTGATGCCAAGAGACAGGTGAGCTATTTAGTCACTAATATACCATATATAGTCATTTATAAGTTAAGTGCACCTGCAAATTGAAAAGATCTAGACCTGTCATTGTGTAATGCAGCAGCAGATCTGCGTCCATGTGATGTACTAGGAGTTAAATCAGTGAAACACAGCAACATAGTCTTAGACCTGTTGGCACATTTTAAAGGTTCGATACTGTCTGCATTAGAGATCGACTTGTAAGTAAATATGAACAGTGTTAATATGAGGATCAAAGTAAATGTCAGGACACAATCTCTAGAAAATGAAACAGCTGCATGAACAATGAATAATGTCATGACAAGAAACATCAATGTTTCCAACTTTAAATTAATAGCTATTTATGATTAACTGAAGTTCAAAGACTTGAACTTGTGTATATGTAAACTGGAAATAAATAATATAAACAAGAAATCCAGAATCTACATGTGGAACCAACAATCAAATCAAAGCACTGAGAGAAAAATAGTTACCTTGACATTAATATGAACTAAACTTTTCTGAGACTTATTTTCAGCCTAAGGTCAGCCTAAGGTCATAATAACATGTCCAAGCTTTATAATGCTTTGCCCTACTGTCATAATGACTTGTCCTAGCTTAATAATGATATGTCCTGGCTTGTTAATGACTCAAATAGACTGCTATGTCTCACTTCCTACTAATTTGGATTTATTTCTTTTATATCCTTCCTCATGGATCCAATTATTTTTTTTACATGATACTCTCAATTCCTGGCATGGTCCTTCAGAATGTATTGTATTTAGAAATTCAACTATAACCATCTTCTGTTTCGGTTCTAACAAATCTTAACATTAAACAATGCTGGAAATAAACATGTTAGGCATTCAATAACAGAACACTATCATGTGTCATATTTGTCAAGACATGATGGCTGAATTGGTATACCAGTAGTGTGTATACCTTCAAGAAACACAGACCAAACTCTGCAGCAAATCAGAGCCTACACTGTTTGTTCATAATCTAATGTAAAATAAACAGCATAGACCATCATCTCCCACTGCACGATTCTACAGCAGATCTGGGCCTACCATTATTTAAGCTTGGTGCATGTTAGGCACAGGTAAATGTAATAGTTTTAGAGCTGCATCTGGTTATTCAGAAATCCATTGTATTTTTTTGGTTACTGATATCATTTTAATTTAAACTATTAGGGTTTATTACTGTCTTATTATTTACACATCAATTGATTTACATTTATTATTAAATCATTAATTATATAAAAATCATTGCATAGTAGTTTCAGTCAGCAGATTGCATTTTGGTATGATTATAAATGGAGAATGATGGAGAATTATTTTCTTTCAAGTCCCATTATTGATCCAGAATTTTCATCTTGACTGCAGCAATGTATAAATGCAATTTTGCTTACCTTTAATAAGTATTATTATTATTATTATTATTATTATTATTATTATTATTATTAATAATTTTATATTATTATTATTATTATTTATTATTATTATTATTTATTAATTATTATTATTATTATTTTTATTATTAAATTTATTTTATTATATTATTATTATATTCTTCTTATTAATTAATTAATTATTATTATTAATTTACTCTTATTATTTTCAATTTTTTATTATTATTATTATTATTATTATTATTATTAAATTTATTTTATTATATTATTATTATATTCTTCTCATTAATATTAATTATTTATTATTAATATTTATTATTATTATTATTATTATTATTATTATTATTATTATTATTATTATTATTATTATTATTATTATTATTATTGTATTCTCCCCATTGAATATTCAGTGGCATATCTAATTTCTTCCTGTCCATCTGTATGTGCATGCATATGTCTTTCTGTACATATATATATATATCCATCTGTCAATTATGCAGATAGGGACATCCACCCTGATGAATGTTGACACTTTTCTTCATTCAATTTGTATACAATATTCATACAGTTTCATAGCTTCTCTAATTAGTTTGCTGTTTTATATTTGTTTGTTATTGGACTATTTCAGCAGAAAATCTTCTTAGAATAATTGAACAGAAAATGTAAGCTCTAAACAAATACAATATTTTTAGGAATGTTTATCTATAGGTATATTATAACCAGAGCAGTGTTTCTACACATATATACCGGTACATAACCAGAGCAGTGTTTCTACACATATATACATAACCAGAGCAGTGTTTTTACACATACATACATAACCAGAGCAGTGTTTCTACACATATATACATAGTGATAGGAATGTCTACAAACATACTTAGATAACCAGAGGGAATGTGGATGTACATATGTACATAACCAGAAGAATGTAATAACAGTTGATTGGCTCAGTCACTGTAGCAATGCTTTAAAGTGATGACTGGTAAGTATCAGCTATAATTAAATAACTTAACATTTTTTTGTTTCTGTAACAACATTAAAAAATAGCTGTGCTGTTTGTTTGCATTTGCTGCAGAGTACAATACAATAAAATGATACAATTTACTGTAGAAAATATCAAATTACCAGCTAAAGGATTACAATTTACTGTAGAAAATACCAAATTACCAGCTAAAGGAGTACAATTTACTGTAGAAAATATCAAATTACCAGCTAAAGGATTACAATTTACTATATAGAAAATTTCAAATTACCAGCTAAAGGATTACAATTTACTGTAGAAAATACCAAATTACCAGCTAAAGGATTACAATTTACTGTAGAAAATATCAAATTACCAGCTAAAGGATTACTAAGCATTTACATGTTTATTTCAAGTGTGTGCAAGTTTGTGCAGATATATATGTCCTACTGTAGAAACAGTGTTAGATGACAGTGTGTCATACTAACTTATACGCTTATAGGCCAGTATATATATCCTACTGTAGAAACAGTGTTAGATGACAGTGTGTCATACTAACTTATACGCTTATAGGCCAGTATATATATCCTATTGTAGAAACAGTGTTAGATGACAAGATGTCATACTAACTTAAGAGCTTGTAGTGGTAATTCAAGAGACTTATTTATTGCCAGGAAATATGACATTTCAAATTGGAAAAGAAAGTGGTTTGAACAAAACTCATATGGTCAGGTTAAATTACCATGTGATCAGTATATTGGTAGGGTGTACAGATATTGTATGGTGTATGTGTGTGTGATTTGGATTTTTAATGTAGTTTCCAAAAGTTTTCATTCATGTCACTATGATGTCTGCAGTGTGGCAGTTTATAGTGATGTCTAGCACTGGGGCATCATGCTGCAGACATGTAGCATCATGTCCCACCTAGTCTCATTATCCTGACACCAGGCCAACCAGTCCTAACACTAACCTCTTAATGTTGAGTGCCTCTTAATACTTAATCTTAATACTAACAGCTTCTTTTAGTACCACTTTTGTAAGTCTTTGGTATTACTGAGATGGAGGTTTGAACCTATGACTTAATGCTTTTCAGGTGGATGCTCTAACCAATTAGCCCAATGGAGTGGTAATATACAGTGTATATATGGTACAGATTATAGAGTGTAAATATGATATAGGGTGTACAGATTATACAGTGTAAATATGATATAGGGTGTACAGATTATACAGTGTAAATATGAAATAAGGTGTACAGATAATATAAGATGTACATATGAAACCATTATGTAGGAAATACAGTAACTCATCTTCTCTAGGGTGAGCTGACCAAAAAGAATCTTTAAGAAATCAGTCAGACTTTTCAATTTGGGAATGTCAATATGAAAAAATAAAGTTAGAAGCAAGCTAAACAAGATAAGTCAGTTAATTTTGCAGGTGAGTTAATAAGTTCAGTTTGAAATACAACTATAATGTTTAATTCAACTGACCAATGACATGACAGAAAACTTCAAGCTAAAAAAGCAGATATGTTAAAGAAGTATTGACTGTCAAATTGACATTATATTTATGTATTCCATGTACCGTATATATTCATTCATTGGTTTTTTAACCATATAGTGTAATGGGGCTCATTCTGCATCTGAGAAACATACTCGATGGTTGCTATGGTTGCAAGTAATCATATGCACATTGTTTGTAATGGCATGTAATTTACAGCTCTGTCATCATTCATTTCAAGATTGTCATTTTCAGCTTTTAAAGCATATTTTCCATAAATAAAGGACTTCACTTGAGTATAAGTTTCACATGAAATTTATTTTCATTTACTTTTTTTATTGTCATAAAACGAATCTTATATAGAATGAATCACTTTTGACATAGAGCCTAAGTTTTGCATCAGATTATGCAATATGGTTTACATTTTGTTTTCATGTATAAATTTAATTACATCTGTATTGTAAATTTAACTGCATGTATAATATATTATAAAGTTAATTGTATGTACAGTGTATTATAAATCTGATTACATGTATGGTGAATTATAAATTTAATTAAATGTAAAGAGTATTGTAAATTTAATTACATGTATAAAGTATTTTAAATTTTATTACATATACAGTGAATTGTAAATTTGATACAGTTTATAAAACCTCATATCATTACATCCTTGTTAAAAGTCAGCACTCCTTCACTATAGCAATCCTCATATCATTTACATCCTGTCAAAAGTCAGCACTCCTTCACTATAGTAATCCTCATATCATTTACATCCTGTCAAAAGTCAGCACTCCTTCACTATAGCAATCCTCATATCATTTACATTCTGTTAAAAGTCAGCACTCCTTCACTATAGCAATCCTGATATCATTTACATCCTGTCAAAAGTCAGCACTCCTTCACTATAGTAATCCTCATATCATTTACATCCTGTCAAAAGTCAGCACTCCTTCACTATAGTAATCCTCATATCATTTACATCCTGTCAAAAGTCAGCACTCCTTCACTATAGCAATCCTCATATCATTTACATTCTGTTAAAAGTCAGCACTCCTTCACTATAGTAATCCTCATATCATTTACATTCTGTTAAAAGTCAGCACTCCTTCACTATAGCAATCCTCATATCATTTACATTCTGTTAAAAGTCAGCACTCCTTCACTATAGTAATCCTCATATCATTTACATTCTGTTAAAAGTCAGCACTCCTTCACTATAGCAATCCTCATATCATTTACATCCTGTTAAAAGTCAGCTATGTACTTATAGATATCAAAAAGACAACTGGATGCAAGTTGCATGCTATACATGTATGTACTTATTGATATCAAATAAAACTGGATGCAAGTCGCATGATATATGTATGAAGTTATTGCCATGAAACAGACACCTAGATGCGAGTCTCATGCAATAAATGTACATACTTATTTACATGAAACAGACACATGGATGCAAGCCATGTGTGCAAATTATATGTATGTACTTATTGACATCAATTTGAAAACTAGATGCAAGCCATGTGTGCAAATTATATGTATGTACTTATTGACATCAAATTGAAAACTAGATGCAAGTTGTATGCAATACATGCATGCACTTATTATCATGAAATTGACCACAAGATGCTAGCCATCTTTATTCCATTAATGAAATAACTTAAGAATTGTACCATTACTTTTGCAGATCAGTCTACACACCTGTAATGCTTTGTTACTATGGAAACTATGCATGACAACTGAAAGCAGAGGCATGTTACTGTGGTAACTGACAAAACAGTTTTAATTCTTAAAGACTGATACATCAAATTAGAAATAAAAAGAAAACTAATGATTGCCAATGTCTACATAACAAAGATTTTCTTTGAATTCTCAACTTTTCATCCTCTGGGCTATCATCGCTTCCCATGGGGTGACATCTTACCCATAGGGTTGACCTTTCTATGCATGACTAGAGACATATAAAGTAAATATGTTTAAGGTATGTCACTTCCTAGGCTTATTGGAGGAAGACTACTCTATGTAATTACTGACTGAAAGTTATCATGAATTTATACAATCATTATCTTGTGATCAGACCATTACATTAAGTCTTATTCTAATTTGATAATAGCCAACAAATCCTTGTTAGGTATGATTCTAATAATTTTGCCAATTGTGATGATAAGCTTGTTTAAATGGTAATTTGAAATAATGAATTTGTCTTCACACAAATATTATTAACAGGTGCCCACCAATACTTAACTGCATTTTATCTGCATGTGAAGAATACCCTTTTATGGAATTTATAAACATTTATTCCTATATTACCTTTAATTCTCACTATGTTATAACTACAGTGTTCATAAAACATATATGTCCATCTTCCCCCATATTCTTGCACTGTCATTCTTAACAACTGTGACCCTTGTTTAATGCTTGGCAAGAATACACACAGGGGTCAAGGTCAAGGATAGGTATGATTATTAACTGTGTATATGAACACTATGATGCTGAGTAAGAATACACACAGGGGTCAAAGGTAGTTATGCCTATTAACTGTATATATGAACACTGTGATTCTGGGTAAAAATATACACAGGGGTCAAGGGTAGGTATGTTTACTAACTGTGTATATGAATATTGAGATGCTGGGTAAAAATATACACAGGGGTCAAGGGTAAGTATGCTTATTAACTGTATATATGAATACTGAGATGCTGGGAATATCACAGTTTTAATGCTGTTATCAAGTTTCTGAGGATAGGAAATTAAGACCTGAAGGCAAACACTCCTTTCATATATTAATTTGTATTAAGATCCTATGGGAATAAAATGATGCTATGGAAATAATTTGATACTGTATTAATCACGACTGTTTACAGTATACACAGGCTGCTGGTTATGGATTTATAACATCGATTCTAATAAAATGAATTATCATTTTTATAAACATGATCATGACAGAGGATACATTGAAATAATTGGTCTTCTCTCCCATTTTCTGCAGTTAGTAACTATGCAGTATTCTGGATGAAGACAAGAAAGTCAATTGAAGCTGGTTCTGAATTTATAAACACTTATTACTATATTGCCTTTAGGTGAGCTACAGAATGAAGTCAAGATATTTAATTCTTTTAAAATGTGAAAAATAATGTATTTTTATCAAATGTTTTTTTGTATTTATATATGTATCTACATTTCTATACAAATATAGTTAAGAGTTAATAAACAATATCATAGGCTGAGCTTTACAAGGCATTTGTATAAAAACCTAAGCATATGTTATGAAAATTCTGCCATTCATGTGACTTCTTTTTTATTTTGCAATGAGAGGTTCTGAGTAAGAATTCTATTTTTCATAATCAGAAGGCCACAGTCAAAGATAATCAGTATAGATTCACCTGCATCATCGCATTAAGGTGCCAGTATACCAAAGTTAAAATAACAGTCATGTATGCTTTCAATACTATTCCAGTAATGGTTGTCACATTTTAGAATTTGATTCTACATACCTTTAAATAGCAATTATTCGCTTTATTTGGATCCTCACACTTCCACATTCCTCTGGAAGGTCATTATTTACATGCCTCAAGAAGTACATTGGGCAACATCAATTTTAAAGTATGTGGACATTTTTGGACAAGATCAACCAATTTGTGATCCAGTACAATCTGGATTGAATGTTGCATGCAGTGATGTCACAATCAAAACTATACATGTTGATGAACAAATTTGTACAACTGTACATGATGGCAATTAGACTCAACAGGCTCATTCTTGAAAATTTAGAAAATAACTAGATCAGTTAGAATTTGAATAAAATTATCAAATAATTTGACATTTGTTTGTATAATCCAAATAATGGCCAAGTAATGTCAGAATCTAGAGATAATACCTGTTTATTCACATGTTTGGATGACATAAAGTGTAGCTATATAGCTATTTGTATTTATGAACAGCTTTCATGAGAAAAAAAAAAGAGTTCATTTTTTTAGTACAAATAGTAAACAAGAGATATTTAAATGTTTTCAAAATGAGAGCTTCTAATGATAATACCATTCAGACAAGTAAAATCAGCCCTGTCAGATAGTTAACAAAGTGCAGTACAAGGAAAATACATTATTTATTTGATTAGGATACATATAAATAATTTACAGATTAAAAATTACAGCATAGTCCATTTGTAGTCACCAATAGGGCCAGAATTCATGTATTTTATTGTATATAGGAATTATCACAGATCAGATGCATCATCTTATGTAGTTCATGTATTTTACTGTACATAGTGCATCTAGTCTGTGATAACTCCTATCTGATGTAGTTGATGTATTTTACTGTACATAGTGCATCTAGTCTGTGATAATTCTTGTCTTATGTAGTTCATGTATTTTACTGTACATAGTGCATCTAGTCTGTGATAACTCCTATCTGATGTAGTTGATGTATTTTACTGTACATAGTGCATCTAATCTGTGATAATTCCTATCTTATATAGTTCATTTATTTTACTGTACATAGTGCATCTAGTCTGTGATAATTCCTATCTTACATAGTTCATGTATTTTATTGTATATTAACTATGTTAATTAATAAAAGGAAAGCTTTGAAATTTAATTATACAAAAGTAACATTTCCCCATTATAACAAATTAGCTGATATTTCACAAATTAAACAGTAATAAATCAGAGAACACAATTTATAATTCTTTAGCACTAGTTGCCTAAGCGGCTTACATGCTTTAGTCACAGTGCCATGTCAACAAGAGGTGAGTCTTGCAAGTGAATCCTGTGTTCAACCATGGTTTGCATGTAAATTATGTGCTGAACAAGGAGACCAAGGTTTGCATGTAAATTATGTGCTGAACAAGGAGACCAAGGTTTGCATGTAAATTATGTGCTGAACAAGGAGACCAAGGTTTGCATGTAAATTATGTGCTGAAGAAAGAGACCAAGGTTTGCATGTGAATTATGTGCTCAACAAAGAGACCAAGATTTCCCATGTGAATTCTGTGCTCGACAAAGAGACCAAGGACTACATATAAATCCTGTGCTTTTAACAAAGAGACCAAGATCTCCCATGTGAATTCTGCACTCAACAAAGAGACCAAGATCTCCCATGTGAATTCTGTGCTCAACAAGGAGGCCAAGGTCAGTATATAATTATGTGCTAAAAAAATGAGACCAGGTCTGCATGTGAATCCTTTACTCAGATAAAAGACATTATCCAAAACCTTTCTATAAAACTGTCAAAGACATTATCCAAAACCTTTTTATAAAACTGTCAAAGACAATGTTTGTACCAACCACAATTTAAAAAATGACAACTTTGTCATGCTTCCACTAACCAAGGGTCAAAATTATGTACAATTATTCCTATTGATTTTAATGTCATTAAACTGCATTAATTTATATGATCTAATGAAAGCTATTTGATATTGATACAAATGTGGTAGTTACAATGAAGGAGAATAAACTAATTTGCCATTGTCCCAGTCATATATATTATATTTAATGATTCATAATAATATTATTAATAAAGGAAGTTAAATACTAATTGATATAAATTATACACTAATTTTATGCAAAAATTAGTTTGTGAAAATTAAAAGAAGTGATCCCAGATAATGATGTGTCCATGTAGAGTGGAGTCCCTTATACACTACTAACTTACTAGAAATTATAAGGTGTCCCATTTAAAAAGTGTATATGGTCATAGATCACATCTCATTATTTAAAAGCAAAAAATATATGCACCTTACCTCAATATAAGGCAGCTCAAATAAATTGGTTTGCTCTTATGGCCCTTATTAGCACCATAATAGTGAGGAAATACTATATTTATAACTCTTATAATGGCATTATATTGAGGGAATACTGTATAACACTTGAATGGTCTTGGATGATTTTCCTCAGTACAAGATAATATTACATGGTACTTTTTTGTTTACAATTTTTTAATTTCCTGACCAGTATTTTAGTAACCAAAGTATGGACAATTCTTGCAATTAGTTTTGAAGTGTGGAAGAATATTGTGAACATAAAATGTGAGAACAGTCCTTTCACACCTCAAAGTGAAATATATACTTCATATTAGTGGCTTTAAGACAAGATTCATGATTACAACAGGATAAAAAGAAAGAAATGAAAGGATGATATTTTACCTTTATAATTGCCTTGTCCGTGCCTTGTCTTCATCTTGTTTCCATTCTATCTTCATTGGTGGAAAAATCAGTCCCAAGCCTCAATATTGTGTGATATATATATATATATCATTTTTTATTTATAAACAGCATTCTAATTTAAACAGTGTTCTGTTATCCATTTAATAATTTCGACTTTTGAAAATAAAATTCAACAAGTCTTTCAGCTGTGGATTCTCATCAAAATAATTGTTGCTCAAGCATGACAAAAAAAATGTCTCAGTCATCATATGGCATCTTTGTCTCTGAGGCCACTTCAAAAGACTATTCTGGATAACACTTCTTTTTTTCCACTCTTCTCAAAATAGGCTCTCCCATACATCGGACATTTAGCAAGTATACCAAATCCTAGACATAATGTACCTGCCATCCTTGTGACATAAGTATCCTTCTAACATACTATGCTTCAAAAACATATTGGTTACATAGATCAGACAACCTGACCTACCTCTACTGAACGTTGCCTACCTACATGCAATGCTGCTTAAAGTAATTACAGAAAAAAACCTAATTCAGACAGACTTTTATCTTGCCAGTGAAATGAATACTACATACAGTACCTGACAAATGATACTAAATCTTTATCATGCAAGACTCATTTATAAAAGACAGGTTCATACAGGACTCATGCATAAAAGACCAGGTTTATACAAGACTCATGTATAAAAGACCAGGTTCATACAGGACTCATGGTAAAAGACCAGGTTCATACAAGACACATATATAAAAGAACAGGTTCATACAAGACTCATGGTAAAAGACCAGGTTCATACAAAATTCATGTATAAAAAGACCAGGTTCATATTAAAGATCTATTATATGCCATTTGCTACCATAACTTGAGCCTCATATCAGATGTGTAATCAGGCCATGCTTTTCTCTAATTAATTGCTTCATCATGCTATTTTGATGATTAGATTACTGCAGGTGACAACCATATCCTCTTCAATACAGAGGCAGTCATGAACTTCAATTGTCATTAAATACTTGATTGATATAAATAATTGAAGGCTGCTGAAATAAAATGATAATAATTTATTACTCAGTCTGAGACCAGGCTATTTTGTATTTTCCTCAATACTCCAAATCAGAGCACATCTATATATTGTTATATAATTCTGATATGTCTGCCATAAAGAGAAGTGTATTTTATTATGATGTCTGTCTGTTACCAGTTTCTGAATAAGAATTTGTTTCTCCACCATCTACAGTTACTAAACTTTATGGATGGCATGCACTTAGGGTAAGGAAGAACCTTATTGAATTTGCTCAAAGGATACAATGTCACTTTGATTGACAGAAGGAAAACAGTTTCTGTTCAACAGCTAAACTGTGATTACCTATCTAATCTCATGCTTGAGCTAAGGAAGAACTAAAACGATTTCAGGGTCAGAAGTTCATAGGCCATGGTCACTGTGACTGGAAGAATATAAAAATGGCTTTTGCACAATAGAATGGCTTTTGCACAATAGAAACAGTTTTCCATGGTATACCTATCTTAGAGTCACACTTTGAGGGTGGTTTGCTTTTGTGTAAGGCTATTGATTTTGGGGTCAAATCACAAAGATCAAGATCACTAAATAAAGAAAACAATAATGATGTCTGCACAATGACATTACTTCTGAATCACAAACCTTACTCAAACTTTGTGGATGGCATGCACATAGAGTTTATTTTTGGGTAAAAAGGGCAAAGGTCAAGGTCAATCTCATTGGTATAACATGCCAGTCTTGGTACTCTTGTTGATACTAGTGTATGAGATTGTCACAGTTTAACTGATTGGTATCCATATAAATGGAAATACAAAGCCTTACAGTTATTAAATGTCCCAGTGACCCTGAAATTTAACCATTTGATTCCCTGATTTTAAAATATGCTTTGTATTGACATGTGTGGAAAGTATGATAATTTTTCAATTTCATTTAATTTGTGCAAATTCAGGATAATTTGTATATTTCCAACAAGCAAAAATCATTATTTTCTTATTAGACTTGCCATAACCATCACCCTTTACAATTACCCTTAATGCAGGCAATCCACTAAAGTTTGGTCAAGAAACCTACTCTACAACAAAATTCATTGTGCAAAATTAAATTTTCAATGAGTCACAATAACCTTGATTTTTTTACCTTTTGACAGCAAATTTTAATAATTTTCTTCCAAACCTTAATTAAAAGTCCTCCATGAGCTTTGGTCGAGGTATGGTCTAGTACTCAAGTTATTTTTAAAAAAATACTTTTACTTTTTCAATGACAGTGACCATTACCTTTAATTTTTTACCCCAAAAATCAACCAGCTTCTTCTTTACCCTAGATGGTTCATAAAGCTCCAGAGAATTGTTTTCCACGGGCATATCCAGAATACTACAAGGACTTCTAAACAATTTGAAGCAGTATTGTTTTTCTTCCAGAAATTGTACTTTCTTCATGTTCATCATTGCATAACTGGGTATAAATGTAGGGAAAGTTAACACACAGCAAAGGGGCACTACTGTACTTGGTAAGGACCTGTGTCATGTATCATTTTATTCACAGATTTATCCCATTTTACTTATTTATTCAATATTTTTGGGAAATATACCAAAACAAATTTGAACTTAAAATATGGAATATTTTATTCAGCTTTAGTATTTTGATTTTCTCAGATAAAATTCAAGCTGTTTCATGAAAAATTCAAGACATTATTCAACAAAATTCTATTAGTTTTAAAAGATAAAATCAAAATCTTAAAAATTTAAGAAGTTTTCAAGGTAGCACATCAAACTAAGAGAATTTTTAAGATTGTATGATACAGCACACAAAATACTAGATATCGAGAAAACATGTTACCAAGTCTATGAAGTAAAGCTAATGTTATTGACATCATTTTCCTTGTTTAAGTTGGTGACCTTGGTCTTTGACCTTTTGACCTCAACATCAAAAGTCTTTCTCTATGTAAAGTGTAAGCAATACGTAAACTTTAGGGAAAGTACATGGTCTAAAACTGACATTTTTGTGCCAATTGTTTTTGTGTTCATTTTAAAGTGACAGTAATCTAACCTTTGACCTTTTCACCTCCAAAACAATATGATGAACCATTATCATGGCAAGTAATTTACAGTTTTGCCCAGACTGTGATATAGAAGTAATACTATTGTGTCAAAATAATTTTTCTAATTTCAGTCACAATGACATAGAAATTTGACCTCTTGACCCCCAAATCTATATGATTTTTCTTTACCCCAAGTGCAAGCTATCCAACTTGTTTTGTCCTGGTCTTCAGTGTAGATCTAATGTAATCATGTGAAAATCATTCTTCTTTCTTTAGTCATAATTGGCCTTGATACATTTTTTATAACCAAAATTGATAGGCTTTCTTTCTCACCCAAAGTACATGCCATCTACAAAGTTATTTAATGGTGGACGATGGAAGTTATTGAACAGAAATTATATATTAAACTGGCAGACAGATCCTTTTATGCTTAACCTTAAATACAGTAAAAATTTTCCTTCACAAAATACATACAATTTAAAGTGAGCAAATTGCAGAGGCGCTAAGTAAGATTGAAAGTGCATGGCCTACACTGATGGTGTCCAGGTGTTTGAAGTTCTGCCATACACAAAAGACATTAGGGATCAGCCCTTTACTCTTTATGAACGTGGAGCGCCTTGGGACTTACCCCACCCCAATCAAAACATTCTGGCTATTCCATCTTTCAAATTCTTTAAAAATTATTCTTTGCCATTTTTCTGTTTTATACACCCATCATCATCATCCTCATCTTATGACAATTTCCTTTCCTTATTAAAGGTATACAGACAGGCTTAAAATAAAATTCCACTATGCCAAATCACCCAACCCCACCCCCAACTTAATTAAAAATGGTCAGCACCCAAATTTGACTGGCAATCCAGATAATTGCTGCAGTAGTTATCAATGATAAGCCTTGATATTGACAACATAATTTAAATAATGGTCTTATCACATGAAAAATGCACATAAAGAAAAGTATCAGCCTTGATGATGAACAACAAAGCTTTGATACAGATATTTACATCAGAAAATAATGCACAAACAGGATTGTTATGGACCATCTCCCTCCATAATGTCCTAATTATCTGCTGTAGATCAATTACTCAGCTAGCAATATTGACAATGACATGACAAAGTCACCCTGTGATTAATTACAGGATCAAAGACTCATGATAATCCACAAAATACATTAACCTGTATATTACTATAACTAGACTGTATCTAGCTTATATCCTGTTTAGTGCTCATGGTAAAGATGCTTTTAATTTGGCTGTAATGGTGGAAATGCAAATCAGTCAGATCCTCAGTAATGAACTACATATGTACTCATATACAAGTCAGGTCAAACTATAAACAACACAGACCTTGATTTGCCATCACATAATGTACTGGTAGATCAAGGTCTATGTTGATTGTGTTCTACTGATTACTCCTGATAGTCTGCATAGCCACCATTATGCCTGTGCATTATGCCATGTTTGACCTGGGTCAATGCTGTCTGCAGTTTTATCAGACTTGCATGTGAGTATAACAGCAGGTAAATATCCTCATATTAATGGAAGTGAAAAACACAAAATAGGAAGGACATTTCCTATTTATTTTGCCAGAGTGATTCTGCTCTGAGGTACAGAACAAGGATAATATATCTTGGAATTTAAAAGGATTTATATTTTACTATATCATGAAGAAGAAAAAAAAACATTTCCTATTTCCTTAATAAATGAATACATTAATTGTGACTTTGTTCTTTGACAGAGTAGAAGTTGCAATATCAGAACCAAATTTAGAAATGTTAAGGAAGGTAACCAGGTCAATTCTTTATCAAGGGAGTTAACCAAGCTTTACTTTTGCTTGAGTAGCTATCTGATATACATAAATTTACACAGTACCTCAAGTTCCCATCAACTCTGGCAGACTGAAGTGTATCATCAGATTCTGTCCTGTCCCTCTGGTCCTCAAAAGATTGTGGAGGGGATGGGGATATTTGAACATGCTGCTTTTTAGATGATTCTGGTCTAGGTTTGTCTATGTGAAGAAAGAAAAAAATGAAGAGTAAACAAAATAGAAGAATGTCTTTATAAAGGAGATTTTGCAGGTTTTATAAGAAATGAACACTTACATAATGTAATTTATGTTAGTATAACAAATCTTTTACAGTAGAGTAATAATTATCCAGATGTAATTATCCTGACTGCTACTTTTTACTAATTAGAAACATACAGCTGTGGAAGCAGGTCAGGTCATGGGTTCAATCCCTGGTTGAGTCATACCAAAGACTTACAAAAATGGTACTAACAACTGCCTTGCTTAGCACTCAGCATTAAGAGGTTAGTGTTAGGACTGGTTGGCCTGGTGTCAGGATAATGTGACTGGGTGGGACATCATACTACATGTTTGCAGCATGATGCCTCAG